>CM045750.1:5209418-5246918 GCA_024760905.1 Plotosus lineatus | reverse complement strand
TCGAACATACAACAAAACCCCTGGCAAAAAAATGATGGAATCACCAGTCTTAGAGGATGTTCATTCAGTTGTTTAATTTTGCAGAAAAAAAAAAAAAAAACAGATCACAGACACGACACAAAACTAAAGTCATTTCAAATGGCAACTTTCTGGCTTTACGAAACACTAAAAGACATCAAGAAAAAAAATGTGGTAGTCAATAACAGTTAGTTTTTTATACCAAGCAAAGGAATAAATTATGGAATCACTCAATGTTGAGGAAAAAATATGGAATCACCGTGTAAAATTTCCATTCCCAAATTTAAAACCTGCATCAAGGTAGATCTGCTCATTAGTGTCCAGCTCCTCATTCGTTTTGCTGTACATTTTCTGTTTTCAAGACATATTGCTTTAAGATTTGTCTTGAAGCTTTTGATGTCTTCCTTGGTCTACCAGTATGCTTGCCTTTAGCAACATTCTTATGTTGTTTGTACTTGGTCCATATTTTAGACAACACTGACTGTGAACAACCAACATCTTTTGTAACATTGTGATAATCCTCTCCTTTGTTTCAATTGACATCTCTTGTGTCGGAGCCATGATTCATGTCAGTCCACGTGGTGCAACAGCTCCAAGTTGTGATCCCTCCTGTTTAGCTAGAGACTTAATGAGCAGATCTAATCTGATGTAGGTTTTAGTTTTGGGAATGGAAATTTACAGAGTGATTCCATAATTTTTTCCTCAAAATTGAGCGATTCTATAATTTATTCCTTTGCTTGGTCTAAAAAAGTAACTGATACTGACTACCACATTTTTTCCCTTGATTTCTTTTAGTGTTTCTTAAAGCCATAAAATTGCCATTTGAAAAGACTTTAGTTGTGTCATGCCTTTGATCTGCTTATTTTCTACAAAATTAAATAACTGAATGAACATTCGCCAAGACCAGTGATTCCATAATTTTTGCCAGTGGTTGTATACACACACACACACACACACACACACACACACACACACACACACACACACACACACACATATGCGCTGTTATCATCTTGCGTGCATTGCAATTATTGGTTTTAAATGACACAGCTGCTATCATGCCTCTGATGTTTTTCTCAACTTGCAGGCAGCTCAGTTACTAAAACCATGTCAGCAAAAGTCTGATAATAATACTGCAGGATCAAAAGATATAAATTCCAGTATAAACTCGAGAGCACTGTTAGTTAAAACCCCATGCTCAGCTCTATACAGTACGGTGTTATTAATCATGTCAGAAATGATTAATCATGTCAGCGCTGGATCGCTGATCCTAAGGTTGGGGGTTCGAGTCCCACTTTCCACAAGGTTGTCACTGTCCCCACAGTGCAGCTAACTGGGTTATCAAAGGCCGGCCATGTCTCTCACTGTCTATGGTGAGAGGTTCATGTAAAAGAACCATTCCTGACTTTCGCAAAGAGGAGCTGCAAAGCCGTCAGCGTGTTTCTGCCCCTTGCTAAAGGCTTGTGTCAGGAAAGGCATCCGACGTAAAAACCTATGAACCAAATCAAATGTGCGAATCATTCGCTGTGGTGACCTCGGATAAAGGGAAATAGCAGAACGGAAATCTCAACACTGATTAAAAAAATACTTTATGCAGGATTATGTCTTATCCATAGGAAGGAGAATGCCTTAAGCAATATGTTAAATAACAGGGTAGGACTATTTTAGTTTACTGCTTCAACACATTTACTCGCTGTGCACTTTAAAAACATATTTTTATTGAGCAGTGCTTCCCACGTTTTTAATCCGTATAATGAAAATATCCTGAACCGTCTCTGTCATAGTTAAAAGAAAAATACAGAAATTATAATAATCTTAATTTAGTTTGCTGTTTGGCCTTGCGATGGTCTGACACGATGTTCAGAGTGCATCCTGCCTTCACATAGTGTGAGCAGAGGTAGGCTCCTGACAAAATTATTCGTCTCGGAGCTTCTGAGTTGCACATCGATAAGGTGCATGACTATTAACCCAGAAATTGCAAGTTCGAATCCCGGTTAATGCCACAGCCGTCCATAGCCAGGAGTCCATGGATGCTAGTTGGCTGAGCGGGAGGGAGGGACAGCATACACGCACTTTCCTGCCACTCAAAGCGATCACCAGTCAATCGATCTGAGCTCATTCATATGAGAGGGGGAGATACAGTGCTTTCCCTCCGAGTGTGTTAGATTAGGTACACACACATCACAGTTCACAGTGCGTGCTTTCGCCATATGCGTGTGATGTGGAAGGCAAGACCTGATGGGTGGGAACTGAGTTAATATGGCTAAATTAAGGAGAAAAATCAAAATAAAGATTAAAAACATGGTTCATCTCAGGCTCAGACGATGTCCCTGAATTGGCCCCCACCTCACCTTCTGCAAATAACAGTGAATTATTTCCTGAGTATGTTTAGAGTCTAATTCATTCATTCATTCATTCATTCATTTTCTGAACTGCTAAATCATAATTAGGGTTGCAGCAAGGCTAGCACCCAACTCAGCCGACCCTGGGTGAGGACAGAATACACTCTGGACAGCTCGCCAGGCCATCACAGGGCAGAAAGACCATGATTGCTATGCAGCCTTCTACTCTTGACCAAAGTCAGCAATGGGTCTTTTACATGCTTCTCAATGTAGACAGTAAGAGACATAGCCGGTATTTGATAACCCAGTGAGCTGCACTGGGGGAGACAGCAGTGCCGAGTCCCGACCTTCGGATCAGTAATCCAGCACCTTACCACTGGGCGGACCACTGTCCCCTAGAGTTTAATTCCTGTCTCAAAATGATAGTTTAGTATTCCAGTTTCATGGATCGGCTTGCCATTCATTCGGAGAAAATATACCAAATTTTACCTTGAATAAAATAATCCTGGATGAAAAGATAATGTGCACTTCTTGTTTCAGAACAGCGATACTTTCAGGATTTTTAGATAACTTAATTTTGGTTAAAGCACAACTCTGGCCTACATCCAGATCACAAGTCATACAGCGTACAAATAATCAAGAATTGGTATTTAGATCTGTTTGCTGTACTGTAGTCTGAGATGAAAGCTGCACTTTATTGTAATTTCTCACAACTCTATCCAACATAAAGAAATAAATAAAGATAAGACAACAATCAAATGATTTTGAAAGAAGAACAACCGGAAAAGGAAGAAACATGAAAATTGCTCATTAATAAGAGATAAAGATTTCTGAGGTTTCCAACACAAAAACAATGTGAAAGAAAGATTATGAGGCACACGTGAAAAAGACAAGAAGCCCTGCAAAAGCATCTTCTGCCACATCAGCAAGACTAAAATAACTTTATTTTAGAGAAAAGGCCCAAATCTGCAGAAAGAATGAACAAGCTGTGCCTGGAGCAAACATGACATCAGCAATTATAAACGCGTTTTGAAGTCTGTGCAAAGACGGTATTTGTTACGGGAACTGACATGTAGAAACTGCACACCAAAATCAATATGAGAAACTTCACAATATAATACAGCAATCCCATTACATATTACATACTCAGACCCTTGCACCACGTTTCCTGTTTCACTCTGTGTGTGTGTGTGTGTGTGCGTGTGTGTGTGTGTGTGTGTGTGTGTTTTACTGAACAAGTCTGAACACTCACCTATGAGTGCCTGAAAGAGGCTGCTTCTGAAGATCCCCATCACTCGCAGAATGGCAGATTTTAGCTGCTGCTCCTCCGGCTTCTTCAGTTTGGAACAGTAATCCTCCAGCAGCCCTAACGCTCGGGCCGTATCTGCCAAAACAGCCACACAGCATTAACATCCATGAGACGAAATATTATATATATATATATATATATATATATATATATATACACTGTATATACATACAGTATATATATATATTATATATACTGTATATACATACAGTCGGCCCTCTACTTACGAAAACCGCTGAATACGAAAAATTCAGGTTACGAAAACCATTTTCCTAAATTTTCGCCCTCTGCACATGAAACAACCTCTTCTTACGAAAAGCGTCAAACGCGCCATTCAAAAATTCAAACAATGCGTGAGTTGCTCTCTCATTGGCTGTCTCCCAACATCCCGCCCCGCTGGCCTCCCATTGGCCACCCATAAGTTTGTTTGTCACACACATAAAGGAGAGATGTACTGTTGGTTCGTGAGTTTTGAGAATACTGTACTCATTGCAGCTTATTTGAGGAGGTCCGCATGAGCCGCGCCCTGTCTCAAAACCTCCGCATTCAGCCACGAAGCATTTTTATGCATGGAAATGGGCGGCAGCACAAGACCTCCGTTCTCATAAGGAAGCAAGTTAATATTGAATCCAGACCTCAGAGCTTTCAAACAGGTGATTCCGCTTTAAATACAACACCCCGTCTCAAAAGCTCCATCGGCTGCGTGCTGCGTGTGGGCGGAGCCCGCATTCGGCAGCGCGCGCACTCAAAGAGTGAGAGAGGTTTTTTTTTTGTTTGTGTGTGAGAGAGAGAGAGAGAGAGAGAGAGAGAGAGAGAGAAAGAAAGAAATAGAGAGAGACAGTGTTTTGTGTGTGTGTGTGTGTGTGTGTGTATGTGTGTTAATAAAAAAATGTTTCATAATGGTTTAATTAATAAATATGTTTATAAAATATGTTTAAATTATTTAATAAATAATATTCTTTTACTTTTAACACATATTTCATACATATTTCATCCAAAATTGGTGTACTTTTATCATTTTTAAAGGGTTTATGATGTAGTCTTGGGAGCCTTGGAACGAATCACACGTTTTATATGTAAAATGCATCTCTACTTAAAGGT
This sequence comes from Plotosus lineatus, assembly GCA_024760905.1. NCBI lineage: Eukaryota > Metazoa > Chordata > Actinopteri > Siluriformes > Plotosidae > Plotosus > Plotosus lineatus. The sequence continues at coordinate 5,242,148 of CM045750.1, read as the reverse complement.
TCCGAAAAAATCTCTGTAACGGATTCATTTCGTAAGTAGAGGGCCGACTGTACATACGTACATACATACATTTTATATATATATATATATATATATATATATATATATATATATATATATATATGTATATACAGTCGGCCCCCAACATACGAAGTCCCCTGAGTGTATAATCCCCGGGTTACGAAAAACGTTTTCCGAAGTTTCCGTCCCCAAGATACAAAACAACCCCCTCTTACGAAAAGAAATTCAAAAATCAAACGCGCCAATCAAAATTTCACACGACGCGCAAGTTGCTCTCTCATTGGTTGTCTCTCAACATCCCGCCCTGCTGGCCTCCCAGATAGAGACAGAAGGAAGCTTCGGTCTTTAATTTTTAGTTTAGTTTTTTTAAGCTGTTTTAATTCAGTAAATGTTTAATAAATGTGGGTGCATTTGAGCTCATCTGGAATTCCGATCCCTCAAGAAATCAAATTAAAGTTGAGTTTGTCAAGTAGGGAATGCGCTTTGAATTCATGTCTTGTGGGCGCGGCCCGCAGCACGCGCGTGCAAGAGAGAGAAGGAATAATGCTTTAGTTTTTAGTTTAGTTTTTTGTTTTAATTCAGGCAATGGTCAAGCAGGGAAAGCGCTTTGAATTCACGTCTTCTGGGCATGGCCCGCAGCGCACGCGCGCGAGAGAGAGAAGGAATAACGCTTTAGTTTTTTAAGTTGTTTAATTAATAAATGTGGGCACATTTGAGCTTATCTGAAATTCCGATCCCTCAAGGAATCAAATTAAAGTTGAGTTTGTCAAGCAGGGAATGCGCTTTGAATTCCATGTCTTGTGGGCGTGGCTCCAAGCGCGTGCGAGAGAGAGATGGAGAGAGAGAAAAAGAGAAAGAGAGAGAGAGAGGTGTGTGTTTGTGTATGTGTGTGTGTGTTAATAAAAATGTTTAATAATGGTTTAATTAATAAATGTTAATAAAATGGTTTAATATGCTCATAAAATGTTTCAATTGTTTAATAAATAATTTTCTTTTACTTTTAACACATATTTCATACAAAATTGGTGTACTTTTATTTAGCTGTTCTGTTTCGTAAACCTTTTTTATGCAGACTAAAAACAGCAATAACTCTGCAGACAGAAAGGTGACACTCTAATGCGAAATGTGAAAAGCAGCAAAAAGTCACATGATCAGTGTCTCTGAAGGTAGTCTATCATTAATTAGCATATGAATACACGTGTATGAATACAGTTGTACCTCACCTTACGAAAGACCCATCAAACAAAAAATCCAAGTTACGAAATTAATTTATCTAAAATTTCCATCTCTGGATACGAAAAAAAATTCACGTTACGAAGCACAAAAAATTCAAACAATGCGGAAGTTGCTCTCCCATTGGCTATCTCCCAACACCCCTCCCCGCTAGCCTCCCATTGGCTAGGAGGGAGCTGCAGCTTCATAATACCCATGAGGCTTTTCGTGTGCCTTCGACCCATTGTTCGTCACAGAGTTCAAACATGCGTAAAGGACAGAGTTACTGTTGTTTCATGAGTTTTTCAAGTGTGCTCATTGCAACTTTATTTTTTGGCTCAGGCTTTTAATCTTGCATAAACATTTGTAAGATTATAACTCTGCTAAGAAGACATGATCAACATACGCGCGCACACACACGCGTGCGCGTGATTCCCAGTGAAAGTGATTCCCGGTGCAAGTGAAAAGAAGAAGCGGGCTCGTGGCAAGCGGTTGAGTGATATCGCAAAGGAATATTGCCGAAACCCATCTACCATCAGTACGATATTGATGCAGAAGGAGGCTTTAAAAGGTATACTTTTATAATTTTTAAAGGGTTTAGGGGCAGTGCTGTAGTGGTGGGTACACGCCGTGTACCCACTTGTTTTAGTGGCCGAGTTACGTGTTCTGACTTACTTTCGCCTACTTTATAGTTGATCAATGTAAATTTCCACGACTGTGTACATAAAAAGCGGAGATGAAGTGCTAAATAGTTTCAAAGCCAAAGGTTATTTTAGTAAATCTAGTCATAAACATGATTCCATAAACACCACGAATCAGCCTTATGGTATTATACCTCTGATTGGATACTGCGAGCTGAGCTCAAGATTTGTGTCCAATGAACTTCCAGCTTTCATTCGTTTTGCTATCATGCGTAAAACAAAGAAAGCCAAATTATCTCCCCCACAGGGCACACAGTCACTAGCCATGCGCGGGTTTATTCGTGTAAAGAGCGCAGAAAGCTTGCAAGTCGAGTCCAACAAAGTCCCCAGTAAGTAAGGCTAAGCTAGCCTGTGTTTATATTTGATTCGCATGGTCACACCTGGTGACAGACCTGCATCCCAGAAAACTGTTATTTTAAGATCAAACAAGCATTTCTGCAGTCAGTTTATGCCCTGTTTGTCCATATTGACAGGTCTTACTTTTCGGTAATAACTAAATGGTTAATCCAAGCTAACGTTGTAAACATATATACTTTAGATCTATTATAAACTTTTCTATTTTTAAATTGAAAATATCTATCTTAAAAGATTTTATGCCTATCCATATTGAACAAGTACTTTCTTGGATATCTTCATTTAAGAAGTCATCATTAGTTACTGAAGGTGGCGGCACGATGGCTTAGTGGTTAGCACGTCCGCCTCACAGCAAGAAGGCCTGGGTTTGATTCCCGGCCTGGGAGTTTCTGTGTGGAGTTTGCATGTTCTCCCCATGCTTGTGTGGGTTTCCTACGGGTGCTCCGGTTTCCTCCCACAATCCAAAGACATGCACAGTAGGTTAATTGGCTGGTCTAAATTGCCCGTAGGTTCGCATCGTATAGAAGGCAATGGCAAATCACTGCACTAATCCTGCCAAAAAACCTCCACGAAGATGATAACCAGGGCGTTATCCTTCATGGCGGATCATCAATGGTCATCCTACGACTCAGGCACTAGATAGATAGTTATTGAAGGAATGAATAATTATAATTAGCACTAAGAACACTTCTTTATAATTACATATGCATATAGAATATTGTCTGTGTTTTTATGCAATTTTTGATAAGCGTTAGATAAAATACATATATAACATACTCATTACAGATTTCAGCACTAATATCTTAACAATAAAATGTCTATATTTAAATGATAATGGATACACAGTATTATTTACTAATTTATTTGTTTTATTTTTTCTTATTATAGATATAATTGTCAAGTTCTGTACATTTTATAATAGCTCAGACTGCTTTTAAAGTTGAAATGCTCAAAAATACACCTCTCAGCCTTTCAAATTTCAAAATTTTCTGGGGGTGCACCCCCCCCCCAGACCCGCCTCCCCCCCTCCTGCATCGTCCTCACTCTCCGCGAACCAGTCCCGTCGCAACCTCGAATGGCAGCTTTGCTGCCATAGTGTACTCACTTATTTTTTGACCACTACAGCACTGTTTATTGGGTAGTATTGGGGGACTTGGAACGAATCAGGCCTTTTACATGTAAAATGCTACTCAACTTATGAAAAAAAATCAGGTTATGAAACGACTTCTGGAACGGAATAATTTCGTAAGGTGAGGTACCACTGTATATGCTTGTTTTAATGTATGTAAATGAAATCGCACATGAATTGTATTTGTGCCTAGTTTAATTTTACTTAGAACTTCATTGAATTGTATCTGAATTGTATGGCTTAGAAACAGTGGCGCTGAGGAAAAGGCAGGAGGCAGAGCTGGAGGTAGCGGAGATGAAAATGTTGAGGTTCTCTTTAGGAGTAACGAGGATGGATAGGATCAGAAATGAGTATATCAGAGGGACAGCCCACGTAAGATGTTTTGGAGACAAAGTCAGAGAGGCTAGATTGAGATGGTTTGGACATGTACAGAGGAGAGATGGTGAGTATATTGGCAGTCGGATGCTGAGGTTGGAACTACCAGGCAGAAGGCCTAGAGGAAGACCAAAGAAGAGATTTATGGATGTGGTGAAGGAAGACATGAAGGTCGTTGGAGTCAAAAAAGAAGATGCAGAGGACAGGGTGAGATGGAGGCGGATGATTTGCTGTGGCGACCCCTGAAGTCGGCGACCAGCCGAAAGGAAAAGAAGAAGAAGAAGATCTCATATATGAACACTGGATTCATGTCCTATTCTCGTGATTTTCAGCACTCACTACAGTAAAACCAGTCTTTTCAAACTGGCAGAAGCAGACTACCATTCAGAATTTAGAAGGATGCAACTTTCAAAGTGAAAAATAAAAATCACCTAACAATGAAAATAGTTATGAAGAATGTGTCCATGGTTAACATGAGCGTTTGGAAGGTTTGCCTTTCATTCACACTAAGCAATATCTCACTCAAGCTCAGGCTACTGCACTAGAATATCAGCAGGGCTGTGGTTCGTATGTAGCCATGGCCTGTTATATCTGTTATTTTTGCACCGCAAGAGGAAATTGATCCCGAAGAAGCCACACTCACTTTAGAGTGTATTGGCCTCTTGACTAGCTTACTTTAAATTATTTGTATAATCCTATTAAAAGTGCTTCTGGTAAAATACTTCCTTTTCATTCTCATCTGAGGAGGTTTTTGATGTAAGCTCAAGAGAAAGGATTCTGAAAAGTATCACTGCCAAGTCCGCTGATGATGTCGATAACAGCACAAACGTAACAGATACTAACTGGTAAGTGCAGAGTAATATCTATGGTATTATTTTATTATATATTATAATATTTATTTTGATATTTTGCACTCTTTAAATGGTGCCAGAACTAAAATGTTGTATACACCAATCAGCCATAACATTAACACCAATTGATTGGTCTGTGACAATGCAGCCCCATAAGCAGCAAGCTACTGTGTTCTGACTGCTTTCTATCATAGACTGCATCAGCAGTTTCAGCAGTTTGTTCTACAGTAGCTCCCCTGTGAGATCAGGCACACTTGCCTTCAACCCCAACATGCATCACTGAGCCTTGCACAACCATGACACTGGTTGTCCTTCCTTGGACCACCTTTGGCAATACTTCCTACTGCACACCCGCAACAGCCAAGAAGACCTGCTGTTCTGGAGATGAACAGACCCAGTCGTTTAGTCATCACAATCATCAAAGTCACACAGATCCTTATGTTTGCTTTTGAGAACTGCTGGTTCATTTTCTGCTTAATAGAGCCCAGTCCTTGGCAGGTGCCACGCTAAGAAGAGAATCAATGTTATTTACTTCACCTGTCAGTGCTCATGATGTTTAAATGTTATGGCTGATCAGTGTACACAGCAACAACTCACTCACTCATATTCATTTCTATGACTCAGATGGCATGAGCAGCACATGAATCTAATTCTAAACAGATTTATAAAAAAAATAAATAAATTAAAAAAAACACACTATTATTTAATGAAGGAAAATGTGTAATTGATTTTAATGAGAAGAGGGAAACTGCTGTCATGATGTAAGAGATCTCAGGCTGCTCCATAACATTAAAATGTCATTACAAAATAGGTTGAAAAGTATAATGTGTATGTGGCATCAGGAGGCGGGTTGACCAAACGGGTAAGATATGATGATTCTCACTGGTGTGTGATTACAGCCAGGTTATTAATTTGCCCTTTGGGGGTAAAGCTGTAAGCAAGAGAGACAAAGCGGGACAAGACCGGAGCTGACTGAGATGATAGTACAGATATTGCACACTTGTTAGACTCGAACTTGAACATAATGAGCTGTGAACGGTGTAGTGTTTGATTTCTCGTTGAAGTGGAAGAGGGACATACTGAAAAGCGCTTGCAGGAAACATCAAGTACTGAAAATAAAAGAAAATATAGAGGTGTGTAAAAAGTCCTGGTCTTTAACATTCTCTCTTTCTCTCTCTCTCTCTGTCTCTCCCTCTCACACACACACACACTCACATACACACACACACAGGTTTCTACAATGTTGCACAGTAATAGATTAAAGAGTGTGTGTGTGTGTGTGTGTGTGTGTGTGTGTGTGTGTGTGTGTGTGTGATATGACACAAATAAAACACTCCATGGCTAAAACTAATCAGCTTTTCACCAGTTCCCAATGACAACCTCCAGCTGTTGATTATTTTCCTACAACAGCATGCTTCTAGGGTGGTACAATGGCGTTGTGGTTAGTATGTCCACCTCCCAACAAGAACGTCCTGGGTTCGTGCCCCAGGCACAGGGGTTTTCGTATAGAGTTTGCATGTTCTCCCTGTGCTTGAGTGGGTTTCTTCCGGATATTCCGGTTTCCTTCCACAGTCCAAAAACATGCACGTAGACTGATTGGCTGTTTCAAATTGGTCCCAAACATGAAGGTGAATGGTTGTGCGTGTGTTGGCCGTGTAATGGTCTGGTGAGGTGTTCCGGGTGCACCCAGCCTTTTCTCCGTGTCGGCTAAGACTGGCTCCAGCCTCCCTGTGACCCTAGAAAGATTAAGCAGTTGATAGTTCAATGACTGAGTGATCAGTATGCATTTTATTCTTTAAATCTGTGCTCTGGTTTGCTGTTCGTACAGGTTCCTAATAGTGAGCTCGAAGCAACTCACGACAGTTTAATCATGTGGCACTGGTTTCACAGCATATTCCACTTCCAACCGTCTAGAAAACGTCTTTCAGGACCTGTAGGACATCCATGTTTTCATTTCTCACTGCTCACTAGACACCTTCCCCATTTCCTCTAGCATAATAACCAATGGTAGTTGGTGAAGAATGCCTCACTGTATAATTAAGGAAGAGAGTTAATGAATTGCTGTGTGCATGAATTTCAATATGCCTCAGTCAAGTTTAGCTTTGACTAAAAGCATCTGCCAAATGAATTCAAATAGAAATAAATAAAATTCTCAATCAAAACATAACAGTCAAATACAATCGATAGTGAAACCTGACCTCTCCGACACAAAATAATCTCTGATAGCCAATAAACTGTCAAGTTTGCTGCTGCTAATCAGAGAAACTTTGTTTTGTTGAACATACTGATGTGAGACAGCTGGATCACTGATCCAAAGGTTGGAAGTTCGAGTCCCACTCTCCACAAGGTTGCCACTGCCCCCAGCCAGTGTCGCTAACTGGGTTATCAAAGGCCGGCTATGTCTCCCACCGTCTATGGTGTGAGGCATGTTAAAGAACCATTGCTGACTTTCGTAAAGAGTAGGCTGCAAAGCCGTGGCGTGTTTCCGCCCTGCGATAGCCTGGCGAGCTGTCCAGGGTGTACTCTGCTCTCGCCCAAAGTTGGCTGGGATGGGCACCAGCCTCCCCGCGACCCTAATTAGGATTAAGCGGTTACAGAAAATGATCTGATGAACTGAACTGACGTGAGACAGCACCTGCCTGCTCTGAAGCCTGGAATTTCAGGAGAAAGGTTATTTGGTGTTTCATCAGAAGTCCTTATAAAGCAGGGCGGCACGGTGGCACGGAGGCGTAGTAGTTAACACATCCACCGCACATGGGGAAGAAGAACCTGGGTTCGAGTCCCGAGCTTGCTGAGAATGTTTCTGTACCGAGTGTGTTTCTGTGTTCTCCACATGTATGGCTTTCCTCTGGATACTCAGGTTGCCTCCCACAGTCCAAAGACATGCACATTAGGCTAACTGGCTGTTTTAAATTGCCTCAAATTGTATGCAATAGACCGGAGAGCTGTTCAGGGTGTGCCCCATCTTCACCCAGTGTCAACTACCAGAGCGTCCAGTCTCCCCATCACCTTGCTATGATAAAGCGGTTCGGAAAATGAATGGACCAATGAATGAGGAATTCTTACCCTCCGGATCCAGTTCCCTTTGCTTGCTCACTGGATGGCCTAATGCCTTCAAATGGAGCAAGGAAGCTTTGCAAAAACTTTAGCTCCTCTTGGTCTGGACTATTAAACAAACAGTCATGATATATACGAGACATGAAGCTTATGACACTTGCGGTCCAATCTGCAGTCTATTTATAGTCTCGAGTGCGTAGTGCATGTACAGTACACCATAATTTATAATTACACTTTGGCATCGATTGCTGCAAAAAGTACATTTTATGACATCATAACAGAAGTGGAATAATCCTGACTAATTACTAAAGTACCATAAACACGGCCGAGCATGCTGACTGAATGAGACCACAATGGCGTGCCAGTTAATATAGTTCAATGTTGTCCAGTACAAAGCTTGTTTTGTCTCACCTCTTTTTCTTAAAGGCATGCTGTCTTCTTTATATCCAGCTGAGACTGCCACACAGATGTTTCCCCTTCATTGGTTTGATGGCTTTGGAAGTCTTGGGCCAGTTGGAGAAGCTTAAAACACTGAGTTACGAGCCAGTTTTGCAGCTGCAGTTGTGCAGCCACGTTAGATGGCATTTAGCTCAGCTTGCACATTTGAAATCCAATAGACTGAGATGGTTGTCGTCACAACATTACCGAAAAGAGAACTTAATCTCGCTCAGCACAAAGTGACTCCATAGGTGTCTGCTTTGACTGTGATGAATTTGTATACCGTCAAGCAGGAGGATCCAGTGAGCAGGGATTTTGAATAAAGCATTTTAAACATTGCAGTCCATCTCGTCTCTAGCATTTGGTGAGGAGCGCATGATGACACACAGTGTCCTAGTCTGTAAAAGTAACCATCGATGCAGGACCTTCAGGAATTCATCAGCAGTTCTGTAGAAATGCTTTTGATTACTGCGTCCATAAGGCGTTTCCTTTTAGCAGTAAGTGTCCAGACAGGAAAGCCTCCTGGGTCACCACAAGTTGATAAGAGGAGAGGAGATTTAAAGTGGAAACCAATCACAGCTCGAGGAACTATTAAAGGCGCAGTGGTGCTGGTCAGTGCTGGGTGGACAGGACAATGCAGGACTCTCTTTTCAGCAGTGACACAACATTAGTGTCGTCCTGGAGAGAAATCATTTGGGCAAGTAAAAGGAGAACTTTGAATGAAATTGGTAAACTCAGACACTCTTATTCCATGTAAACTCATTACAAATGGCTTCATCCATTCAGGCCAAGTTTGAGCAACTTGACATCCTGAGGAAAGACACCACAAACTGTCAATAGTTATGGCTTACAGTAGAATTAATCAACATTTCACCAAATAAACAACAAAGCAGGACCCAGGAGATTTTCCAGAACAGAGATGTCAGAGGGAGTGTGTGTGTCAGTGTGGACTTTCCTCACAGCCTCTGCAGAGACTCCACACTGGCATTCATTCATAATGACGTTCAGACTCAGGGGGCTGCTGTCAATCATCTAAACTACGCTCACGCGACACAAACACGAACAACTACGTATATTAACGTATCAATGCAGATAAACAACATCCGGGTGGATGGGTTATTTACTGAGGCGTCCTGCTAGTCAGAGGGATCTGCTAATTTCAGCGGGCAAACAGCAGCATGTCGGTGCGACGCCTGTCGGGAGACACCTGCAAGTTTAAAGCTAGCACATCACAAACCTCCACCATTCAACTCCCAAATCCTCACAACGACACTTGCACTTCGAACCGACCGAGCATGTGACGCGCATTTACTTCACGTTGTCCCGTCTTTCTTTGGCTTCGTCTCTGTCACGTTGAGACTGAGAACTGTCTACGGCGACTGCTGCAATTTCACGAGCACTAGCACTAGCACGAGCAGCAGCAGCAGCAGCATCGCCGACTTCGCCTTAGCAACCGGGGGCTGGGTCACTACTCACCAGCCGTGATTGACAGATTCCAGCAGCCAATAGGCGAACACGTTTTTACCCGCTTGCGTAAAGCTCATCCAATTGGAATGCAACTACATTCCTGCCTCCTGATGTGAAAGTTCAGAGAAACATGTGGTTAGTTATGGCGGCGCCCTTCACGGTTTGAAGAAACGGAAAGAGGAAAACAAATGTTCGTATCAAACCGCTTGTTATTACAACTTATTAAATAACGCCGAGGTTTAATAAATAACACAGAGGTAAGTGTAATAAAACGCGGTATAAACATTTATTCAAGGGTTTTGATGATATTGCACTGATTCGTGGGAAATAGCTACGAGAACATGTATGTATGTATGCATGCATGTATGTATGTATGTATGTTGAATGTATACATGTATAGATGTATGTATGTATGTATGTTGAATGTATTCATGTACGTATGTGTGCGTGCATGTATGTATGTTGAATGTATACATGTATGTATGTATGTTGAATGTATACATGTATGTATGTATGTTGAATGTATACATGTATGCATGTTGAATGTATACATGTATAGATGAATGTATGCATGTATGTATGTATGTTGAATGTATACATGTACGTATGTATGTATGTATGTTGAATGTATACATGTATGTATGTATGTATGTTGAATGTATACATGTATGTATGTATGCATGTATGTATGTACGTATGTATGTATGTATGTTGAACGTATAGATGTATGTATGCATGTATGTATGTATGTATGTATGTATGTTGAATGTATGCATGTATGTATGTATGTATGTTGAATGTATACATGTATGTATGTATGTATGTACGTATGTATGTATGTATGTTGAATGTATACATTACATACATGCATACATTCAACATACATACATGTATACATTCAACATACATACATACATACGTACATACATACATGCATACATACATGTATACATACATGTATGTATACATTCATCTATACATGTATACATTCAACATGCATACATACATACATACATGTATATATGTTGAATGTATACATGTATAGATGTATACATTCAACATGCATACATACATGTATGTTGAATGTATACATGTATGTATGCATGTATGTATGTATGTTGAATGTATACATGTATGTATGTTGAATGTATACATGTATGTATGTTGAATGTATACATGTATAGATGTATGTATGCATGTATGTATGTATGTATGTATGTATGTTGAATGTATACATGTATAGATGAATGTATGCATGTATGTATGTATGCATGTATGTATGTACGTATGTATGTTGAATGTATACATGTATGTATGCATGTATGTATGTACGTATGTATGTATGTTGAATGTATACATGTATGCATGTATGTATGTATGTTGAATGTATACATGTATGTATGTATGCATGTTGAATGTATACATGTATGTATGTTGAATGTATACATGTATAGATGAATGTATACATGTATGTATGTATACATGTATGTATGCATGTATGTATGTACGTATGTATGTATGTATGTTGAATGTATACATGTATGTATGTTGAATGTATGCATGTATGTATGTATGTTGAATGTATACATGTATGTATGTATGTATGTATGTTGAATGTATACATGTATGTATGTTGAATGTATACATGTATGTATGTATACATGTATGTATGCATGTATGTATTTACGTATGTATGTATGTATGTTGAATGTATACATGCATGTATGTATGTATGTATGTATGTATGTATGTATGTATGTTGAATGTATACATGTATAGATGTATGTATGTATGTATGTATGTATGTATGTTGAATGTATACATGTATAGATGTATGCATGCATGTATGTATGTTGAATGTATACATGTATGTATGCATGTATGTATGTATGTTGAATGTATACATGTATGTATGTTGAATGTATACATGTATGTATGTTGAATGTATACATGTATAGATGAATGTATGTTGAATGTATACATGTATGTATGCATGTATGTATGTACGTATGTATGTATGTTGAATGTATACATGTATGCATGTATGTATGTATGTTGAATGTATACATGTATAGATGTATGCATGCATGTATGTATGTATGTTGAATGTATACATGTATGCATGTATGTATGCTCGGATACTGAACAGCTGATTATGAGTAATTGGTTTGATTATGTTGTGTAGTAGCCTGGGGAAATGTCGCAGAAAGAGAGCGGTCAAGGGCAGCCAATGTCCAAAGCAATGATTCTAGAAATGATGTTAAGAAGATGTGAAAAGTTGCCAGAATTTGACAGGTAGGAAACCATAACATCCAACTGCCATGACCATTTAGATCATTGTGTGTATGATTTGTGTGCATGATTTGCCTAATTCGAGTCTGCCGTCTTTCTCCAGGAAGCTGTTCTCCTATGGGTCGCTTTATTTGGGTGCTAATGCTGGACTGGCGGGTCTTATCGCTAACAGTTTGTATCGACGTGCACTCAATGTCGTTCAAGGACGCTTTACTTCCAGTCTTCCCATGGCAGTGCTTCCGTTTCTTACAACTTTGGCATTGTATGATGCAGCGATCAGCAGGCCTTTATTAACAGGTAAGAGACCTGTTCACATCCTGCCATATTAATTAAACAGGAAATGCAATGGAATCGGCCACAAAGTCTCTCTGAAAACATTTGACACAACTGTCCTGTGCACAAGTCTCTCTCAGTGACCCCTGCTACTGGGTTTTAGTAAACATTGCAATCTTTTTTTTTTCCACCCCAAAAATCATAAGGTGGTGTAGTGGACAGCACATCCTCTTATAGTAAGAAAGTCCCTCCCACAGTCCAAAGACAGGAATGTTAGGCAAATTGTCTGGCTCCACATTTCCCCAAAGTGTGGGTGTGTGCTGCCCCGTGATGTTCTGACAAGCTGAAGCCCAGGTTTGCCTGGGGTCAGCTGACATAGGTAAAACCTCTACATGGCCTGGGAAGGGAAATTAAATAGTACTGGGATTGATCATCCTTTCAGAATAATTTCAATCATTATAAAAATCATTATAAGTGGCCAATTTTAGGCAATGGACAGTTGGAACCATTTTCCCCCGAAAGTGACGTGAACTCATTGGGTTGGGTTGTCCAACAAGTAAAGAAGCAATAAGCGTCATTTAAGGCAGTGTAATAAATAAATACATTATTTTATATATATATTTTATATATTTTTTATTTATAATAATTACATTTATTTAAATAAATAAATACAGTGGTACCTCACCTTACGATAGTCCCAGAATACAACAAATTGAGTTTACGAAAAACATTTTCCTACATTTTTTTGTCTCTGTATACGAAACAAGGTCTCCTTACGAAACGCGCCATTAAAACATTAAAACACGCCATTCAAACAATGCACGACTTGCTCTCCAACAGACTACATGTCCCAACATCCTGCCCCGCTGGCCTCCCATTGGCTAGGAGGGATGACGCAGCTCCCTCCCATTGGCTATTATGGAGCTGCATCTCCTATAATGCTTTCCGTGTAAAGGAGAGAGTTACTGGCTTTTAACCTTCCATAAACATTTGTAAGATTATAACTCTGCTAAGAAGACATGCACGCACGATTTGGGGTGGGAGTGAAAAGAAGAAGCGGGCACGTGACATGCAGTTGAGTGATATCGCAAAGGAATATGGCCAAACCCATCTACCATCGTTATGATATTGAAGCAGAAGGAGGTCTTAAAAGGGAGACTTTTATACATTTTAAAGAGTTTAAGGGGTAGTATTGGGGGCCTTGGAACGAATCACAATTTTTTACATGTAAAAGGCGGTTCAATTGACGAAAAATCCAGGTTAAGAAAAAGGCTCTGGAACGGATTAATTTCGTAAGGTGAGGTACCACTGTAGTGGGACACGTGCATGCCGAGGAGTGGGGTGGGTATGTTAATGAAGTTTTTCTTTATTGTAACTTTAACTATATTTTTCTTTTTTGTTGTTGCTTTTAATGTTAATAAAGATACAGTGTTATGCAGAAGTGTACTAATAATTTTATAGATAAGTAATACTATTTATAGTCACATGCGGGGCAGTGGGGGGGTGAAAATTTTTTAAATTCCTGGAGGGGGCGTCACAGAAAATAAAGCACTGATTTAAGGTGATATACTAAAGCAGGGGTGTCAAACTCGTGCCACAAAGGGCCATGTGGCTGCAGGTTTTTGTTTCAACCAAGCATCAGTACACCTGACTTGGCTCATTCAAACAACTGATAAGAGTCTTCAGGCGTTTGATTGGTCAGTCTCTGGACAGAGCACACACATTGACCAATCAACTGCCTGAAGACTCTTATCAGTTGTTTGAATTAGCCAGACTGACCAATCAAATACCTGAAAACTCTTAACAGTTGTTTGAATGAGCCAAGTCAGGTGTGCTGCTGCTTCGTTGAAACAAAAACCTGCAGCCACATGGCCCTTTGTGGCACGAGTTTGACACCCCTGTACTAAAGGCTCTTATCTTTTACTGCTGCCATCCTTTGTCAGTCTTTGACATTTTAGCAAAACTTGGCTTTGTGCCACCTGGAGCTCATGCCTGTTGTTCGTGTTGGTGGTCTTTGCAGATTTCTGAATTACATCTGAAATGAAATGTTTTCAGAGTACGGCCTGTGCTGTTATAATGTGATGTTTTTTTGCAATTTCTGCGATACAGCTCAGCAATGGTCGATAATGCATTATCTTACACCAATGCTTCTCAATTATATTCTGTGGTGTCCCCTCTAGGAAGAAAAAAAATTCAGCCCCCCACCACCACCCCGCTAGCGACTATCAATAGTATTATTTGTCTATAAAATTATTAGTACACCTCTGCATAATGTTGTGTCTTTATTAATATTAAAACAAACTAAAGACAAAGAAATAATTCAACTTACAATTAAAAAAAAACTTCATTAACATTGTTTTTCAATCTGTAACAGAAAAAGATTTAAAGCGCACCAATGTGCCTGAAATAAAAAAAAAAAAAAAATCCTTATTTAAACTCATTCAACTTATTTATGTCTTAATATCTCCATCTCTCTCCACCTTTCTCTTCGTTCCTGTTCGAAATCTTTCCGTGTTCCTTTCATGGCAGGGTTGTTTACTGCACTTTATATCGTTTGCTCGTGCAAAAACCCGCTACACCATAGCGTGACTAGAGCGCCACTGCCAACTACTGGAGTGGAGGTGCAATTACACTTAATTCTCGTACACTATTCCAGAAAAGCATGTTCCCCAAGGTCATACGCGCTCACCTGGCATCATACCGCACCCTGCTATTTGAGAAGCACTGTCTTTAGACTGATTTCTGTTGCACACAGCCCTGCCAATAAGACAAAGCAATGAATTTGTGTCATTACCATGGTGGGAAAAGCCAATGAAAGCAACATTTTGTTTTGCATGCCCAGCCATAATAGCAGTGTGGCAGCGCTTACATGTACTTGATGAGAAGCAAGGACGGAGTTACCTACTGAACTGCTGATGTCATATGTGATCGTTTTAAAGTGCTAGTAATACAAATTCACCACATGTACACTTTAAGTGGTTCACCAAATGAGCCAGGAATAAAATTTTTATGCCTTCTATTTCTCACTTGAGCTTGAGTCTTCTGCTTTGTGCAAACTGGTGCTGTACTGCCAAGTTATGACGTGCAAGATTATTTCTCCAATCACACGGTCTTGTTATTGTACACAGACATAGGACCCAAACAATATATAAAGCAGGTGAACATGAGTGAGTAAGCCTGTGAGTTGGGATGGTTTCACCAGGAAACTTTTGTATTTAGCCAAAAAGACCTGATGATCTTCTTCTTTTCCTTTCGGCTGTTCCCTTCAGGGGTCGCCACAGCAAATGATCTGCCTCCATCTCTCCCTATCCTCTGCATCTTCTACTCTTACTCCAACGACCTTCATGTCCGCCTTCACCGCATCCATAAATGTTCTCTTTGGTCTTCCTCTGGGCCTTTTGCCTGGTAGTTCCAACCTCAGCATCCTACGACCAATATACTCACTATCCCTCCTCTGTACATGTCCAAACCATCTCAATCTAGCCTCTCTGACTTTGTCTCCAAAACATCTTACATGTGCTGTCCCTCTGATGTACTCATTTCTGATCCTATCCATCCTCGTTACTCCCAAAGAGAACCTCAACATTTTCATCTCTGCTACCTCCAGCTCTGCCTCCTGTCTTTTCCCCAGGGCCACTGTCTCTAAACCATACAACATTGCTGGCCTCAACACCGTCTTGTACACTTTTCCTTTCATTCTTGCCGATACTCTCCTATCACACATCACACCGGACACTTTTCTCCATCCATTCCAACCTGCCTGCACGTGCTTCTTCACCTCTTTTCCACACTCTCCATTGCTCTGGATTGTTGAGCCTAAGTACTTAAAATCCTAAAAAGACCTGATGATGAAAAAGAAAATACATAGGATGAATATTTATTATTGAATGGCCACCTGTAATGGCAAGGTAATGTGAAATTTATGATTTTTATTTTTTTCCTGATGTTTTGTTGTTGTTTTCTAGGTGACCTGAACTGCCCAACCTGTGCCCTGATAAGGGGTGCTTTAATAGGTATAACCAGCGGTGGAATATACCCCATTTTGTTGGCATTGCCAGTCAATGCTGGGCTTGCAGCAAGGTGTGTTATTTTATTCATCTATATGGCACTTCTTTCCGTCTATTTTCCATGTTAAGCAGATGAGTATCTCATTCAAAGGCCCTTCTGTCACCCTGTGGCAGTCAAATGGTACATAGCAATATTGCACTTTTAACACTGAACATGGGCAGCAATCACCACCCAACATTCAAACTCGTTTGCTGAACCGTAAAATCCTACTGGGACATGGAGAAGCTGGAGCCGATTTCAGTTAACATGCTGCAATGCGGCATACACCCTGAATAATTTGCCAGACCATTGCTAGGCCAACGCACAGCCATTCACACTCACATGTAAGGGCAATTTGAAACAGCCAGTTATCATAACGCGCATGCCTTTTGACTGACCGTGGAAAGAAACCAAAGTACATGGAAGAAAACCCACACAAGCACATGGAGAACATGCAAACACCAAACAAAGACCCCTGCTGAGTAGGGAAGGGGAAATGCTAGGAGTATTATCCCAAATATTAAAGGTATCAAACTAGTCTGTTGGGGTAATTATGAATCCATGCACATCATTGTTAATCTATTTCCATGTCTTAAC
Source organism: Plotosus lineatus (assembly GCA_024760905.1). Taxonomy (NCBI): domain Eukaryota; kingdom Metazoa; phylum Chordata; class Actinopteri; order Siluriformes; family Plotosidae; genus Plotosus; species Plotosus lineatus. The sequence continues at coordinate 5,225,334 of CM045750.1, read as the reverse complement.
GACCCCTTTTGTATAGTAATGCAATCTTCACAAACTTTAGTCAAAATTTAACAATACACACAATCCTTGTATATATAAAGTTCACAATCCTTGTATTTTATATTACAACAAACGTCTGGAAAAACATACCTTCAGATATATGCACAAATATGCATCCAATTTTAAAAATTTCACGATTAAAAATATATATATATATATATATATATATACAGTAAAACCTCCGCTGACGAACGCTTAAGCTCACGAACTTTTCGCCTCAAGAACATTAAATTTGCGAGCATATAGTCTTTGCTGACGAACTAGTTTTCGGCGGACGAATCAAACCACGCGGTCGAACAGCGCCACGGTGGCGGCCATGAGAAGCTGACGCACGCTCACGGCGTCACAGTTCGTCACCCCCTTTCTTTGAGTGCGGACGTGGTTTGTGTTTGATAGACATTTTGGACCATATTGAGTGTACTTTTGCTATTATGGGACGGAAAAGACCCCACCACAGGCGGAGATCATTGAAAAACACGAACGAGGTGTGCGTTTGTGTGACTCGGCGTCCCAGTACCAGTACGCTAAGTCTACCATTGCTCCCATCCTTAAGAACAAGGAAGCTATTAAGGGTGCGTGTGTGGCTAAGGGTGTTTCCAAACAGTAGGCGTTTCCAAACACTCCTTCCAAACAGTAAGTCCCTCCCTCCCTCCTCCTCCCACTCCATTCCATCAAGCCATCAACTACCATCACAAAGGTAAATAAAACCACTTTATTATACAGTACAGTTTATTTCTTTAATTACAATACAATAGCACATTTATTATACATAAAATAAGGTATATTTTTGTGTAGTTTTAAGGCTTATTTAGTAGAAAATTATGTTTTATGGGGACCTGGGAACGGATTATTCTCATTTTAATGGTTTCTTATGGGAAATAAATGTTCGGAAGACGAACTTTTCGCCTCACACACACTTTCTGGGAACCAATTATGTTCGTGAGCTGAGGTATCACTGTATATATATATATATATATATATATATATATATATATATATATATATATTTTCATAGTGCCCATCTCTTATGTGGCAAAATTGTGTAGCTTCTTTCGAACAGTGGTCCTCAAAATCTAATAAAGTACCTTTATTTTTCTATTTTTTTTCTCTCAGGTAAAATATATCTCCTAATGCTCCTGCCAACCAAGTCGTTTTATTCTTTTATCTTTCAGTTATTAATGAATATTTTAACTTTGACCTAGTCAGGGTGGCGTGGTGATACAGGGAGTAGAACTGCCACCTTAAACCTCCATGGCCTCTGGGTTGATTGCAAGCCCGGGTTACTGTTTGTGAACATTTTTATTCCCATATTCAAAACCACCACAGCAGGATTATTGGCCGAATTAAATTACATATACTTATAAATAAGCATAAACGTCTATGTGCGTGGTGACCGATGGGATGCGGACACCCACCTTCTGCCCAGCGTTTCCACTCCAGTGTTTGGGCTCCAGATTCACCACAACACGGCCCAGAATACAGTTTCTTTAGAGATACATTAATGGATGTTTGGACCCAGTTCATACATGATTATTTGCTTTGCAGGTACAGCAGTGCTCCAATGCCAGAGAAGGGAAATATATTCCGCTTTTGGACAACCCTGAGCAAGCCCGTTGTGAGGAAGATGTATGCTGTGCTATTACTACAGACTCTGTTTGGAACATATTTAAGCAACAAGCACTTTGCAATCTATCTGAAGATGCTCAAGTTGTCAGAATCAGACATGGAACAACTGCATGATTAAACCAACGTTTTATGTAAAATCAAAGGCACAATATTAAATGTACCCCCCACCCAAGACCTTTTCACTGTATCTAGAAGCAGACCATATTGTAGTCTTTTTTTTTTTGAGACAACTTTAGAACTATTTACAAAGTGAAAGATGCAGGATTTGAAAATGTTTTGCAAATGTTTAAGTTTCCACTTCTGCACTTTCATGTCTACATGGAAAAAAAAAAAGTAAACAAAACATTATTCCAAGTATATAATGATTGAATCGAAATGACGGACACTCACAATAGGTCACGTCATCATTATCAGGTTTAAAAAAGAAAAACAAAGAGAAAATAAAATAAAATCTTGTTTATCTGAACATTAATTTTTATTAAAATATCAATTCTACAACCATATATTCTCGAGTTGTATAACGGCCTTACCAAATAAAATTCACCAGGTGGTTTATATTATAAAACCCGATCCCATCACCTCAGTTTATGGATGTTTTTGTAATTAACCAGACTATTACCCTTATAAGAACTGTATTTTAAAACAGTATCATATGCTAAACTACACTATCATTGCACCAGTCCCGAAACATTACACATGTGCAGCTTCACTTGTCACACATGCGGAGACATCACTAAAGTACAATCTTTACAACCAGCCATCTGTCATCTTACTCTGAATATATCTTGGGAAACACCGATGCTTATTATTCATGCTTTAGTAAAGCTGTACATGTGAGCAATATCCTCTTAGATTATAAATCATTTGAGTGTGCAGAGTGGATTATATGTGACGAATGGTCACAACAGGTTCCTGAGCTGCTAGTGCTGAACATGCTACAGACATGCTCAGTTTATATGCCGTGGTGCACCATTATTATCAAAATGTGGGCTATAGAACATCCGAACCTCTTAAAAGATTTTGTAGTGAATGCCAATAAGCAATGAAGGTGTCCAACCTCAATATTGAAATGCTTTCTTTTAAAGTAGGAATAAACAGAGTGCAGCATCACGCAATTCTACAAAAGAGGTGAAAAACTAATTTTCAATGAGCACCACATCACTAAATGTAAAGGTGTTTCAGGGTGAAAAAAATCATGGAACGTTAGAAAAGGACAACCGTGCCGTAGACATGAAAAAATGATTGAGAGATTTTCCACCTGTTCTTTAATTCGCTTGCGTTTTCTGACATTTGATAGCAAGAAACAAGCATGCAATCTTTCTTGAGTCCTGAATGACGAACGGCTATTTACTTGAAATGGACTGGACTAGGGCCACCTTGAATAAGGATGATTCGTTGCGTTTCATGGTAATATCTAATGCAAAGAATGCACGATGATATTTTTTGATAATTCTTGCCGCTCACATAAAATAAGTTGATGAGCTTCATTTAACCTGCACACCAAGTCCAACACCCAGTTTCCACAGGAATTGCTTTTTGTATTATACGTAGTTTATCACAACTTAAGACTTCTAACTCCGGGGCACTCATCATTTGTGGCTTTGCTAACGATTATTTCAGCTTTAGAACGCATTGTTAAAGCCGATTAGAAAACACATATCCTTTTGGTATTTATTCTGATCTCGCCAATGATTGCCATTTAATATCAGGTGAATATTTGGGTCTGGATGGAAATAATAGGTCTGAGAGAGATTGGTTTTAAATACTGACATACTCGAAGTGCAGAGAAATCCATTAGTCTGCGTAAACCACACGGAACGAAGCAGGTTGTTATTTTTCAGTTGCACATCACATTTTTGTAGATGCATGCTGACAAACTGACTTATGAGAAACTATAAGAATCAAAAGGCCAGAGCTGTCCATCATCCTACACATGTTGGCCAAACGGACCAACAACCAAAGAGACTAGTGCTGGATGTGATGTACTCTCTAAAACTGAGTTATATTCATGCAGAAATCTCACCTTGACACTTTTTATACAGAACCAGCCTAGTGACTTTTACGTTTCTTTCCATCGCCATATTTCACAACCCAAGAGGTCCAAGGCCTACATGTGACTTGAGCGTTTCTTTTTCTTCTTGGTTTGTTTCAATAAATTTTGGTTTAAACCAATATTAAAACCAAAATCACCGATTCATACTCCATATTCTGTAATTAGATTTAAGTGGGAAAGCTCCTTCCTATGTCTGCACCATCACAAGCTCTTCATAACATGACTTTCATGGAAAAGGTTTGTGTTTTGCAGTCCTTTAAATTTCAAGATTACCACTCTTTATCCATTTAGAAAAGAGGAAGGATAACACTTGGAGTGTGAAGCAACTGCTGTTTAAAAGAGAGAAGAGGAGAATGGTTATAGTTCAAAATAAAGCCATGTACATTACACAAATGTGTTGACAAAAATAAGATTTATTACAGGTACTGATTCAAAATGCTAAACAATCTTTGGACTTCAATTTTATTATATACAATGCACTAACAAAATACAGTCTCACACGTCCAAAACAAACCCAAAATCTTTTCTTCAGGAAATTAAAACTTCACCACACACTCCATTTGCTTCAATAGTTTGGCGGTAGGCACAATGGCCAGGAGTTTTAACTCCCAGTACTCGAATAAATTTTTGTTAATACAGCAAACAAAAATGCAACAGGATGGAGTACCAGTAAAAGCTTTAACTTACACTGCTTCTTGTACTACCTTTTTTTAAATTACCAGGCCATGTTGCAAGCTGCTGGTCCCGTTTCTTCAGCTTTCCTCACAGCAATTCCACTTTAGCATAAAAGAAAATAAGGGTGCTCCATGAAAAATATTCTTCAGGAAAGCAGCGACATTTCACAAAGGGTTTTATTTAAATAAAAAAATTTAAAAATTGGCAGACCCAGAAAAAAAAAAAAAAAAAGAAAAAAAAAACAAGCAGGGTGGATTTTTCCAAATAGCTCTTCAGCCATACCAATTACACTATTGTCTGTACACTTAACACCCTTTGTGAAATATCACCTATTTACATCATTCTAAAACAATTCATAATACATACTTACTAATTAGCCCTCTTTAGTGTTGACAAGAGCTAACTACTGCATGCGTTATAAGCATGTCTCAATATGTTGAATTAAATTGTCAGCAGGCTTCAATTACAAGAATGCCTATTTACAAGTTCACTTTGTGGCATGAACTGTCAGAACACTGCAGCACATCTCAGGAGAAACTCATGTCTGAGCAGTCTTCAACATCTTGATCCTTACCATAGGTTCTGGTAGTCATGGATGCTCGGAGATCCAGGCGCCCCACAAGGAAGACCAAGCACCTAGAAGAAAACTGTCAACAAGTTTAGCAGTAACTTGTATTCAAATCAGTTTCCAAATACATGCCATGTCTCTATTTGTACAGTTAATCTGTAATTTGATAACTAGTGTAGATGTCCGACCCGCTGCTCATTATATTAGTGCAGTCTCAGGAAAACGATGAAAAGGCAAAATACTTGACCCTACATTTTAAGTGAAGCACTTGCACTCTCTGCACATTTCGTGCAGAACTCGACTGAGACGTGGTTTTTGTCGACATGCAGACAGATTCCGCCTGCAGTATCCGTGTCCTCCGCCTTCACTTTCTTCCTCGGCATTGCGTAATCGTGGTCATTCTTGCTGGGATTCTGGAAAAGCGAGGTAGATAATTTCATGCCATTCACACCGCTCAACCTAGACAACAGTTGCGCCAACATGCTCTCATTGGCCAACACGGCTCTCAAGTACCTAGTCTCCTTTTCAAGTTCTTCCACTCTTTTGTTCAGGCTGGTGTTCTCCTGCTTGAGGAGCCGGTTTTCTGACGTCAGACACCCGACACGCTGCTCCAAGCCATTCAAATACTCTTTCTTCTTCAACCTGTTCAACCTTGCTGCCAGTGCATTCTTATTAACGTTGGGCCTGGAAAGGTCTTGCAGTTTGGGCCTTCGAGTTGAACCTCTGCGGTGGGATATGAGCACATCAGATTCCTGATCCGTCTGGTCTCCTGTTCCTAAACCGAATTCTTGCACTCCAGTGTCTTCAAAAGAAGAGAGCACATTGTCTTCTAAAGCCCAGTTGAAGTCAGAGCCCAGGAGCTCATCAAGCCCCCAATCACATTCTGGTGATGAGTGGTTGCTTGTGATGTCAGCGTGGATGTTTAAGGCAGGGTCCCATTCCTCAGAAGCACATGAGGACATGACGTCCTCTCCTTTATCCGCAGGCCTTCCTCTTTTTCGAGTAACCATTTGGGATTCCTAATCAGTCCCGGAAATTCTGCTGACGCACAATCTGAAAAAGTAAACATATATAGTCAGTTACGATTTATTTACGTTTAGATTTATTTATATAGTAAAATGTGCACCACCATGATCAGTTAAAGAACCAAGTGATCGCAAAGAGCCTGCGAAGGAGTCAAGGTGTACTTGTTCACAATGGCTTCCGAAGTTTAAGCGAAAACTATAAATAATCAGTAAATTAAATGACGTGGATAATTATGCATAAAACCGAACACTTGGCTGGCTAACTAACACTTAGCATGTTACGCCTTATTCGATCCACCAAAATGCATTAAACATTGGTGTCTTACAATACCTGAGGTATAATAAATATATGAGGTATAATAAATATTTAATGATTAAAATAAATAATTAAACATTCAACAGTTATTAGCAATCTTGGAATAATAAAATCATAATGCTACTCCACTAGCTCGGTGTTTACGCTAGCGTCTTTCCAGGCCGCGAGGCGGACGCCATTATTGGAATGATGCAGCATTTTGAGGAGAAACCCTCATTCCTATTCGTTACACTGCAACCTTTTACTCACCTTTCAACGATAATATCTCAGCTTATTCAAAGTGTAACATGGAAAAACAAAAATTCCAAAACAGTTTGGCCTTGATAAGAAAGAGAGGGGACACACTTTCCCTCACACACAACAACGAGAGCTGCGCCAAGCCTCCAAGTACCCCAGAGCAGCAACACAGCGCATGCGCGCGAGTTTAAGATGGCGCCACAGAAACTCTCGCGAGAAGTAAGCAACGCGATTTGACGCGAGATTCTCGTGGGTGCACTGTGAGGTCATTTCAGTAACTGCTCAAACCCTGTTCGGTTTAACTCCGAGCGAGGACAGAAACTGGACAGCTCCGAGCTGCTCGCCAGGCCATTGCCGGGTGGAAACACGCCGAAGGCTTTGCATACCCAGTTATCTACACCTTATGGCGAACCTTGTGGAGAGTGGGACTCGAACCTCCAACCTTTGGATTAGCGATCCAGTGCCCGAAACCACTAGACCAGCACTGCCCGCACTGTGAGGTCTTCTGACCTTTTGTCTGGTTACCAATAAAAGTCTATACTGTACTATATTATTTCAAGTTTATGTTGTGTGCAACGCGCACACACACACACACACACATATATATATATATATATATATATATATATATATATATATATATATATATATATATATATATATATATATATATCTGCGGCGGCAGCCGTACGTCTCGAGAGACGATGGTGTAGCGCTATGGTAGGCATTTGCGGTAGTGACTGTAAAGGCCCACCCTAGAGTGACAGTTTCTTAAACAATTATTGCATATGAAAGGGCTTTGAGGAGCCATGGGGGCTATGGAGGAGAAGTGTTCTGGTGCCCATTTTTAAGAACAAGGGAGACGTGCAGAGTTGTGGCAACTCCAGAGGGATAAAGTTGATGAGCCATACGATGAAGTGATGGGAAAGAATAGTGGAAGCTAGACTAAGGGCAGAGGTCAGCATTTGTGAACAACAGTTTGGTTTCATGCCAAGAAAGAGCACCACAGATGCAGTGTTTGCCTTGAGGATGTTAATGGAGAAGTACAGAGAAGGTCAGAGGGAGCTGCATTTTGCCTTTGTGGATCTGGAGAAAACATATGACAGGGTGCCGAAAGAAGAACTGTGGTATTGCATGAGGAAGTCTGGAGTGGCAGAGAAGTATGTTAGAGTGGTGCAGGACATGTATGAGAGATGTAAGACAATGGTGAGGTGTGCTGTCGGTGTGACAGAAGAGTTCAAGGTGGAGGTGGGACTGCATCAAGGGTCAGCTCTCAGCCCCTTCTTGTTTGCTATGGTGATGGACAGGCTGACAGACGAGGTTAGACAAGATTCCCCATGGACTATGATGTTTGCAGATGACATTGTTATCTGTCGTGAGAGCAGAGAACAAGTGCAGGAAAATCTAGAAAGGTGGAGGTATGCCCTGGAAAGGAGGGGAATGAAGATTAGCCTCAGTAAGACAGAATACATGTGCATGAATGACAAGGACCCAAGAGGAACGGTGAGGTTACAGGGAGCAGAGATAAGAAAGGTGGAGGATTTTATGTACTTAGGCTCAACAATCCAGAGCAATGGAGAGTGTGGAAAAGAGGTCAAGAAGCGTGTGCAGGCAGGTTGGAATGGTTGGAGAAAAGTGTCCGGTGTGATGTGCGATAGGAGGGTATCGGCAAGAATGAAAGGAAAAGTAAACAAGACAGTGTTGAGGCCAGTGATGTTGTATGGTTTAGAAACAGTGGCCCTGGGGAAAAGACAGGAGGCAGAGCTGGAGGTAGCAGAGATGAAAATGTTGAGGTTCTCTTTGGGAGTAACGAGGATGGATAGGATCAGGAATGAGTACATCAGAGGGACAGCACATGTAAGACGTTTTGGAGACAAAGTCAGAGAGGCTAGATTGAGATGGTTTGGACATGTACAGAGGAGGGATAGTGAGTATATTGGTAATAGGATGCTGAGGCTGGAACTACCAGGCAGAAGGCCTAGAGGAAGACCAAAGAGACGATTCATGGATGTGGTGAAGGAGGACATGAAGGTCGTTGGTGTAAGAGAAGATGATGCAAAGGATAGGGTGAGATGCAGGCAGGTGATTCGCTGTGGCGACCCCTGAAGGGAAAAGCCGAAAGGAAAAGAAGATATATATATATATATATGTATATATATATATATATACACACACTCATTCTTCTAAAAAAATTAGCATATTGTGATCAAGTTCATTATTTTCTGTAATGTACGGATAACCATTAGACTTTCATATATTTTAGATTCATTACACACAACTAAAGTAGTTCAAGCATTTTATTGCTTTAATATTGATGATTTTGGCAAAAACGTAAAGAAAAACCAAAAATCCCTATCTCAAAAATGTAGCATATTTCATCCAACCAATAAAAGAGTGTTTTTAATCCAAAAAAAGTCAACCTTCAAATAATTATGTTCAATTATGCACTCAATACTTGGTCGGGAATCCTTTTGCAGAAATGACCGCTTCAATGCGGCGTGGCATGGAGGCAATCAGCCTGTGGCACTGCTGAGGTGTTATGGAGGCCCAGGATGCTTCGATAGCGGCCTTAAGCTCATCCACAATGTTGGGTCTGGTGTCTCTCAACTTTCTCTTCACAATATCCCACAGATTCTCTATGGGCTTCAGGTCAGGAGAGTTGGCAGGCCGATTGAGCACAGTAATACCATGGTCAGTAAACCATTTAGCAGTGGGTTTGGCACTGTGAGCAGGTGCCAGGTCGTGCTGAAAAATGAAATCTTCATCTCCATAAAGCTTTTCAGCAGATGGAAGCATGAAGTGCTCCAAAATCTCCTGATAGCTAGCTGCATTGACCCTGCCCTTGATAAAACACAGTGGACCAACACCAGCAGCTGACATGGCACCCCAGACCATCACTGACTGTGGGAACTTCACACTGGACTTCGGGCATTTTGGCATTTCCTTCTCCCCAGTCTTCCTCCAGACTCTGGCACCTTGATTTCCGAATGACATGCAAAATTTGCTTTCATCCGAAAAAGCACTTTGGACCACTGAGCAACAGTCCAGTGCTGCTTCTCTGTAGCTCAGGTCTATATAGTGTCTTCTTTTACTTTCGGCTGCTCCCTTCAGGGGTCGCCACAGCAAATCATCTGCCTCCACCTCACCCTGTCCTCCGCATCTTCTTTTCTGACTCCAACGACCTTCATGTCTTCCTTCACCACATCCATAAATCTCTTCTTCGGTCTTCCTCGAGACCTTCTGCCTGGTAGTTCCAACCTCAGCATCCTACTGCCAATATACTCACTATCCCTCCTCTGTACATGTCCAAACCATCTCAATCTAGCCTCTCTGACTTTGTCTCCAAAACATCTTACGTGGGCTGTCCCTCTGATATACTCATTTCTGATCCTATCCATCCTCGTTACTCCCAGAGAGAACCTCAACATTTTCATCAGGTCTATATAGTGTATCCTTAATAAACATAGGTCCGAGAACAGGAAATGTTTATTGAAATTGCTTTAATAAGAGGATTGTCTGTGCATCACAATCAAAGCTGTGTTATATACAGTACGACAAATTAAGCTTTCAGTTTCCAATATAAAATGCAGAAGCAGATTTTTAAGGAAAGTAACAATCATCTATATTGTGTTATACGTACTTTAAATTTCTTTGTGGTATACATCTTAGTGTTTTCTATGACATCAAGACAACAGACTATATTTAGTCATTAAAACGGGTCATAATGCTTGAAGACGTTTGTTAGTGCAAAAATCTATGAATAATTTACAGTGCACATACTTTGTGAGTTGGATTTGGAAACACTACATTCATCGAATATGCTGTTGCTTAAATTAAAACATAGTTCACCCTGTAAAATATTGTGTTAATAACAAAATGCACATCACTTATTTTAATATATTTTACAAAATGTAAAACATACATATTGCTGGTACTCCTTGTTCCATACACAATGTAGGATTTAGCGTGGCTTCAGATTGAGCTGTGTATATTTATCACATCTTCCAGTTTGACGTTTTAGAATATTTTTCTGACATCTTTAACCAAACTCTTGCACTGGAACTATCTTGCCATGATGAGCATCCTCAAAGGTATGGTGCTTTCCACCCATTCATTCTTTGATTCAATCATTCTTCTCCACAGTGACGATTCAGCAGAGTTCGAATCCATCCACATCACATCAGTGCCTTGACTTTTACCTGGATGAGGATAGAAATGACAAAGTTTAATGTCAAGCCTACATAATGAGTATGTGATCCATCATCACCTAAACGGGTCCGAATGCACCAAACTTATTTTTGATTAAACTGTATTTTCTCAAGGGCAGCACAACAGCATGGTGATTCGCATTTCTGCCTCACAGTGTGGCGTTTACGGCCGTTCTGTGTGGCGTTTACGGCCGTTCTGTGTGGCGTTTACGGCCGTTCTGTGTGGCGTTTACGGCCGTTCTGTGTGGCGTTTACGGCCGTTCTGTGTGGCGTTTACGGCCGTTCTGTGTGGCGTTTACGGCCGTTCTGTGTGGCGTTCTGACCGTTCTGTGTGGCGTTTACGGCCGTTCTGTGTGGCGTTTACAGCCGTTCTGTGTGGCGTTTACGGCCGTTCTGTGTGGCGTTTACGGCCGTTCTGTGTGGCGTTTACGGCCGTTCTGTGTGGCGTTTACATGTTCACTCCACATCCTTGCCTGGGTTTCCTTCTGCTACTTTGGTTATCCTCCACAGTCCAACAATATAAAAATTAAGCTAATCTTTTTTTCCAAATTTCCCCTAGATGATTGGTTGTGTGTGCATGCTGTCCATGTGATGGTCTGATAAGTGGTTTAGGGTGTACCTCGCCTTCACCTAGTGTTAGCTGTAATAGGCTTCAGCCTCCCTGTGCTCCTAATAGGATTAAACGGTTCAACAAATGAGTGAGGAAGTATATTTTCTACAAAATTCTTGAGCAAATGTATCTTAACTTCAGAAATCTTTTGTCATAACCAAGTTTTATTTGGTTTGAAAAAATCTGGGGTTATTTTAAAGCTTGTTAATATGTTTGGTGCATCAACACTCAAATTGTGGTGACGGGTAAAATACTTAAAATAAAGGGATACTCAGAATGCAAGGTGTCTCTACAAGGAATAAATGGATTATCGAGGTCTTCTAAAAGATTAACAAGAAAAATCTTGGGAAAATTGCCAAGTTTTTAATAACATGACATGGTTAAAATGAAATATCTCCCCCTGGTGGGCGTACGATGAACATCCATGAAAAAAATCCATGCGCCATGAAAAAGAATAGGGGTTTTCAAGGGAATTTTGGGATGAAAAAGATACCACCCAAAAAAAAAGAAAAGGAAAAGAAAAAAAAAAGAAAGAAAACCCCCCCCATATGATTCTATCAAAACTTTAATGTTTGTTTTTATATACACTGTATATACAGTATATATAAAATACACACATTCTTGTCAGAGCTTGTATAACAGTACAGATGTAGGAGAGCTGCATTTCTCATTTTCCTCTGACAAGCTTTAGCTTCAAAACAGAGGGAAAAACAAATGCCTCGTAAGGAAATAAGTGTATACAGTTGATACAATGCACAGGATAACAGGAAGTAATCTGTCTCATGGTCACAGCAGTCAACATATTAATAGCTCATTCACTGTTAAAGTAAAACATTGGCAAAATGTTGTGGTGTAGGTGTGGTGTGGTGAAGGAGCAGAACACTTTGGGGTGTGGTGTGCCTGGAAAATTAAAATCAACCCCATGGTAGTAAAGGGAATAAACACCACCATGGTGCATGCTCGCTTGTATTTGATCAATAAAAGAACCTTGCTGTGAATGAATAGTGGTTTAGGATATAGTAGAGGTTAGGCACGAGTAACGCCTACCTGTCCCGAGACCCAACCTTGTGCCTCCAATAAAGTGATTACAGAGCCGGTCATGGTCCCACACAGTGAGTTCAACACAGATGTCGCTTAGGTCCTCCAGTCTGAGACCATCATAGACCATGGTGTGATTGAACAGAGGGTTTGCTGTCCTCTTGATAACTCGAGTGTTTTGTCGGCTTTTCTGATGGTCGTCTGGAAGTATTGAGCTGAAACCCACAGCATACAGTACATGCTTAACTATCAGTGCAGGGATCATTTTATTATATCATCATCTATATGGAGCATCTCTCAGGGTTGTGAAGGAAGCTGGAACCAATCCCAGCTCACGTTGGGTGGGAACCAGGATACAACCCCCTGAACAGGTCGCAGGTCTAATGCAGGGCAAACACAGATAGAACTATCCATTTACACCTATGGGCAATTTACAGTAGCCAGTTGACCGAATGTGCACGTGTTTGGATTGTCGGAAGAAACCTTTTTTGTTTGGAACAAAATTTAAACCAAACCCTGTACCTCGATATCATGAGGTGACGGTGCAAAATGGTTAACTGTAAAAAATACACAACTTCGCGATAGCAAAACACTCACAGTATATAATATAACCCTGAGTGGAAAACCCAGCAATACACACCATTTTACAAAGGGGTCTGTAGTTCCTCTTCTGCATGGAAGATTCGTGCATTCCTTTATCCAGACCTGAATCTCACCAGTCTGTGGTGCCTTGTTACCTACAACCAGAAAAGGAAAAACATATTCATTTCACAATGCATGTGTGTGTGTGTGTGTGTGTGTGTGTGTGTGTGTGTGTGCGCAGTGACTGAAATACCAACACTTACTCTGCGAGGTCTGCAGAAAGAAACGCAAAGATATTCTCATATCACCACACTTTTCCATGCTGTGGTTAACATGCTTCGGACTGGATGGAGTTACCATCTAAGAAAGAGTACAATACGAAAACATAACTCATTAGTATATTATATAAATATTACTTACAATATTATGTATAACTTACTGGTAGACTGTACAGTGGTACCTCACCTTACAAAATTAATCCGGTCCAGAGCCTTTTTCTTGACTTGGATTTTTCATAAATTGAACCGCATTTTACATGTAAAATATGTGATTCGTTCCAAGGCTCTCAATACTACCCCCTAAATCCTTTAAAAATTCTAAAAGTATACCTTTTAAGACCTCCTTCTGCTTCAACGTCGTACCGATGGTAGACGGGTTTGGCCATATTCCTTTATGATATCACTCAACCCGATGCCACGAGCCCGCTTCTTCTTTTCACTCACACGTGTGTGTGTGTGTGTGTGTGTGTGTGTGTGTGTGTGTGTTTGAGTGTGTGTGTGTGTGCGCATGTGTTGACCATGTCTTCTTTGCAGAGTTATAATCTTACAAATGTTTATGGAAGGTTAAAAGCCTGAGTCAAAAAATAAAGTTGCAATGACTCAAAAAACTCATGAAGCAACAGTAACTCTGTCCTTTACATAAAAAGCATTATGGGAGATGCAGCTCCATAATTGCCAATGGGAGGGAGCTGCATCATCCCTCCGAGCCAATGGGAGGTCAGCGGTGCGGGATGTTGGGAGATAGCCAATGGGAGGGAGCTGCGTCATCCCTCTTAGCCAATGGGAGGCCAGCGGGGGCGGGATGTTGGGAGATAGTCAACGGAGAGCAACTAGTGCATTGTTTGGATGGCGCGCTTGAATGTTTGAATGGAGTGTTTGGCACGTTTCATAAGGAGAACTTGTTTCGTATACAGAGACAAAAAATTTTGGAAAATGTTTTTCATAACCTGGATTTTTCGTTTGATGGGACTATCATAAGGTGAGGTACCACTGTATTTACACAACAAATATGAATGTTAAACCAGTGCATTTCATCTTTATTCAAAATACGAAAAAACAGGTTTCTGGTTTCCTTTAAGGGGGCGGTACATTCACATAGTTGTTTCTATGGCACAATATTGCATCATAAAATGTTTAGGTAAAAAGTTATGGAAACATTTACTCTTGGCTTGAGGGTGCAGTCCATCATTTGGCTGTTATTGTCCCACTCAGACAAATCCACATTGACCTCCCCAAGAAAACTATTCCTCCCAAATGGGTCATTATGCCACACCGAGAGGTTCAAAGTCTGGACCTTTAAGCGCTCCAGAGGTATCTTATACTGTTTGGAAAGGTAAATGAATTAGTTATGGTTTTAATATACACACAAAAAGTTTTTGAGCATTATACAATTAACACAATTCATACCCGTAGGATTTCATTATATGTAGGATTCAGAGTCTTCTTCTTCACAGATGTTTTCCTCTTCCCCAGTTTCGCTTTGTCAGGTAAAAGGTAACACTTAACGTACCTAAAACCATGTCAAAGAAGACCTCAATATATTACAGCTGTTGGAACAGACTGATTAGCAAGTTTGTCTTCAGGTGTAGTGATTCGCACATCCGCCACACAGCAAGAAGGTCTTGGGGTTTGATTCCCAGCCTGGATGTTTCTGTGTGGAGTTAGCATGTTCTCCCTGTTCTTGTGTAGGTTTCCTCTGGGTACTCTGGTTTCCTCCCACAACCCAAAGACATGCACAGTAGGTTTGACTGGTCCAAATCATCCCTAGGTGTGAGTGTGAATGGTTGTGGGAGTGTTGGCCTTGCAATGACCTTGCGAGCTGCCCAGGATCTATCCTGCCCTCACCCTGAGTCGGCTGAGATGGGCGCCTGCCTCCCCATGACCTTAACTAGAATTAAGCGATTCAGAAAATCGAAAAAAAAGAGAGCAACTTGTGCGTCGTGAGAAATTTTGATTGGCGCATTTGAACTTTGAATTTCTTTTCGTAAGAGGAGGTTGTTTTGTATCTCGGGGACAGAAACTCAGGGAAATGTTTTTCGTAATCCAGGGATTTCGTACAAAGGGGTCTTCGTAAGTTGGGGGCCGACTGTATATATATTTATAAATATGTGCTCACTTTGGTTGGGTTAAATGCAGAGGCAGTATGTTCCCTTGTGGGATTAACACACTAAATTAAAATAAATATATCAAATATCTAAATTTGCTTAGTTTTTTGTTTTTGTGTAACGTGTATATATAAAACACATTAATGTAGTCATGCAGAGTGTGTGTGTGTGTGTGTGTGTGTATATATATATATATATATATATATATATATATATATATATGCATATGCACACACACATGTATATATATATATATATATATATATATATATATATATATATATATATATATATATATATATGCATATGCACACACACATGTATATATATATATATATATATATATACACACACACACACACACTACAAAAAAAAAGTTAAGGATCTTTGAAAATGTTCTAGATCTTTTTTGTGATTTTGTAAATTGGCCTTAATTTCAGTTTTTTATTGACTAATACCCTTAACTTTTTTGTGCAGTGTATATATGCATATATACTGTAGATACATATTATATATATATACACAAAAGGACAGGACAAAGGCTTTCTATTGAAAC
>CM045750.1:4994418-5204418 GCA_024760905.1 Plotosus lineatus | reverse complement strand
CCCGAACCTTAATCCAATAGAAAACTTGTGGGGTGACATCAAAAATGCAGTTTCTGAGGCAAAACCAAAAAAAAAAAAAAAAAAAAAAAAAAAAGGAAAACCTGCTCACAGGTACCAGAAGTTGGTCGACTCCATGTATCCCAGATGTGCAGCAGTTCTCAGAAACAGTGTTTACGTATACAAATAAACATCAGTTCGGTGATTCAAAGAAAAACAAAACCTTCAACCACTT
This sequence comes from Plotosus lineatus, assembly GCA_024760905.1. Lineage (NCBI taxonomy): Eukaryota > Metazoa > Chordata > Actinopteri > Siluriformes > Plotosidae > Plotosus > Plotosus lineatus. The sequence goes on along the minus strand of CM045750.1, from coordinate 5,204,186 downwards.
TTCAGTTAATACAATGAATGTTTGCGTTTGTAAAGAATAAAGTAAAAACTGCTATTTTAAAAAACAGTTTAATATTCACTTTTCTTCAATTTCTTAAAAGGAATAAAACAAATTCGATATACAGTAAAACCTCCGCTGACGAACGCTTAAGCTCACGAACTTTTCGCCTCAAGAACATTAAATTTGCGAGCATATAGTCTCTGCTGACGAACTAGTTTTCGGCGGACGAATCAAACCACGCGGTCGAACAGCGCCACGGTGGCGGCCACGAGAAGCTGACGCACGCTCACGGCGTCACAGTTCGTCACACCCCTTTCTTTGAATGCGGAAGTGGTTTGTGTTTGCTCGACATTTTGGACCATATTGAGTGTACTTTTGCTATTATGGGACCGAAAAAGACCCCACCACAGGCGGAGATCATTGAAAAACACGAACGAGGTGTGCGTTTGTGTGACTCAGCGTCCCAGTACCAGTACGCTAAGTCTACCACCATCCTTAAGAACAAGGAAGCTATTCAGGGTGCGTGTGTGGCTAAGGGTGTTTCCAAACAGTAGGCGTTTCCAAACTCTCCTTCCAAACAGTAAGTCCCTCCCTCCCTCCTCCTCCCACTCCATTCCATCAAGCCATCAACTACCATCACAAAGGTAAATAAAACCACTTTATTATACAGTACAGTTTATTTCTTTAATTACAATACAATAGACATTTATTATACATAAAATAAGGTATATTTTTGTGTAGTTTTAAGGCTTATTTAGTAGAAAATTATGTTTTATGGGGACCTGGGAACGGATTATTCTCATTTTAATGGTTTCTTATGGGAAATAAATGTCCGGAAGACGAACTTTTCGCCTTACACACACTTTCTGGGAACCAATTATGTTCGTGAGCTGAGGTATCACTGTACTTTTCTTCATGTTTTGATTTGGAATAGAATGTGTAGTGTTCCCAATGCATTTGTGTGTATGGAAAAAAACTAATTATTTTAAACACAACTGCAAATATAAAAATACATGTTTGTGTTATGAAAGGTTAATTTATCAAAAGTCTTTTACCTGGCTAATCTAATAAAATTAATATATTTATCAAACTTTAGCCAAAGATTACCTTCCTCTACTGTCTGTACCATGGAACTTCCTGGTTCATGTTTCCATCTTTCATCTTAATGGTGTTAAAAAAAAAAAAAAAAAAAAGAGCCAAAAAAAAGTAACATGAAATAAAATGCAGTGTAAACACATTCAATTTTAAATGTACAGGTCCAGATTAATATACTTAATATAAAATTAATATTACCTGATGGAACACAAAGCCTAATACTATTTCATTAATATTATCAAGCTACTCACTTGAGGGCAGTGTTGTCAGGTCCTCTAAACTCTTGGAAATAGAAAGAGGCCTGATGCTGGCTTTCTTCTCTGCCAATCTTATTGGGGTCGAACCTTCATTACCACCTACAGTCCAGGAAATAACAGCAAACTGTAAGATTAATACATAACTGTACAACCTTAGATACCAGAAGGGATGATCAATTCATACCTATTGCAAATGTATGCAAAAACAAAGAACTCTTGTCTAGCCTAGACAATAAATAACTGAATGTTGTGGTGACTATAAGCTAAAGAGGTATCCCTCACTTTCTGTGGTTAATTGGGACCGAGATCCCCCTATGACCGCCAAATTCCGCGAAGTAGGATCACCATCCCCCCTCCCGACTGACATATACTAGTACATAGATGTGTATATAATGTCAATAAATACATATTCAATGCTACAAATGCTGATAATAACAATTAGACATTAAAAAATAATGCATAAGATGTAAATAAAATATAAATATACACACATACAGACACGCGCGTGGACGCACTCAGATGCACACCTCACATAAAAGTGTAAGTAGTTTTGATGGAGGGGTTTTGGGTCCTTTTTTGTTTTTATTTGTTTGCATAACTGGCCTTGTTTGCGGCATTTTCCATTCTTCCTAAATTTCCTTATTTTTTAATTTTTCAAGAAATATAAAAAAAAAAAAAAAAAAAAAAAAAACCTCGGTGCACTGAAGCCGCATAAATTGAAGCATGAAGTAGTGAGGGATTCCTGTATTATACATTATTCGGCGATCCCAATTAGGATTACGTGGTTGTTAGGTTCTGCCTTAGTGAATAGGCATGAATAAAAATGGACACAATATGTTAAAATTATATATTATAAATGACAAATACAACTGGATGTTCACTCAGCGTTCATCTTCTGAACCGCTAAGTCTTAATTAGGTTCAGCTGGTGCCCATCTCAGCCAACTCTTGAGTAAGAGCAAAGTACACCTTGAACAGCTTGCCAGGTACTTAGGTGTTAGAACTGAATGTAGTAATTGAAAATAAGAACATTATAGAGTTTACTGCTACATTACTGTTCTTTTACTGTTTACTTTCATTAAATGGTTTAAATACATCATCAGAAAATATACCATATGAATCTAGTAAATCACAGTTTTTCCTGATCCCTGAAAGAATCAATTAAATTAGTGCTCACATGATGAACTTGACCAAGACAGAGACCAGGCTTCAGCTGATATGCTGCTGGAAGAATCAAAGGTGATCTCTGATTCAGTCTGGGATTGGTGTGAAGGTGTATTTTGTTCAGAAAACCAGGTGGACTTAACTAGGCTTAATGGATGAGGATGAGGACAACTCGGATGAACGTATGATCTGGTGTGAGGCAGTCTGTACTGCAAGTCATCTTGCTGCTTTTGTTCAGTGAGCCGTACTGGCCTGGCATCCTCAGTATCTTTAACTGATCCTTTAGTGGCGGCCTTTTGATGGGACTCGGGTGATTTTGACAGCTGTAGTGAAGTTTTGCTTTTTGAAACAGATTGACTGGCTTGTTTACTTTTGATATGGTCTATGCAGATTGATAATGGAGCCAGGGGACGTCCAACACATGATGGGGGGGTTGTAGATATAAGCTGGTGTTGTTTATCTGGTAAAGACAGAAGATGAGACTCTGCCCCATCAACCAGCAATTTCTTATTTTTCCCTGAACTTGAAAGTTCATGTGGATACTTGGTCCGTCCAGTATGTGTGTGTTCCAAACCTTTCAAGGGCGTCTCTTCTTGAGTTGGATTGATATCTATAGGAAAAGCTATTAGTGGGGAACCAACCATTCTGTACTCCTTGCCCGAATATAAACGGCGAGATAATGTATTTGATGTGTGTTTTGGGCGGAGTGGTGTGGTTGGCTCTAGAGTTTTCACTGTCTCAGCAGTCGATTGCTCACTGTGATCCTGAGAGACTTGAATAATGTTTCTGATTGGGTATGACACTGGGTTGAAGTTATTGCTTTCATCTGGATCCAACATGGGCATACTTGATGGAGTCCTACTGTAAGACTTAGTGTCAGCATCATCTGGAGGCTCATTAACAAAGACTCTGCTGGAGCTTTGCCTGAGATTTTTTTGTGATTTTGTCCTGAACTCAGCAAGATCACTGTTGAAAGAGGAGCGACACCTTTCATTACCTTCCACTTGATTTGGACCGGAAGAAATGTTGACAACTTCTTGTTTTGGCATGTAGGCATCAGTGCTGATTATTTTCTTCGGGTTTCCCTTTTCTCCCTCCGAGCCTGACTCAGGATCATTGAGGGTATCTGGCTCAGTCATACCCATTCTGACCGACAATGCAGGAGTATACATTTCCTGAGGTTTGTGTCGAGGAATTCCAACCATTTGTTGAATTGGTGAAGACTCAGATGTGCTTCTAATTTTAAGTCTACGGTCTTGTGATACTCTCCTCCCAATGGAAGAAATGTCATCATGTCTGGTTGACTTGGGTGATCCAGAAAAACCTTTACATGGTACATGGAAACTTGTATCTCCAAAGGTTTTAACTTTAGAGGGGCTCAAGTTAAACTCGAGCTTGGATATCTTTTGCTCCGTCACTTTATTCTTCTTGAGCTCACTTTTTTTGATATTTGATTCTTTTGGCCCTTTATCAGTGCTCTCCCAAAAAGACAACAAGCTATCAAGTTGATTTTGTGCATCTTGGTATAACACCTTTCTTCGTTGGATATCATCACCAGCTATGTTATTGATCATTGAAATACTTGGATTTGCTTTGAATTCCTCTTTCATGAAATTCGGCCCAGAAGTAAAAATTTGTGGTGAACATCCTAAAATTGTGTCGTCTTGTTCGTCCTGAAATCGACATCCATCATGCAGAGCATCTTTACTTTGCACATTTTCAGAAGTCTCAACTTGTGTGTTTCTTCTTAAAAACAGCTCAGGTAAGCTCAGATAAAGTTTTGGTGAGGAATTTGCTTTTATTTCTGTACCATGACCCCCAAGACGATCTCTATTCTGCTCCTCTTGAATGCCAGGTCTTTCATTTCTTTTGGCATTGGGTCTGGATTTCATCAATAAGATACTTGAATGGGTTGAAATGGAGCCATCATCCTCCTCTGATAATGCATGAGATGGGCCCGCTGGGCTCAGTCGATTGACCTTACCTTGTTCTACAAGAGTGCCAGAGAGCTCACACACTCGTGAGGACTGAGGCTCAGCAAGATCCTCATGATCATCTGCAGGATAAACAATCAGATAAGGGAATGGCTACAGAAAATAATCAAAATTTAGAGCATTAATTCAGGCTTTTTTGAAATTAAATGGTTCAGTGTAGCAAAACAGAAATAAACTCAAACATGACTTAGTATTTCAAGCCAAGCAATTACTCATTTGACTTCAGAGAGTTGAAACACATTCCATGATTCACCAATCACCATTTGCACATAGTCTTCCTACATGCATGGGCAAGCAATTAGTATGAGAAATAAATTAAAGTACGGAAGAATGGTTGTTAGCATTACAATGGCAGATAAGCACTGTTAATGACGTAAAAGGGGCAGTTTGGTTGTGTGCGTGTATGTATGTGTGTATATATATATATATATATATATATATATATATATATATATATATATATACATACATATACACATACATACATACACACACACACACACACACACACACACACACACAGTCGGCCCCCTACCTACGAAATTAATCCGTTCCAGAGCCTTTTTCGTCTGTCTGTCTTCCTTTCGGCTTTATCCCTTTTACTCGGGAGTCGCCACAGCGAATCATCTGATTCGCACGTTTAATTTGGCAGAGGTTTTTACGTCGGATGCCCTTCCTGTCACAACCCTTTTAGCAAGAGACAGAAACACGCTGACGGCTTTGCAGCTACTCTTTACGAAAGTCAGCAATGGTTCTTTTACATGAACCTCTCACCATAGACAGTGAGAGACATGGCCCGCCTTTGATAACCCAGTTAGCTGCACTGGGGGGGGACATATATATATATATATATATATATATATATATATATATATACACACACACACACAAACACACACACACACACACACACACACACATACACACACACACACATACACACACACACACGCGCACACACACAGAGTCAGCCCTCAAATTACGAAGACCCCTGGGTACGAAATCCCTAGATTACGAAAAACATTTTCCTGAGTTTCCGTCCCTGAGATACGAAACAACCCCCTCTTACAAAAAGAAATTCAAAAGCGCTAATCAAAATTTCACAGGACGAGTTGCTCTCTCATTGGCTGTCTCTCAACATCCCAGATAGAGACAGAAGGAAGCTTCACTCTTTAGTTTTTAATTTGGTTTTTTAATTTGTTTTAATTCAGTAAATGTTTAATAAACGTGGGCGATTTGAGCTCATCTGGAATTTCGATCCCTCAAGGAATCAAATTAAAGTTGAGTTTGTCAAGCAGGGAATGCGCTTTGAATTGACGTGTGTGCGAGAGAGAGAGAGAGAGAGAGAGAGAGAGAGAGAGAGTGAAGGAATAACGCTTTAGTTTTTTTAAGTTGTTTTAATTCAGTAAATGGTCAAGCAGGGAATGCGCTTTGAATTCCATGTCTTGTGGGCGTGACCCGCTAGAATAAACATGTGTATTGTAATGCGTCTGTGTGTGTGTGTGTGTGTGTGTGTGTGTGTGCGCGCGCGTGTGAGAGAGAGAGAGAGAGAGAGAGACAGACAGACAGGGGTGTGTGTTAATAAAAAAATGTTTAATAATGGTTTAATTAATAAATACGTTAATAAAATTGTTTAATAAATCATTTTCTTTTACTTTTAACACATTTCATACAAAATTGGTGTACTTTTATCATTTTTAAAGGGTTTATGGGGTTTATCCAGTCCAAAGACTGGAGCCTTGGAACGAATTAGGCATTTAACATGCAAAATGCGACCCCTACTTACGAAATCCCCGCAATACGAAAAGGGCCCTGTAATGGATTATTTTCGCAAATTGGGGGCCGACTGTATATAAAAACCTAAAAATTAAATCCAATTTTTTTTTCTCTGAAAACTCTATTTTTTAACTTCAAGTTTTTGGTAAAAACTACAAAACAACAATGTTTTCAAATATTTTAGAAAATGGAAAATTAATTTCTGTATTGGGGATGAAGTGCAGTTGGAATATACAGTAAATCCCATTGGGATTAGTAAAATGGCAACTTTTGCAATTTCCTGAACCAGGTAAAGACGAATCCCTTGAAATGTTAATCTCACTTTCAGACTTTACTTGAAAGTAAACAAGTTCTTTGCAAATGAAGAAGATGAAATTCCCTTATTTGAGAATAAGGTGACAACGTCACCAAACATCACTTTAGAAATGAAAGGTTTTTCTATTATCTTGAACACAATGAAAGAACAAAGTGCAAAACTTTCACATTTTATAAAATCAAGCTTGAATCAAACGCTCGTGCAAACAAAATGAAATGTTATTTCCATAACTAAATAACAAAATCATGAGACTATCATATGATCCCTTGCTATGACAGCGGTAGAGGTAATATCAATCTTACATTGTTTCATTAAGTCAGTTTGTTTCAGTCACTCTGATGTGAGGTCACATTTGCAAGTTTTTTGCCAGGAACACAAGCCTGCCTACAACGTCCGGCTTGAGGGACGCCCTGTGTGTAACAATGTTCTTTCTAACACTAAAGAGCCTCTCTGATGGGGCCCTTGTGGCAGGAATTGAGAGGTATTTCTTGGCTGTGTTTCGTCCACCACTGAAGTCGATCAGCATCCTCACTTTTCAATAGCTAGGTTTCCGGTTCAGTTTTAACTCTGTCTGCCAGTGACAGGGAGAAGGCGGCACCGTCTTCTTCTGGTAGCTTGTAGCAGGAGTCCATCACGTTCAGCATTCGTTTGAACCCAGCCTTTTCTACCATCTATATTGAGACCATGTCTTTTGCTCTATGGGATGCGACCGCATCCAAAATCCTTTCCTACTTGAACTCTATCTTGCCATTTGGGACACTACGTGAAAATGAAGCCGCTAACGTTACCTTCTTCACAGCTGCTGGTGGTACTTTAGCCGGCTTTGGTTTTCATGTGCGGTCCGCAGAACAATATGCTGCACCCACTCCAGCATATGGTTTTTCTTGAGGTGTTGAAATAAGTTTGTCATGCTCCGGTCTTTAGTGGATAAAACCTTCAGACAGACTTTGCAGCAGGGAGTAGTTTGCTATTCATCTGAAACTGCGAAGCCGTTCCATACAACTGACTTGCTCTTGCCCTCTTTAGCCACAAAATTCTCACCTTTTGCAAACACGATGCCTGTTTACACAGGTGCATGTGGGAACTGGGGAGCACTCTTGAGGAGCCTACAGTAGCCTGAAAGCGCGAGAGATGATCGAGAGGAAAATCGTTTTGAAGTCTTTCATGTTTTTAAGATTGTCTTAATATGATTATGATTTAAAATTGATCAATCACGCAGACATTATACATACGTGTGTGTGTGTGTGTGTACTGTATTTATTTAGCTTTTTACAAAGTAGGACCGTGTTGATTGTGCTTGTTTTATATATCAGACTAGCAATCCATTTTCTAGGGGAAGTAGTGGTCTAGTGGTATAGGGCGCTGGATCACTAATCCAAAGGTTGGGGGTTCGAGTCCCACTCTCCACAAGGTCTAACTGGGTTATCAAGGCTGTCCACTGGACTCTGTGGAGGAGGTGAGTGAGAGGAGGATGGTAGAAAAGCTCACATCCATCCTGGTCAACAGCTCTCACCCACTGCACCAGACTGTAGAGAATCTGAGTAGCTCCTTCAGTGGACAACTGAGACATCCTCAGTGCAGGAAGGAGCGCCACCGCAGGTCGTTCATTCCCACCGCTGTCAGACTGTACAACGCCACTTTGTAACTGTCTGTGAAAATACCGGTTATGTGCAATAAAAACCCCGTGCACTTTAATCAACCACATCTACCCCACTGACTGTGAACCATATCAACCCATCTACTCTACACTCAGATACATTTACACTTGAATATAGGCCAGTCTATAAAGCCGTTCCCTTCTTTTCTTTTATTGTTTATTAATTTATACTATTTATGTATCTATTTATTTATTTATTTATATAATATATATGTATGTGTGTATGTTTGTATATGTATCTATTTTTGCACCCCCTACTGATGGTACCTCAAGAGCCTGTAACAGTGAATTTCTCCATTGTGAGATTAATAAAGCTGTATCTTATCTTATCTTATCAAAGGCGGGCCATGTCTGTCACTGTCTATGGTGAGAGGTTCATGTAAAAGAACCATTGCTGACTTTCGTAAAGAGTAGGCTGCAAAGTCGTCAGCGTGTTTCTATCCCTTGCTAAAAAGGGTTGTGACAGGAAGGGCATCCGACGTAAAAACTTCTGCCAAATCAAAGCGTGCGAATCAGATGATTCGCTGTGGCGACTCCCAAGTAAAAGGGAAAAAGCCGAAAGGAAGACAGACTAGCAATCCTTTTTCTGTTGTCAAAGTAGTCAACAACCTAGGGTTGGGGATTCGAGTCCCACTCTGCAAAAGGTTGTCACCCCCCCCCCCCCCAGTGCAGCTAACTGGGTTATCAATGGCCGGCCATGTGTTTTTTCTCTCACTGTCTCTCACTGTCTCACCATAGACAGTGAGAGACATGGCCGGCCATGTCTCTCACTGTCTATGGTGAGACGTTCTTGTAAAAGAACCATTGCTGACTTTTGTAAAGAGGAGCTGCATGGTCGTAAGCGTGTTTCTGTCCCTTGCTAAAGGGTTGTGTCAGGAAGGGCATCCGACGCCCTATGCCAAATCAAACGTGTGAATCAGATGATTCATTTTGGCCACCCCTGAAAAAAGAGAAAAAGCCGAAAGGAGGAGAGGAAGAAGAAAGTAGTCAACAACCTACCACACACACGCGCACACACACGCGCACACACCGCATCCCCCCCACCACCTCTTGGTCAGCCTTCTTGAATGGGTGAATCAATCCAGTGAAGTACAACTTTCTATCTAGTAATTCCAGAAAGTGGCACTCTAAAGCAGAGGACGAGGGTGGCCTGATGGAGTTTGCTGACGAAAAGTGGTGTACGTACTGTATCAACAAACTTGCTGTCCTGACTCCTATGAAATTCTCCTTAATTGGCCACTTCCTGTCTATGAGTCACTGTCTTAGGCAAATAGCTGAAGGGTTTTTTGGTTAGTTCTGGGGGGGGGATGGGTTTTTATTTGGTTAATAAATATTGGACTTGTGGGGTTTTTTTGTTGGTTTGTTTTTGTGGAGGGAAAAAGAATAATAAATCAAGACAAAAGTAGAACAGAAGGTGATAGGTGTTTTGTCTAATATTATCAACTTAACTATTAAATTGTATTAAAAATAAGTATTCTATTCACCGTGGTGCTGAAAGGTTTGTGAACCTTTTTGAACTCTTGATATTGGCAAATCATATTTTCACACAAATCCTAAAGTAGATATAGAGATCCAAATTCAACAAATGAAACAATACATTTTTACTTATATATTTACTGAAAAAAAAAAAAAGTTCCTATATATTACATATCTGTGAGTGGCAATAGAATGTGAACATTATGGTGTGACCCATTTGTTTGCTAATCTTTCTTTGGTCGAACAAATTGCATTTATGGGATTTGGCAGACACCCTTACCCAGAGAAACTTACATTTATCATTTTTATACAACTGAAAAATTAAGAGTTAAGGGCCTGACTCAAGGGCCAAACAGTGGCAGTTTGTTAGATCTGGAGCTTGAATCCCTGACCTTTGATTAAGTAAGTAACCCAGAGACTTAACCACTGAGCTAGTACTGCCACAGAGGTTGAGTTTCATTCTCTTGCTCAACTTTTCTTGCAACCTTCCCTCTCACGATTAATTTTATCAACAGATGTCCTAACCGGTTCCTTTAGAATTTGCCTGTACTGATGAACTCAAAATTCGTTGTCCCATCAGTGATGGAAAACCATTTGCACACATGCAACAACAACAACAACAAAAAAAGGACGATACTACCACCACCATATTTCACAGAAAAAAATAATGTTCTTATATTGTAATGCCGTGTTTTCCATCTCCTAGCAAAATTCTTCCAATTTAAACTAAAATGTTCTCTCTGATCTCATTCATAGACATTTTCCCCAAACAACCTTCCGGCTTTTGCAAGGGAAAACTATTCAAAGGGATTGAAATCCAAGAGCAGAAACTTTCTACAAGCACACGTCTGTTGTTCAGTTTTCACGTGATGGTGAACTCACAAACATTAACACTACATTATGTAAGAGAAGCCTTCAGATGTTCCGAGGTTATTTAGAGGTTTTTTTTTCGTGACCTCACGAACTGTTACACACCATACATTCAATCAATCCTGGAGACGCCAACAATGGACTTATCATTCCTCCATCTCTCTGTAGGCTTCTTTTGAAATTGTTTTCTAATCTTTTTCATCTTGCATGACGAACGACAACTATTTTTCCAAGGTCATCAGAAATCTCTTTTACTTATACATAATACACTGCAAAAATATGTGTCGTAAAAGTCAGCCTTTGACAGATGTGTTCTTAAAATAAAACATGATTCCAGCTCAGAACTGACTGCCATCCCACTACCTGAAAAATCCTGATTACAATTTTACCTTCAAATCAACTACTAATCCTGGAGGTTCACAAATTCTTGCCACTTAGATATGAAATTTCATTAATAAATCAACAATCAATGATAACTATCATTTTCCCCCTCATTTGTTAGAATTTGTGTGAAAATCTGATATTTGAGATTATGCAGTATTGACACAGAAATAAAGGCTTTACACACATGTGTAAATACAGAGATTTCCTTTCTGCTTTTCCCTTTTTCAGGGGTTGGCACAGCAAATGATTCGCACGTTTGATTTGGCATACGTTTTTACGTTGGATGCCCTTCCTGACACAACCCTTTTTTTTAGCAAGGGACAGAAACACGCTTACGGCTTTGCAGCTACTCTTTTTACGAAAATCAGCAATGGTTCTTTTACATGCCTCTCACCATTGGACAGTGACAACCTTGTGGGGACTCGAACCCCCAACCTAAGGATCAGCAATCCAGCACCCTAGACCACCACTGCCCCACACATGTGTAAATACAGTGTTATGTAATACAGTATTATCTTTAAAAAAAAATCACTGCATGTTCAAAATAAACTTTCAGTCACTCTGGTGATTATCTAAGAATCAGATTTTGCAGAGAATCCCTGAGTAACATTTTGATATGAACTTTTTTGTAAGTAAAACAACAACTCTCCACACGATAAACATTCCATCAGTGTGTGTACTGTATATTGTAGTCACACATGGCTGCTTATAATTCTAATGCAGGTCTAAATTCCTCCATATAATCCCCTCATTGTCCGACTGCTTTCTTTATTTTGTACTGGATTTATTTATATGTTGCGACTGACAATGTTTCTACATCACCATCTTTCTTTACACTCTATAAACTGTCCATTTTATTGTGTAGCCCTTTTATTATATTGCTTTATAGGAATGCATAACAATTCTCATATCTGAAATACAGTCGGCCCTCAACTTACGAAATGAATCCGTTCCAGAGCCCTTTTCGTATAGCGGGGATTTCGTAAGTAGGGGTTGCATTTTACATGTTAAACACCTAATTTTTTCCAAGGCGCCAGTCGTTGGACTGGATAAAACCCCATAAACCCTTTAAAAATGATAAAAGTACACCAATTTTGTATGAAATATGTGTTCAAAGTAAAAGAAAATTATTTATTAAACCATTTAAACATTTTATTAACAACACACACACACACACACACACACACACACACAGGGGCAGTGGTGGTCTAGTGGATAGGGTGCAGGATTGCTGATCCTTAGGTTGTGGGTTCGAGTCCCCACAAGGTTGTCACTGTCCCCCCAGTGCAGCTAACTGGGTTATCAAAGGCGGGCCATGTCTCTCACTGTCTATGGTGAGAGGTATGTAAAAGAACCATTGCTGACTTTCGTAAGGAGTAGCTGCAAAGCCGTCAGTGTGTTTCTGTCCCTTGCTAAAGTGTTGTGACAGGAAGGGCATCCGACGTAAAAATACCTATGCCAAATCAAACGTGCGAATCAGATGATTCGCTGTGGCGACTCCCGAGAAAGTGAAAAAGATGAAAAGAGATGACACACACACACACACACACACACCTGTCTCTCTCTCTCTCTCTCACACACACACACACACACACACACCTGTCTCTCTCTCTCTCTCTCACACACACACACACACACACACACACACACACACCTCTCTCTCTCTCTCTCTCTCTCTCTCTCTCTCTCACACACACACACACACACACATTACAATGCACATGTTTATTCTAGCATTGCGGGCCACGCCCACAAGACGTGAAGTTCAAAGTGCATTCCCTGCTCGACCATTTACTGAATTAAAACAACTTAAAATACTAAACTAAAAACTAGTGTTATTCCTTCTCTCTCTCTGTCTGTCTGTCGCACGCACGTGCACGCGCATGTAAATTCAAAGCGCATTCCCTGCTTGACAAACTGAACTTTAATTTGATTCCTTGAGGGATCGGAATTCCAGATGAGCTCAAATGCGTCCACATTTATTAAACATTTACTGAATTAAAACAACTTAAAAAACTAAACTAAAAACTAAAGGGTGAAGCTTCCTTCTGTCTCTATCTGGGAGGCCAGCGGAGCAGGATGTTGAGAGACAGCCAATGAGAGAGCAACTCTGATTGGCGCGTTTGAATTTCTTTTCGTAAGAAGGGGTTGTTTCGTATCTCGGGGACGGAAACTCAGGAAAATGTTTTTCGTTACGCGGGGATTTCGTACACAGGGGTCTTCGTAAGTTGGGGGCCGACTGTATATTGTTTTGCACTAGCCAAAACAATCAATGTCAAATATATGATTCAAATAATATTTTCTTGATTGCATCATCATACAGTCTCACAAAATGAAAGAACCATTTCTAAAATACTGCATACAGAATTTGATCCGGCTCTGTGTAAGAAAGACTTTGGAGATGATTCAGATCAAATTTGGGATCCAGGAATGTGGTAAAGTTTATACAGGGAAATAATGGGCTTGGCAGAGGTTTATGCTTTCTAAATACCCTTGTTATGTAAATTCATTTTTAAACTTCTCTTTTCTCATTCATTTTCTGAACTGTTAAATCCTAACTAAGTCGGCGAGGAGGCTGGCGCCCATCCCAGGGCAGAGTGCACCCTGTTTAGATCACCAAGGCAGCACAGATTCTTTCTTTTCTATTCCATTTTTATTTTAATTCAACAATTACTTTTTTTGGTAACACTGGAGGCACAACCTATACGCATCTACAAGGGTGATCTACAAAAGCTAAACGGGGAACCCAAAACGCCAAGGTATCATGTGCATAGTACATTAATAATGCAGGAATCTTTGGATTGAAGTCACCAACTATGAGGATTGCCCTTTGAGACATGAAAGCCAATGTTGTACAGAACAGCTATGAGTGATGCAAAGCATAAAGGGCATGCACGAGTTCCAGAGTCAAAAAAAAAGCCCAAGTGAGGGTTTTAGGCGTAGCATACAATGGCAATCTTACTGTGACTTACTGTGTGGATGTGTGCAAGGAAAACTCTCTGACTGTATGATCTCCATGCCGCCCACTCCAGCAAAAACACAACATATCAATTATGTACTGACAACACAACCTAACTGAAGAATACACCACAGCCTTTATATGCTTTCAATCTAGCTAACCGCTATAAACGTGAAAATTTGAGAGGCCCCATTTAAGATTTGAGATCATCATTAATCCTGATAAGGTTGAATATGAATAAAAACATTCAATTTGGATTTAGATTCTCACCCTCAGCAAGGATCTGTGGTGCCTGGCACAGTTTAAGTGATGGTAAGAGGTACTCCACCTCTGGCTGATGACCTGCTGGAACCACATCTGAGTTTTCTGATATCCGCTCGATCGTTATACCAGTTTGCAAATGCCCATTTGTGTTTGAAGAAGATTCTAGCCCTAGGTGTTCCCTGTTGAAAGGATTCTGTCTAGGCTACAAAAAAAAACAAGAATATCATTGATGACGCAGCATTAGAAACAATGTCAATGCAAAGAAATTTGAATTTGATTGGTCTACCTTTGTACGAGAGCATGCTGAAGGATTATGTTTTGCTGCCTGGTAGTGATGATCCCTGTTAAAAGGAATGATATATGTTTATATCTATATTTAGGGGAGTAGGTTGTAGTTGTTGGGAAAAGAAGCAGAGCTCCAAAAATGTTTACATTTAATTTTGGGAAATGAACAGCCATAATGTAAATTATTGTCTTTTCAATAGTATTCGGTAGCAGCCCGTGCGGGTGTCAAAAGGCGCATCAAAATGGGGGGAGAGAAAAAAAAAAAAAAAAAAAAAAAAAAAAAAAAATCAGGCTCATGGCTATATGATATTTGCATAATTATGGAGCTCCACAATAATTCGAATGATTCTAATATCAGCCCAATATGTACATCATATTTATTTAATGAATCTTGGATAAGTTACCGACAAGACACATTGCAAAAAATAATATTTATAAAATAAATAATAAACTGTCAGACTAATAATCTAAAGCAGAATGTATTGTATAAACATAACCTTTCCTGTTATTTATAATGAGATTTAAGCTAACAAATAAATATAAAAGTTATTCAGCTCTAAATTAAAATAAACCTAAACAAACCTAGAATCAATGAGATACATGCAATGAACTACTGTTTGTGCCATATTTGGTAGTGGAACAGTGGAGTCTCTTGTATATGTGATATCTATGCAGTCTGTTTGTATATTTCATTAATTTTGGTGTGACATCTGTTTCTGAATGGGAAAGTTATACTTCTAGCATTCTCATAAACTCAAAGAGTTGGTTCCAACTTCAATTCTCATACACAATTCGAAGCATAAAGAAAGTTCAAAGAGATTAGATTCCTTCTATGTCACGTGTTAAGCATAACCCATGGTGAACATACATGTGATCAGTCATGGGTTGTTGCACTACTCAAATGTTACTCAAAGAAAAGAAAAAAAAACTTGACAGCAACAGTTTTGTGTGTTAAAATGACATTGGGTTCATGGAAATACTGTTACATTTGTGCTTAATGTTCCAAGGTTGGATCTGTGTGAGGTGGTGACTGAGTCCATAATCAAAGAAAGTGGACTTTGTGAGTTCTCCTGCTTGTTTTAATGACTCAGTCTTTAGAAATTCTTAAAAATGTCCATCAAAATACTCACCTAGTTTCATGTGCTGAAGATGAAGGTACCCCTATTAATCCAGACAGCTCTGGCGGGATAAAGATGTCCTTGCTTTCGTTTTTAAGAAAGCTTGAGTTTCCAGGCCAGATCTGTGTCAGCTCCACTGAAAGATGCACAAAAAAGTAAAGCAAAATAACAAAAGAAACAAATAAGTTTTGCAAAGGAAGCCAGAGAAATAATCAGCAAATAAACTGAACAGCATGCTGGTTAATAAAATGGCTAGTAAACCAAACACAGACATTCACAGACCTGTCTCATGTTATGGGGGACATAAACATGTGTTGTCTAACTTGAAGTCATAGTTGAACTACTAGTTATACACCGGCGATAAACCTACTGGAAAGTTACGGTCGATGTAAATCTAATGAGTATTGTAATATTACTTTACTTTTCTGTAAGCCTGCAAATGTCTTGTAATAATAAAGTGAAATACATACACACACACACACACACACACACACACACACACACACACACACACACACACACACACACACAGGGATCCCTGGCTACTTCGGGCTTCAATTCATATGGTTTCAGTGCATCGCATTTTTTTTTTTTTTAATATTCATCGAATTAAAAAATAAGGAAATTAAGGAAGAATAAAGGAAAAAAAAAATAAGGAAAATGACACAAAAACAAGGCCAATTATGTAAAAAAAAAAACAAAACCTAAACCAAACAACCCAAAATCTCCCATCAAAACTAGTTACATTGTTGCATCTGTGTGTGCAGGCATCTGCACATATGTATGTGTCATCCTCTTCTCATGCAATACCATCTGTATGTGTGTGTATTTATATTTTATTCTTATATTATTTTTTAAATGTTTAACTGTTATTATAAGCATTGAATATGTATTTATTGATAGTATATATACACATACATATACGTATACATCAGATGGGGGGGTTGGGGGGTGATCCTACTTCACGGGTTTCGATGGTTGCGTGGGGATTTTGGTCCCAATTAACCGCAGAAAGTTAGGGATCCCTGTATATTATATACACACACATGCATACATACATACACACGGTCATCATCAGAATGGAACCTGCCTTAGGATTCTGGATACTTCTAGTTCAGGGGCCGGCAACTTTTGCCATTCAAAGAGCCATTTGTATCCATTTTCCACATTAAAAAAAACACTGGGAGCCACAAATCCTTTTTTGACATTTAAAATCAAATAACACGGCATATAATGTTTTTAAGAACAAGGGAGACGTGCAGAGTTGTGGCAACTACAGAGGGATAAAGTTGATGAGCCATACGATGAAGTTATGGGAAAGAATAGTGGAAGCTAGACTAAGGGCAGAGGTCATCATTTGTGAACAACAGTTTGGTTTCATGCCAAGAAAGAGCACCACAGATGCAGTGTTTGCCTTGAGGATGTTAATGGAGAAGTACAGAGAAGGTCAGAGGGAGCTGCATTGTGCCTTTGTGGATCTGGAGAAAGCATATGACAGGGTGCCGAGAGAAGAACTGTGGTATTGCATGAGGAAGTCTGGAGTGGCAGAGTAGTATGTTAGAGTGGTGCAGGACATGTATGAGAGATGTAAGACAGCGGTGAGGTGTGCTGTCGGTGTGACACAAGAGTTCAAGGTGGAGGTGGGACTGCATCAAGGGTCAGCTCTCAGCCCCTTCTTGTTTGCTATGGTGATGGACAGGCTGACAGACGAGGTTAGACAAGATTCCCCATGGACTATGGTGTTTGCAGATGACATTGTGATCTGTCGTGAGAGCAGAGAACAAGTGCAGGAAAATCTAGAGAGGTGGAGGTATGCCCTGGAAAGGAGGGGAATGAAGATTAGCCTCAGTAAGACAGAATACATGTGCATGAATGACAAGGACCCAAGAGGAATGGTGAGATTACAGGGAGCAGAGATAAGAAAGGTGGAGGATTTTAAGTACTTAGGCTCAACAATCCAGAGCAATGGAGAGTGTGGAAAAGAGGTCAAGAAGCGTGTGCAGGCAGGTTGGAATGGTTGGAGAAAAGTGTCCGGTGTGATGTGTGATAGGAGGGTATCGGCAAGAATGAAAGGAAAAGTGTACAAGATGGTAATGAGGCCAGCAATGTTGTATGGTTTAGAAACAGTGGCCCTGGCGAAAAGACAGGAGGCAGAGCTGGAGGTAGCAGAGATGAAAATGTTGAGGTTCTCTTTGGGAGTAACGAGGATGGATAGGATTAGGAATGAGCACATCAGAGGGACAGCACATGTAAGACGTTTTGGAGACAAAGTCAGAGAGGCTAGATTGAGATGGTTTGGACATGTACAGAGGAGCGATAGTGAGTATATTAGTAATAGGATGCTGAGGCTGGAACTACCAGGCAAAAGGCCTAGAGGAAGACCAAAGAGACGATTCATGGATGTGGTGAAGGAGGACATGAAGGTCGTTGGTGTAAGAGAAGAAGATGCAAAGGATGAGATGGAGGCAGATGATTCGCTGTGGCAACCCCTGAAGGGAAAAGCCGAAAGGAAAAGAAGAAGACGGCATATAATGTTTTCCCCTTTTCCTTCATGTTAATATAAAACAACGTGTTGCATTGATTTAAACTACTGCAGAGACAATTAAATTACAATTCTGCTTGCAACAAAAACATTTAGCTTCCAAAAAAAAAAAAAAAAAATCGCCAGCCTCCCCGTGACCCTAATTAGGATTAAGTGGTTCAGAAAAGAATGAATGTGTTCGAGTCCTTCTTGTATTTTTACCAAGAAAAAGAACATCTATCTCACGAAGCGAGGGATGAGGTGCAGCCAGATGTGTTAACGGGTTGGGTAGTCTACCTCACCACCACGGCCTTCGTGGGATCTTATTTTTTTTCTTTATTCGTTATATTAATGTTGTTTTCTCATCGTTTTAATTTCCATACGCACAACACGCACAAAAAAAAAGAAATCACCCTGCCCACACCAAATAAATACCCGCGCACACCCGTGACTGTTAATTTTCATCTATGTAATTTTCAACCCGAAAAGAGCACTTTTGGAAGGGTACCCACTGGGTACCCAACCGTTGCAAGACTCTGCCTGAGGCAGATTCTCCCATCATTCAGGTCAAAGCTGGTTTAACTCTCTGGAAGCCAAAAATGCTTCCGATGTGAGTTAATAAGCAGCATTTTCATTCCACACCAGAAAGGTTACTGACCCCGATATAATGCAATGCAAAGTAAACATAATGCAATATATATATATATATATATATATATATATATGTATGTATGTATGTATGTATATGTGCAGTATCATGGTTATATTTTATTATCAATAAATATCACAGTAAAAATGTAAGTTTTTCTTAATCATTACTACATTTTACTCTATTAATACTGTATTAATGAGTAAGACTGTCTATAGAATGTGTTTAAGAAACATATTTTAGCAAATGTAATAGACACATGGTATTTTACTTCTGGTTGGTAATTCGCGGATGTAATATGATACATGGGGTTTTACTTCCGGGTACAGAACCCAGGGATTATCTTCATTCGTGGGAGGGGCTGGAACCAACCCCCTGCAAATAACAAAGGCCTATATATATATATATATATATATATATATATATATATATATTAGTCCTTCTCAAAAAATTAGCATATTATGACAAAGTTCATTATTTTCTGTAATGTACTAATAAAAATTAAACGTTCATATATTTTAGATTCATTGCACACCAACTGAAATATTTCAGGTCTTTTATTGCTTTAATACTGATGATTTTGGCATATAGCTCATGAAAACCCAAAAGTCCTATCTCAAAAATTAGCATACTTCATCCGACCAATAAAAAAAACAAGTGTTTTTAATACATGGCGTGGCATGGAGGCAATCAGCCTGTGGCACTGCTGAGGTGTTACGGAGGCCCAGGATGCTTCGATAGCGACCTTAAGCTCATCCACAGTGTTGGGTCTGGTGTCTCTCAACTTTCTCTTCACAATATCCCACAGATTCTCTATGGGCTTCAGGTCAGGAGAGTTGGAAGGCCAATTGAGCACAGTAATACCATGGTCAGTAAACCATTTACCAGTGGGTTTGGCACTGTGAGCAGGTGCCAGGTCGTGCTGAAAAATGAAATCTTCATCTCCATAAAGCTTTTCGGCAGATGGAAGCATGAAGTGCTCCAAAATCTCCTGATCGCTAGCTGCATTGACCCTGCCCTTGATAAAACACAGTGGACCAACACCAGCAGCTGACA
Source organism: Plotosus lineatus (assembly GCA_024760905.1). NCBI lineage: Eukaryota > Metazoa > Chordata > Actinopteri > Siluriformes > Plotosidae > Plotosus > Plotosus lineatus. The sequence continues at coordinate 5,184,346 of CM045750.1, read as the reverse complement.
TGGCACCCCAGACCATCACTGACTGTGGGTACTTGACACTGGACTTCAGGCATTTTGGCATTTCCTTCTCCCCAGTCTTCCTCCAGACTCTGGCACCTTGATTTCCGAATGACATGCAAAATTTGCTTTCATCCGAAAAAAGTACTTCGGACCACTGAGCAACAGTCCAGTGCTGCTTCTCTGTAGCCCAGGTCAGGCGCTTCTGCCGCTGTTTCTGGTTCAAAAGTGGCTTGACCTGGGGAATGCGGCACCTGTAGCCCAGACCACTGCTTCCACAGGTCCCCCAAGGTCTGGAATCGGCCCTTCTCCACAATCTTCCTCAGGTTCCAGTCACCTCTTCTGGTTGTGCAGCGTTTTCTGCCACACTTTTTCCTTCCCACAGACGTCCCACTGAGGTGCCTTGATACAGCACTCTGGGAACAACCTATTCGCTCAGAGATTTCTTTTTGTGTCTTACCCTCTTGCTTGAGGGTGTCAATGATGGCCTTCTGGACAGCAGTCAGGTCGGCAGTCTTACCCAGGAGTGGTTTTGAGTAATGAACCAGGCTGGGAGTTTTTAAAAGCCTCAGGAATCTTTTGCAGGTGTTTAGAGTTAATTGGTTGATTCAGATGATTAGGTTAATAGCTCGTTTAGACTACCTGAACATGATACGCTGATTTTTTGAGATAGGAATTTTGGGTTTTCATGAGCTGTATGCCAAAATCATCAGTATTAAAACAATAAAAGACCTGAAATATTTCAGTTGGTGTGAATATTATGGCCAAACCCAACTACCATCGGTACGATATTAAGCCGAAGGAGGTCTTAAAGGTATGCTTTTATCATTTTTAAAAGGTACAGGGGGTAGTATTGGGAGCCTTGAAACGAATCACGCGTTTTACATGTAAAATGCTGTTCAACTGCCGAAAAATGCAGATTACAAAAAAAGCTCTGGAACGAATTAATTTCATAAGGTGAGGTACCACTGTGTGTATGTATGTGTGTGTGTGTATATATATATATATATATATATATATATATGAAAATGATTACCAGTGGAGTGGAACATTAAGTGCTAATTACCATCGAGGTGGAAAACATGAATAATAACAGAACAATAAAAGAGTTTTACTGGCATTTGTGTTATTCATTTTGTGGTATTAATCAAACTACTTACATGAAAGCTGTAAACAAACAGAAAACAGGATATATTAAAAAAAGACCCCTTACTTTTCCCTCCCGGTGCTGTTCCTTCAAACATTTTCCTGGAAGTAAAATCGAGCCAATCAACATAAATGTCAACTTTAGCACTTGGCACGTTGAACCAATCAACACGAACATAAACAAAAGCACATGCTCAGGAACGTGCTTAAATTTATCAAGTTACTGAGCAGGAGAATCGGGTGAAAAATACTCATCACTTTCTGATAGATCCATATCTGGCTCATTGCTCCATTCATTCAGAGCATCCGATAGTTTTGCTGTAGCAGTTTCTAATGGTTCATCTTGGTGTACATTTACCAAGAGAACACAGCGAAATATTTTCCTGTTTTTTAAAGCACGGCGGAACAATCAATTGTGTTGTTACTGATGAACATTTTTGACATTCCCCAGTGGCAGAGGTCTTGAAATACCGTGTAAACTCACTTTTACAGGCAGTGAAGGCCTCATTTTACGGTTACAGAGACTGATCGAATTAAATTGATAAGTTTGATCTACGATTTTGCTTCCAGTACACATGGGCGGTTATTAGACGCGCAAAAAAAAAAAAAAAAAAAAAAAAAAAGAACACGGGGTGTTTTTGGAGCAGGGCGCTTATTATGTTGAATACAGTATATACATCACGAGTCTGAGTAATACCTTACTGTGTCTGAGTGCGCACTCTTGGACTGTGGACAGAGAGTCAAAACATCTTCCTGTGGAATCAGCACATCACAGTACCTACTGTCTAGTTCACATGACAGGTAATGATTTAGTAATGTGGACTACTCATTCATCCATTCATTCTCTGAACTGCTTAATCCTAATTAGGGTGATGGGCAGGCTGGCACCCATCTCAGCCATCTATGGGTGAGGGCGGTGTACACCCTGCACAGCTTGCCAGGCCATCGCAGAGCTGACCCTCACACAACCATTCATGCTCACATTCACACTTACGGGTGTGAACAGCCAGTTAACCCATTTTGCATGTTTTGGGACTATGGAAGGAAACCAAAGTAACCGGAGGAAATCCACACAAGCACAGGGAGAACATATAAACTCCATGCAGCAAACGCCCAAGCTGGGAATCGAACCCAGGACCTTCTTGCTGTGAGGCAGACGTGCTTAAATGTAGACTAACCCCGATTTTTTTTTTTTTTACAACTCAAATGCAATCCTAACTGTACATTCGCTACAGTAGTTCCACCATTGGAAGTTTTTAAGATACCTGATGTTTTTCTTTTCAATTATTAACCAAAAAAAGAAAAACAGAGGCTGGTGGTAGAACAGGAATACCTTGTTTTCGATACATTGTCCAATACATCGGTAAAAAGGTTTGAGTTTTTAAGTTGAAAGCAAGTTTGTCTTCTTTTAATAATAGAAATATCACTCATGCTTTGGGATGGTAATGTCACACATCACACCAATCCATCTAACTGAGAAAGCCAGGAACGGTGCACACTGTGTATTAAACATATGTATTTTTTTTTATTTTACCAGCTTGACTGGAGCATCTGGTTTACACTGTGAACACCATCTTGGATGACAATGGAAAGGTCAGCAGGAGGCTTTTACTTCTAATATAGGATGTGAAACAGATAAAAACAGATACCTATATATAAGGGCACTTTGGACTTTTAATGTCGGAAGGTTGTACTCTAGGATGTCGTATTCTGCTCTAAATAGACACAGAATAATTTACGAGTCTTCTGGATCTCATGTTTTGATGATTACATGGGATGTTAAAATAAATCTAATGAAGGAGTTGTCGGCACGTCTGTAGGCACACTCACTTATAGTCACGGGTTTCCTGCGCGTCATTGACGCTCTAATGATGTCTGAGCCATGTAGCTTGTCTCCGTGTCTATTTAACTTGGTCTCATAAAACCATTCTCCTGTCAAGTACTTCAGCTTGTGCTTGTCCTGTTCAGTCTTCTGCAGCTTGCTACAATGGAGGAAAGAGAGGGCATGTTAGAACTGAGACGAGCAGGTTTCAACAAAAGACACTAAGATTTTATGATTGATTTTGGCATTTTTCTCTGGAACAACTACAGTAAAGTCATATTTGAACAATGTGAAGCTCAGGTTACAGAGGGAGCTCTTTCAGTGAGCTCTTGGGGTTGTTTCCACAGCAGCCAAGAGTTCTCTCAGACTCACAAACAGTGCTGTAAATTAAATATGCATCAAATCATCACAAGACCGTATTTGATTCAGATCAACTTTGTCCTTGTAAAGTTTGATAGATGGTTTCTATAATGGGGACTGAATGGAATGCATCTTATGACTACAAACCAGTTTTTCTTTGACGGCATTCCAGCGTGTTCGAGTTTCTCCGATACTGTCTTCCTTTTGGCTTTTTCCCTTTTACTCGGGAGTCGCCACAGCGAATCATCTGATTCGCACGTTTGATTTGGCAGAGGTTTTTACGTCGGATGCCCTTCCTGTCACAACCCTTTTTAGCAAGGGACAGAAACACGCTGATGGCTTTGCAGCCTACTCTTTACGAAAGTCAGCAATGGTTCTTTTACATGAACCTCTCACCATAGACAGTGACAGACATGGCCCGCCTTTGATAACCCAGTTAGCTACACTGGGGGGGAGACAGTGACAACCTTGTGGAGAGTGGGACTCGAACCCCCAACCTTTGGATCAGCAATCCAGCGCCCTATACCACTAGTCCACCACTGCCCCTCGAGTTTCTCCTATACTAATGGTATTTATTCCTGATGTCTTGATTTCCTCACAAAAACAATTTACACCTGAAATACCCACATGTACAAGACCTAGACCTTAAATGTAGAGATTTAGACCATGATGATCCCAAACTTAACGGATGTTATTAATCTAAGTTTTTTAATTTATTTTTTAACAGGATTTTTCAGGATCCCTGGGTTTAGACTGGTGCATGATTACCAGGATTTGAGAGAATCGTAATTTGTGGGGGGGTGTCATGGGATTGAATCATGATGATCTTGAAGGAACTTGCTGGAATCATGATGATCGGGGCAAAATTTCTGACGCCCATGACTGGGAGTTGATGGGAGCCAAATGTTCGAGCGCTTATGGGAGGGAGGGATGGAACACACTCACATCCCTGTCACTCACAGTGATTGCCAGGCCAATCATGGTCTGCTGTGAGCACGATCATATAGGGGTGGGCAGATAGCTTTTTCCCTCCGAATGTGTTAGACCACCTCCAAATACGCTTGGCGCCACAGTTTGGAAGAAGGCCGATGGCTTGCATGGCGTGTCACGGAGGGGGCGTATGCATGCTTCACCCCTCCCTGGTTGGTGGTGGTCATGTGATACCTGAAGGAAGGTAATAACTGATGGATAGGAATTGAATACAGACGCTCCCCGACTTACGTTCATCCGTTTTACATTTTTTCGATTTTACATTTTTTCCCCCAAAAAAGTCAGATTTTGAGTTTAGACGTACCTACGTAGTATGCTGACGTAATGACGCAATGATGCTGCATTCACTGTTTACAAACTACAGATTGAGTGTGTGTGTGTATATATATATATATATATATATATATATATATATATATATATATATATATATATATATATATATATATATATCAGTTATATAGCGTGTTACCCTTGTGTTAAGACGTCGTCTCTGTGATCTTTGTGTTTACACTGTTTTGCGGACTTTTGAAACCCTAAGCAAATATGGTCGGTCAGAAGTGTAAGCCTACTAGCATGGGTGCAAGTCTCATACACAGAGATGAATTAACTATCTGCTCAGATCGGCACCATGCATACTCTACCATGCATACTCAGTTAAGCAAAAAGAGTTGTTAAATGAAAACCCGAATCCACAAATTACAGGACAATTACAGATATCTATTATCTTTTAGCAGAATCCCAAGAGTGTATACTTATTTTTATATTAATATTCATTAGGATTTGTACTTGTTCTTTGTATGCATCTCTTGAATAAAGTTTACTTACTTATTTACACAAAATGAGTTCAACGGCACCCTTGTGCACTTGAAAGACCGGAAATCCGTATAACCCACAGCAAGTACACTACTTTCGGTATTGAGCGCTTCACATATTGTAAGAGTTGATTGACTGTTTTAAGCTTCATGTAAAGTAACTCGGTATAAATAAGTGATTTATTTGAAATTAATGTTGATATTAATATGATATATTTGATATTATTTTACAATGTTATGTTTATAATAATTGATTTAGGGGTGTTTTATGAGATACAGTAATGGTATTTATGGATGTATAGTACAGTATGAACGTCATACGTCACACGTCACTGTAACAACTTACGTTCACTTTCAACTTATGTTAGGCTGTCCGGAACCAATTAAAAACGTAAGCCGGGGAGCGTCTGTACAACAAAATTAGGGAGAAAATCGGGGAGAAAAATCTGACTGTCAACAAGGTGGGACTATCAACCCAGAGATGGCAAGGTGAAATCCAGGTTGATGCTGCCGCTATCCATGACCAGGAGTTCATGGGAGCTAATTCACTGAGCCTCACAAGAGGGTGGGATGGCACACTCACTTCCCTGTCACTTACAGCAATTGCCAGCCAATCATGGGCATCTGTGAGCTCATTTGTACAAGGAGGCAGATAGCGCTTTCTCTCTGAGGGTGTCAAATAGGCACCTGCAGAGTTTGAAAAGAGGCGTGTAGCTAGCGTTGCATATAAATACCCATTGGGTAGAAATTGCAGACAAATACCATTAGGGAGAAAAAATGGCGGTTAATGAAGCTCCACCCTTTGCTTTTGAACAGTAGAGATCGTGCTCCAGGGTAAAGATTAAGAAAAAAAGAATGTGTTATGGTCTGTGCCGGAGGGCAGAATTAATTCTCTTCTCTAGTCATTGCAGGTGCTAGCGAGGGGCGTGGCGGTTGCCGGCAGGCGAGTTCCAGCAGAACGCACCTGGTCCCAATCTGCAAGCAGCCAGCTATAAATGGGAGCTGCATGCTTCCCTCCGCCATCAGAAGATTATTTTCCCTGTGATTCTGCTCTTCAGCTTTCTCTTTGACCCCTGGTTCATGCTTCGTGCTCGACTAGGTCCATCGACTTAGTATTCCTGTGATTTACATTTCCTAGTGTTTAAATAAACCGTTTTGAACCTTCTTTTGGTCTCCCGCATCTCTGGGTCCAACGCATACACTCCAGGTTTAACAGAATGAAAGGAAAAGTGTACAGTACTTTGATGAGGCCAGCAATGTTGTATGGTTTTGAAACAGTGGCACTGAACAAAAGACACGAGGCAGAGCTGAAGGTAGCAGAGAGGAAAATGTTGAGCTTCTCTTTGGGAGTAACGAGGATGGATAGGATCAGGAATGAGTACATCAGAGGGACAGCACATGTAAGATGTTTTGGAGACAAAGTCAGAGAGGCTAGATTGAGACGGTTTGGACATGTACAGAGGAGGGATAGTGAATATATTGGTAGTAGGATGCTGAGGTTGGAACTACCAGGCAGAAGGCCTAGAAGAAGACCAAAGAGAAAATTTATGGATGTGGTGAAGGAGGACATGAAGGTAGTTGGTGTAAGAGAAGAAGGTACGGAGGATAGGGTGAGATGGAGGCAGATGATTTGCTGTGGCGACCCCTTAAGGGAACAGCCGAAAGGAAAAGAAGAAGTGCTCCAGGGTAAAGATCAGTACATCATCAGTAAATATAGATACAGCGGTTAATATTGGTACAACACCAGTTAACATTGGCACAACATTGGGACTGAACATTGAAAGACATCAGCCCAACACTGGCATCAAAGTCTGTAGTTTCTCCATCTAGATTACACGATACCAAAGACAACATCCTTACACAGATTAGCATAACAATCATCTACATCTTCATCCCTCAATCCACCCATTATCTATCCTAGTTATACATCAAGGATGCAGGTGAATCTGGAACCAATCCCAGCTGACTTGGGATGAGAGGTGGGGTACACCCTTAATAGGTCAGCATTGTATTGCAGGTCTAAGAAAGACAACAATTCACATTTCTGGACAAGTTAAAGTTGCCACTTGACTTTTGGACTGTGGTCGAAAATCAGAATATATATAGAGGGAACCCACACAAGCACAGTAAGAACAAAAGGCTGTCAGAGTCTTAGCATAATGAGGATCTGATGTGATACAAACTCAAAATTCCGTGTATTATTCTAGCACCCCAACCACTGCCCTGCCACTAAGGTTCCCCTATGCCACTAAAAAAACCCCACAACACCAAACACCTTAAAATATATAAATTGAATCATTACGGTGGTGTCTCACATACTTAATTCGTTGCTCTTCATTATATTTCAGTTCAGCATCTCTCTTTAGAACAGTCAGGATCATCTCCTGTTCCTCCTCTGTCAGGTAGCTCAAGTCAATCATGTTTGCTGCAGAAAAGGATTTTCGTAATCACGGAAACAGCCACTAGCTCAGATACCGTGTGTAAGCTGAGAACATTCTGAAATCAGCCTTAAAATAATGTTTATAGTCAGATATCTTCAGTTTGACGTTGCATCACACATGGCAGCATCACCAAGATGAAACCGGGGTCTGAGAACTGGGAACAAATCGGTTGAGGTCACCCGTGCGTGTCTGGACAATGTGGAATATCAGGAAGGAAATTCAGCTTCTGCAAAACAAAACACAGAACAGTGGCATTGGTTTAAACAGTGGCTCGACTACTACAAAACTCTGAGTTTCTGTGAATAACAAATAATTTTCAGCTCATTTCAAGTATCACATGAATGAAATTGGAAGCGCTGTGTTTCTAAAAGGTGCCAAGTGAGTCCCAAAAAAAATGTTTTTGTACATAACTCAACACAACAGAAAAGAGTTTATATAAATCAGGTCATGTGGCACGATCAGTTGACATTTAGAAGAAAAATGTTAATCATGCCCACGTTTTTTCTTGTTTTCTGTATTCAAAACCTTGAAAAGTCAGCCTCAGAAGTGTGTAAAGGGCTGAAAATTACACAGATGCTGAGCCAAAATTCCTTCCAAAATAACTATAATCCTTTGAGACAACCACTTTCAATCAGATTAGCATCTGATGTTGAGAGTCTTGCAAAATTAAACAGATAAATTTGATTAGACAAAGTGTATGAAGAGTCACGCCTGCATAAACTTTAACAGGATCTGAGCTTCAAAGGCTTCTATTCAGAAAGAAGGTCATTCATACAATAATTTTCCAAACCACTTAATCCTACTATTAGAGTCGCAAGGAGGCTGGAGCCTAGCTCAGCCAATACTGGGCGAAGGCAAAGTACACCTCAGCACTGCAGGGCAACACACACACATGCACACACTTTCACACTCCCAAAGAGTGGAAATTTCGAAAATCCAATTGGCCTAACGTGCATGTCTATGGATTATTGAAGGAAACTGGAGGACCGAGAGAACCCCCCCCCACACACACACACACACACACACACACACACAGAGAACATGCAAACTCCACACCGAAAAGTCCAAACTTAAAATTCAAACCTAGGTACCCAGGCTGAGAGACGGACATCCTAATCATTGTGCCTCCCAATGCAGAAGGAAGTTCCAGTGCTCATTATCATTTCCTGTGGCAAGACCCTGACTGACTCACAAATCAGCAAAATATAATACAAATACAGTGGTACCGCACCGTTTCAGAAGTGGTTTCGTAACCTGATTTTTTTGCAAGTTGAGCCGCATTTTACATGTAAAAGGCCTGATTAGTTCCAAGGCCCCCTATACTACCCCCTAAACCCTTTGAAAATTATAAAAGTATACCTTTTAAGGCCTCCTTCTGCTTTAATATCGTACCGATGGTAGACGGGTTTGGCCATATTCCTTTGCGATACCACTCAACCACATTCCACAAGCCCGCTTCTTATTTTCACTTGCACCGGGAATCACACACACGTGTGCGTGTCTTCTTCGCAGAGTTATAATCTTACGAATGTTTATTTTTTGGCTCAGACTTTTAACCTTGCATAAAGTTGCAATGAGAACACTAAAAAAACTGACAAAACAACAGTAACTTTGTCCTTTACGCATGTTAGAACTCCGTGAGGACAACGGGTCAAAGGCACACGAAAAGCATCATGGATTGCCCATTGGGGAGGGAGGTGCGTCATGGGTATTATGGAGAGACAGCTCCCTCCTAGCCAATGGGAGGCCAGCAAGGTGGGATGTTGGGAGAAAGCCAATGGGAGAGCAACTCGCGCATTGTTTGAATTTTTGAAATGGCGCATTTTGTAACGTGAATTTTTTTCGAATCCAGAGACAGAAATTTTAGGTAAATGTGTTTCGTAACCTGGATTTTTGGTTTGTTGGGTGTTTCGTAAGGTGAGGTACAAAAGTATCGGCACATGCAAAAGATAACCGATAATGTAAAAATGATGAGACTTATGTGTGTGTGTGTGTGTGTGTATATATATATATATATACACACACACACACACACACACACACACACACACACACACTCGGCCCCCTACCTACGAAATTAATCCGTTCCAGAGCCTTTTTCGTAACGTGGGCATTTCATCAGTAGGGGTCGCATTTTACATCTTAAAAGCCTAATTCGTTCCAAGGCTCCAGTCTTTGGACTGGATCTTCCCTTCTTTTCCTTTCGGCTTTTCCCTTCAGGGGTCGCCACAGCGAATCATCTGCCTCCATCTCACCCTATCCTTTGCATCTTCTTCTCTTACACCAACGACCTTCATGTCTTCCTTCACCGCATCCATGAATCGTCTCTTTGGTCTTCCTCTAGGCCTTTTGCCTGGTAGTTCCAGCCTCAGCATCCTATTACCAATATATTCACTATCCCTCCTCTGTACATGTCCAAACCATCTCAATCTAGCCTCTCTGACTTTGTCTCCAAAACGACTTACATGTGCTGTCCCTCTGATGTGCTCATTCCTAATCCTATCCATCCTCGTTACTCCCAAAGAGAACCTCAACATTTTCATCTCTGCTACCTCCAGCTCTGCCTCCTGTCTTTTCCCCAGGGCCACTGTTTCTAAACCATACAACATCGTTGGCCTCAACACCGTCTTGTACACTTTTCCTTTCATTCTTGCCAATACCCTCCTATCACACATCACACCGGACACTTTTCTCCAACCATTCCAACCTGCCTGCACACGCTTCTTCACCTCTTTTCCACACTCTCCATTGCTCTGGATTGTTGAGCCTGAGTACTTAAAATCCTCCACCTTTCTTATCTCTGCTCCCTGTAATCTCACCGTTCTTCTTGGGTCCTTGTTATTCATGCACATGTATTCTGTCTTACTGAGGCTAATCTTCATTCCCCTCCTTTCCAGGGCATACCTCCACCTCTCTAGATTTTCCTGCACTTGTTCTCTGCTCTCACGACAGATCACAATGTCATCTGCAAACATCATAGTCCATGGGGAATCTTGTCTAACCTCGTCTCAGCCTGTCCATCACCATAGCAAACAAGAAGGGGCTGAGAGCTGACCCTTGATGCAGTCCCACCTCCACCCTGAATTCGTCGGTCACACCGACAGCACACCTCACCACTGTCTTACATCTCTCATACATGTCCTGCACCACTCTAACATACTTCTCTGCCACTCCAGACTTCCTCATGCACTACCACAGTTCTTCTCTCGGCACCCTGTCATATGCTTTCTCCTTTAGAAATGCTAAAAGTACACCAATTTTGTATGAAATGTGTTAAAAGTAAAAGAAAATTATCTATTCAACCATTTAAACATTTTATTAACATATTAAACCATTTTATTAACATATTTATTAATTAATCAATTATTAAATATTTTTTATTAACACACATACACACACACACACACACACCTATCTCTCTCTCTCTGTCTCTCTCTCTCTCTCTATCTCTCTCTCTCTTGCTCTTTGGGCCACACCCACAAGATGTGAATTCAAAGTGCATTCCCTGCTTGACAAAGTCAACTTTAACTTGATTCCTTGAGGGATCGGAATTCCAGATGAGCTCAAATGCGCCCACATTTATTAAACATTTACTGAGTTAAACAACTTAAAAAACTAAATGAAAAACTAAAGAGTTATTCCTTCTCTCTATCTGGGAGGCCAGTGGGGCGGGATGTTGAGAGACAGCCAATGAGAGAGCAACTCGCACGTCGTGTGAAATTTTGATTGGCGCGTTTGAATTTTGAATTTCTTTTCGTAAGAGAGGGTTGTTTTCGTATCCCGGGGACGGAAACTCAGGAAAATGTTTTTCGTAATCCGGGGATTTCGTACCCAGGGGTCTTCGTAAGTAGGGGGGCCGACTGTGTGTTTTTTATATATATACAGTGGTGGTCTAGTGGTATAGGGCGCTGGATCGCTGATCCAAAGGTTGGGGGTTCGAGTCCCACTCTCCACAAGGTTGTCACTGTCCCCCCCAGTGCAGCTAACTGGGTTATCAAAGGCGGGCCATGTCTCTCACTGTCTATGGTGAGAGGTTGATGTAAAAGAACCATTGCTGACTTTCGTAAAGAGTAGGCTGCAAAGTCGTCAGCGTGTTTCTGTCCCTTGCTAAAAAGGGTTGTGACAGGAAGGGCATCCGACGTAAAAACCTCTGCCAAATCAAAACGTGCGAATCAGATGATTCGCTGTGGCAACTCCTGAGTAAAAGGGAAAAAGCCGAAAAGAAGACAGACAGACAGACATATATATAAAACACACACACACACAGAGATTGGCACCCCTGGTTAAAATGTGTTCTTTGGCTTTTAATAAATTCAGTTTGTTTGTGACCCCCCCCCCCCCCCCAAAAAAAAAAAAAAAAAAGACTAATATAGGACCAAAAATAAATAAATAATTTAAAAAAAGGAAAATCCAACCATTAATTTAAGTGTATTTATTCAGGGTGGGGGGCTGAATCCCACGTCACCAAATAATTATTTTACATCAAATCATGTGTGCCACAGTTATTACCATCCCTGATCAGCCCCCTTTTACCAAGAAAACAGCACCTAATCTTCTCTTATATTTCCCAAGCTGGGAGAAAGTTGGGAGAATACAGACAGAGGGATTCTGGACCGTTTCCTCTCTGTACAATCTCTTGAAAACATCCAGCAACCTAAGTCCTCTCCTCTGCACCGTGCTCTTCAGCTCACTCCACGGGTTCTTAATAGGGTTGAGGTCTGGGGATTGAGATGGTCATGGAAGGAGCTTAATTCTGTGTCCAGTGAACCATTTCTACATTCATTTGGCTACATATTTCATTGTGTGTCATTATCTTGCTGAGAGACCCATCTTCAGCTTTGGGGCAACGGCCAATAGATGTTTATTTTCAAACGTCCTGATAGTCAAAAGCGCTCATGGAGCCATGCGCCCTAACAAGGTTTCCAGGGCCTCTGGAAGAGAAACAAGCCCACAGCATCACCAATCCTCCCCTATATTTCACGGTGGGGATGAGGTACTTTTCTCCATACTCATCTTTTGTGTTCCGCCAGACTCACTGAGAGTGTTTGTTGCCAAAACGCTCTACCTTGGTCTCATCTGACCAAAGTTCATGGTCCCAATTGAAGAACCAGTACTACTTAGCGAATCCAGACATTTGCGTTTATGATTGTGAATGAGAATTTTTTTCCGATGCATGCCTCCCAAACAGCTTTTTGGCATGTAGATCGCCCCTAATAGTTTGTTTTGGAGACTTTGTGACCCCAAGATGCTGCCATTTGTTGCGATTCTTTAAAAGTTAATTTTGGAGAACTTATTTCTCTTACCATCCTCCCCACTGGGCGTGGTGGCAAAATAACCTCACATCCTCATCCAGGCCTGTTTACCACTGTCCCAGTTGTTTTAAACTTATTAACGATTCTTCTAACAGTAGACATGAGCAGGTGCAGATGAGGGAAAAAGAAAGTAAATAAAATGTTCCTTGATATTTTGATCAGCCTTAAAAACTCAAGTAGAAATTATAAAAATGCATTTAGGCAATTACAATTAGTAGGAGTGCCAATAATTGTAACAGGTTATTAAAAATTATATATATATATATTATTCACTAGGCACCAACATTAAAAAAATATTATTTTAAAGCTTTTAACACATTTTTACCAGGGGTGCTTGCTCTTTAATTATTTCTACATACATACACATTGGTGCAAGTTAATGCAGCCGTGAGGGAGGGGCACAAACCAGTGTCTCTCCCTCACGCCGGTCCCAAGCCCGGATAAATGCAGAGGGTTGCGTCAGGAAGGGCATCCGGCGTAAAACAAATGCCAAATAAAAAATGCGAGTCATACCAAAGAATGCCAAACCGGATCGGTCGAGGCCCGGGTTAACAACGACCGCCATGAGTGCTGTTAACCAACAGGGAGCTGGTGGAAATTGGACTACTGTTGGTCAAAGACGTCGAAGAAGGAGAGGTGGGAGGAGTGTCCATAGGCAGAGAGAGAAGAGGAAAGGCATGAGTCTAGGACTGAGAGTAGGGACTTTGAATGTTGGAACTATGGCAGGAAAAGGTAGCGAGCTGGCTGACATGATGCAGAGGAGGAAGGTGGAAAGGTAGGTAGGAGGAAGGCGTGTTCAGGAGACCAGGTGGAAAGGTAGCAAGGCTAGACGCTTAGGAGCAGGGTTTAAGCTGTTTTTTCATGGTGTGGATGGGAAGAGAAATGGAGTCTGAGTCATCTTGAAGGAGGAATTTGTCAGGAATGTACTAGAAGAGTGTCAGATAGAGTGATGAGTCTCAAGTTAGAAATTGAACGCGTGATATTCAATGTTGTTAGTGCTTATGCCCCACAGGTAGGCTGTGAGCTAGAAGAGAAGGAGAGATTCTGGAGTGACTTAGATGAAGTGATGCAGAGTACCCTCAGAGGTGAAAGAGTGGTCATTGGTGCAAACTTCAACGGACATGTTTGTGCAAGAAACAGAGGGGACGAGGAAGTGATGGGCAGGTTTGGTATCCAGGACAGGAACGCAGAAGGACAGATGATGGTAGATTTTGAAAAAAGGATGGAAATGGCTGTGGTAAATACTTTCTTCCAGAAGAGACAGGAGCATAGGGTGACTTATTAAAGTGGAGGTAGGAGCACACAGGTAGACTACATCTTGTGCAGGCGATGTAATTTGAAGGAAGTCAGTGACTGCAAAGTAGTAGAGGGTGAGTGTTGCCAAACAGCATAGGATGGTGGTGTGCAGGATGACGTTGATGGTGAGGAAGGTGAAGAAGGCAAAGGCAGAGCAGAAGACAAAGTGGTGGAAGCTGAAAAAGGAAGAGTGTCGGGTTGACTTCAAGGAGGAGCTGAAACAGGCTTTGGGTGGTCAGGAAGTGCTTCCAGATGACTGGACAACTACAGCTAATGTGATCAGGGAGACAGGTAGGAGAATACTTGCTGTGTCATCTGGAAGCAAAGTAGATAAGGAGACTTGGTGGTGGAATGAGGAAGAAGCGCAGGAGTGTGTACAAAGGAAGAGGTTAGCTAAGAAGAAGTGGGACATTGAGAAAACCGAAGAGAGTAAACAGGAGTACAGGGAGACACAGTGTAAGGCGAAGGTAGCAGTGGCTAAGGCCAAACAGAGGGCGTATGAGGACTTGTATGCTCGGTTGGAAAGTAAAGAGGGAGAAAATGATTGAAACAGGTTGGCACAGCAGAGAAAGAGAGATGGAAAGGACGTGCAGCAAGTTAGAGTGATTAAGGACAGAGAGGGAAATGTATTGACTGATGACAGAAGTGTGCTGGGAAGATGGAAAGAGTACTTTGAAGAGCTGATGAATGAGGAAAATGAGAGAAAAAAAAGAGTAGAAGAGGTGACCGTTGAGGACCAGGAAGTAGCAAAGATTAATAAGGGTGAAGTGAGGAGGGCATTGAAGAGGATGAAGAATGGAAAGGCAGTTGGTCCTGATGGCATACCAGTTGAGGTATGGAAGTGTCTAGGAGCGGTAGCAGTAGATTTCCTGACAAGAACATTCAATAAGGTCTTAGAGAGTGAGAGGAGGAATGGAGGAGAAGTGTGATGGTGCCCTTTT
Source organism: Plotosus lineatus (assembly GCA_024760905.1). Classification (NCBI taxonomy): domain Eukaryota; kingdom Metazoa; phylum Chordata; class Actinopteri; order Siluriformes; family Plotosidae; genus Plotosus; species Plotosus lineatus. The sequence continues at coordinate 5,169,226 of CM045750.1, read as the reverse complement.
TTAAGAACAAGGGAGATGTGCAGAGTTGTGGCAACTCCAGAGGGATAAAGTTGATGAGCCATACGATGAAGTTATGGAAAAGAATAGTGGAAGCTAGACTAAGGGCAGAGGTCAGCATTTGTGAGCAACAGTTTGGTTTCATGCCACGAAAGAGCACTACAGATGCAGTGTTTGCTTTGAGGATGTTAATAGAGAAGTACAGAGAAGGTCAGACGGAGCTGCATTGTGCCTTTGTGGATCTGGAGAAAGCATATGACAAGGTGCCGAGAGAGGAATTGTGGTATTGCATGAGGAAGCCTGGAGTGGCAGAGAAGTATGTTAGAGTGGTGCAGGACATGTATGAGAGATGTAAGACAGTGGTGAGGTGTGCTGTCGGTGTGACAGAAGAGTTAAAGGTGGAGGTGGGACTGCATCACGAGTCTGCTCTGAGCCCCTTCTTGTTTGCTATGATGATGGACAGGCTGACAGACGAGGTTCGACAAGATTCCTCAAGGACTATGATGTTTGCAGATGACATTGTGATCTGTAGTGAGAGCAGAGAACAAGTGCAGGAAAATTTAGAGAGGTGGAGGTATCCCCTTTCCTTTTCATACGAATGACAAGGACCCAAGAGGAAAGGTGAGCTTACAGGGAGCAGAGATAAGGAAGGTGGAGGATTTTAAGTACTGAGGCTCAACAATCCAGAGCAGTGGAAAGTGTGGAAAAGAGGTGAAGAAGCGTGTGCAGGCAGGTTGGAATGGTTGGAGAAAAGTGTCCGGTGTGATGTGTGATAGGAGGGTATTGGCAAGAATGAAAGGAAAAGTAAACAAGACAGTGTTGAGGCCAGGGATGTTGTATGGTTTTGAAACAGTGGCACTAGGGAAAAGACAGGAGGCAGAGCTGGAGGTAGCAGAGATGAAAATGTTGAGGTTCTCTTTGGGAGTAACAAGGATGGATAGGATCAGGAATGAGCACATCAGAGGGACAGCACATGTAAGACGTTTTGGAGACAAAGTCAGAGAGGCTAGATTGAGATGGTTTGGACATGTACAGAGGAGGGATAGTGAGTATATTGGTAGTAGGATGCTGAGGTTGGAACTACCAGGCAGAAGGCCTCGAGGAAGACCAAAGAGACGATTCATGGATGTGGTGAAGGAGGACATGAAGGTAGTTGGTGTAAGAGAAGAAGATACGGAGGATAGGGTGAGATGGAGGCAGATGATTCACTGTGGCGACCTCTGAAGGGAAAAGCCGAAAGGAAAAGAAGAAGACACATCGGTGCAAGTTAAAAATATTCAAAAACTGAGAAGTCTGTCTGTGGGGCCTTTGAGTCAGAGAGAAAAAAAAAATTAATTCCAAGTCAAAATGGTTGTCTCTCATGCAATATTTTACCAACATTTAAAATATATAATCTGCAAATTCATATCAAATGTTTGAAACATTCCATCTATTCATGCAAAATAAAGGAATTTCTAACCTAAACTGTAAAAGATGTAAAAGCTTAAAATTTAATTTGTAGGCCTACCTTATTTTTATTCGATAGGAACCGTACTTGATTGTCTTTGAACAACAATCACAATATGTAGTCCCAAGATTACATTCGCCAATTGTCACCATTTTTCCATGCTTGTTTAGCCACTCCCACCTCCATTTATTTCTAGACATCATTCCCAGGTCTTTTGTATTGTACCCTTCTGATAAAAAGCTAATTTTTGACAGTATTTCAAGCAGCGATTCTTATGAACAACGATGCAATATTCTCAGCAGCAACCGAAGGCAGGGCATGTGGATGCGTCACTAACCAAAACAACATGTTTTATAATAGCTGCGGTTTCATTGGCCGTACAGTTATACTGAGCCAATCAAAAGCATTGTTGTAACTTTCACCAAAGAAATGAAGAATCCTTGGAACGACTGTTTGTTTTTTGCCAAAAAACATCTTATGTGTTTTCATGGAAACAGCAATGATCACACTGCGTAACCCTGTGATTCAATGGGCTCGTCACATGTGGAAGTAAGCGTAGGAAATTGAACGGTGTTTACCGTGAAAATTACACCACAAGAAATGACAGTGCAGACTGAGCGAGTACCGAGGACCACTTACACTGAGGTCTGGAAAGCAGGCGCTTGTCGCCCAGACCACTTTTGAGATAAAGGCCAGAAAAGTAAAAATGGTCCATTTTTATCTAAATTCGGATTTTTTCGTAAGCTATTAAAACAAGTATTCAACTATCACTTGCTCATCTGAAATCAACTAAAACTCACTAACCCCCCCCCATTTTTCTGACAAGTACTCTCATAAAACTGGATAAAAACAGTCACAAATTTACTGGTTTGAATTTACAAATTTATTTTATTGCAATTATTTACCGAGTTCGGTCCAAAACACACTATAATCCATCCACCAGAAGAACGGTCGTGAAGTCGTCTCTCCATTTTGGAGACTGTTTTGATATTAAAATGCCGTTTCAGCAAATAAAATAAAGGTTATGAAGAGGACATGTTCGTAAACAATGCAGGCTAGTTGCTAAGGAAGATCTGAAACGAGCACACTGATTGGTCAGCTCGGGCTTGCACATGATTTCTGGAAAAAGAGAGTGAAATGTCATCTGTGATGTCCAGCAGCATTAGTATAGATGTAGATCATGCAGAGATAAATTCGACGCAAGAATTGGGCTTTGAAGATGCCGGAATGCTCGGCGTTCTGAAAGATTATTTTGCCGGCGAGTATTTTTCTCTGCATGCAAAATTTGATTATGGAATTTTTTTTATTCTTTTATTTGTGTGTAATCTTGTCTGGACTGTACATGCTGGATCGTGGGTTGTTTAGTTTTGTACGAAAATTGGTTAAGACCGGAAAAATACTTAAATGTTTCATTCCTTTTACAGATGAACAAACTGATGATGAAGATTTTTATTTTGATGTTAATAAAGAAGAAGCATCTGTTAATAAAAGTGTGCATGAGTGGTGTTTGTGAAGATGTGATCCTTTCTGCTGAGCAGGATATAGATTAAGATGATAATGATGAGGGGAGAGTTGAAGAAGCTTACTTGTATAAAGAGATCAGAGTTGTGTTATATAGTTTTCTTATATATAGTTTTCTTAATTTCAGTGTGATTGTTTGAACCTGACAGTGTTTTTTTTTCAATCAGTATCATTTGAAGGCATTTGAACCTTTATATAATGGTCAAAAAGATACATACTGATCTTATTGGAATAAACAAATGAAAAAAAAAAAAGAGTCGTTTAATGATTTCTCTTATCATCTCTTTTGAGGTGAATAAAAATGTTTGGTTGCTAAGGACTAATGATCTTGGAAAAAGGGCAGTCTTTGTGCTCATTTTTCTCTAAAACGGCTTTTGAAATTTTTAGTTGAATGCTGACACAAGAAACGGCATAACTTGCTCAGTTTTCAAGGTACAGTCGGCGCCTAATTTATGAAGACCCCTTTGTACGAAATCACCGGATTATGAAAAACATTTTCTTGAGTTACCATCCCCGAAATACGAAACAACCCCCTCTTACAAAAAGAAATTCAAAATTCAAACCCGCAGAGCAAGTTGCCCTCTCATTGGCTGTCTCTCAACATCCCGGGCTGGCCTCCCAAATAGAGACAGAAGGAAGCTTCACTCTTTAGTTTAGTTTTTTAAGTTGTTTTAATTCAGTAAATGTTTAATAAATGAGGGTGCATTTGAGCTTATCTGGCATCCCAATCCCTCAAGGAATCAAATTAAAGTTGAGTTTGTCAAGCAGGGAATGCTTTGAATTCACGTCTTGTGGGCGTGGCCCGCAGTGCGTACGAGAGACACAGAGAGACAGAGAGAGAGAGAGAGAGAGAGAGAGAGAAGGAATAACGCTTTAGTTTTTAGTTTAGTTTTTTAAGTTGTTTTAATTCAGTAAATGAGAGAGCGAGAGAGAGAAAAAGAGAGAGAGGAAGAGAGAGAGAGAGAGAGGTGTTTAATAAATAAATAAGTTAATAAAATGGTTTAATATGTTAATAGGATGTTAAAATGGTTTAATAAATAATTTTCTTTTAATTCTAATACATATTTCAGACAAAATTGGTGTACTTTTATAATTTTTAAAGGGTTTATCCAGTCCAAGGACTGGAGCCTTGGAACGAATTAGGTGTTTAACATGTAAGATGCGACCCCTACTTACGAAACTCCCCGCTATATGAAAAGAGCTCTGGAACGGATTGATTTCGTAAATTGGGGGCCGACTGTCTTGACAAAATTTTTGCTGCATTTTGCAGCTATGGGCCTCCTCTATCCGATTGTGCAAAAAGCTCATTTCTGGACACAAGAACCTACTTTTGGTGGAGTGGCTCACATATGTATGTGTCTATGTGTGTGGGTGTGTGTGTGTATACAGTATACACATACAGTGTTGTGCAAAATTTTTTGCGCCCTTGATTTTTTGCAGCTGTCACATAACTTTTTCACATCATCAAACAAATTTAAACATTACACAAAGATAACCCATGCATTAAAAAAATGCAGTTTTCCTGTTGTAATTTTATTTGTTAAGAGAAAAATCCCATCCAAAACTACATGAACCTCAGTGAAAAAGTAATTGTCCCTTTATTAAAAGGTGAGGTAATTGTGATTAATCCTATTATTGGAGAAACGGAGTTCAATTTTTGTGACCCAGGACTGACTGCCGCCAGACATTTCCAATCAGGAAATCCCGAACATAAAACCTGTCTGACAAGGTGAGGTCGGCCACACTGAACACACATCATACCGCCATCCAGTGAGCTTGAAGAGCAAACAAGAAAGAAGATCATAGAGATGTCTCAGTCTGGGGAAAGGATACAAAGTCATTGGTAAATCTTTGGGACTCCAGCGGACAACTGTCAGAGCCATTAACCATAAATGGAGAAGGCATGACAAAGTGGTGACCTTTCCCAGGAGTGGCAGAGCTACAAAAATTACTTCACGAGCACGACACAGACTAACCAAAGAAGTCATCAAGAATCAAAAACCCACTTCTAAACAACTCCAAGCCTCACTTGCCTCAGTTAATGTCAATGTTCATGACTCTACCATGGCATCCATGGAAGAGTTCCGAGGAAAAAGCCACTGTTGACAAAAAAAAGAATATCAAGGTACGACTCACTTTGGCCAAGAATCATCTTGATTATCCCCAAAGCTTTTGGGGAAAATGTCCTCTGGACTGATGAAACTAAAGTTGAACTTTTTGGGAGAAATGCATCCCGTTACATCTGATACAAAAACAATACTTTATTTGATAAAGAGAACATTGTACCAACAGTGAAACATGGTGGTGGAAGTGTGATGATCTGGGCCTGCTTTGCTGCTTCAGGAACTGGGCGTCTTGTGATGATTGATGGAACATGAAATCTGCTCGCGACAAAGAAATCCTGGTGAAGAATGTCTGTACATCAGTTCAAGACCTCAAGCTAAAGTGCACCTGGGTTCTGCAGCAAGTGATCCGAAGCACACCAGCGGGTCCACTTCTGAATGGCTAAAAAAGAACAAAATAAGGGTTTTGGAGTGGCCGAGTCAAAGTCCTGACCTGAACCCTATGGAGATGCTGTGGCATGACCTTAAAAGGGCTGTTTATGCCCAAAACCATCCAATCTGGTTGATCTTAAACAATTCTGCAGAGAAGAGTGGGCGAGAATCCCATCATAGCGATGTGAAAGACTAGTCGTCTCTTATCACAAAAGCTTGACTGCAGTTATGACTGCAAAAGGTGGTTCAACCAGATATTAGGTTTAGGGTCAATTACATATTCACACGGGCATTTGTAGGTTCAGAGGGTTTTTCCCCTTAATAAGTGCAATTGGCACTGAAAACTGCATTTTGTGTCAATTTGTGTTTTATCTTTGTATAATATTTAGGTTTGCTTGATCTGAAATAGATGACCGTGACAAACGTGCAAAAAAATGTCAGAAATTGGTCGGGGGCAAAAACTTTTGCACAGCACTATATATATATATATATATACACATACATATACACACACACACACACACACACACACACACACACACACACAGTAGTCCTTCGAGGGGCAGTGGTGGTCTATGGCGCTGGATTGCTAATTCAAAGGTTGGGGGTTCAAGTCCCACTTTCCACAAGGTTGTTACTGTCCCCCCCAGTGCAGCTTACTGGGTTATCAAAGGCGGGCCATGTCTCTCACTGTCTATGGTGAGAGGCATGGAAAAGAACCATTGCTGACTTCCATAAAGAGAAGGCTGCAAAGCCGTCAGCGTGTTTCTGTCCCTTGTTAAAAAAGGGTTGTGACAGGAAGGGCATCCGACGTAAAAACCTCTGCCAAATCAAACATGCGAATCAGATCATTCACTGTGGTGACTCCCGAGGAAAAGGGAAAAGGCCGAAAGGAAAACAGACACACACTAGTCCTTCTCAAAAAATTAGCATATTGTGATAAAGTTCATTATTTTCTGTAATGTACTGATTAAAATTAAACTTTCATATATTTTAGATTCATTGCACACCAACTGAAATATTTCAGGTCTTTTATTGTTTTAATTCTGATGATTTTGGGATACAGATCATGAAAACCCAAAATTCCTATCTCAAAAAATTAGCATATGATGTTCAGGTAGTCTAAACGAGCTATTAACCTAATCATCTGAATCAACCAATTAACTCTAACCACCTGCAAAAGATTCCTGAGGCTTTTAAAAACTCCCAGCCTGGTTCATTACTCAAAACCGCAATCATGGGCAAGACTGCCGACCTGACTGCCGTCCAGAAGGACATCATTGACACCCTCAAGCAAGAGGGTAAGACACAGAAAGAAATCTCTGAGCGAATAGGCTGTTCCCAGAGTGCTCTATCAAGCCACCTCAGTGGGACGTCTGTGGGAAGGAAAAAGTGTTGCAGAAAACGCTGCACAACCAGAAGAGGTGACCGGAACCTGAGGAAGATTGTGGAGAAGGGCCGATTCCAGACCTTGGGGGACCTGTGGAAGCAGTGGACTGGGCTACAGGTGCCGCATTCCCCAGGTCAAGCCACTTTTGAAGCAGAAACAGCGGCAGAAGCTCCTGACCTGGGCCACAGAGAAGCAGCACTGGACTGTTGCTCAGTGGTCCAAAGTACTTTTTTCGGATGAAAGCAACTTTTGCATGTCATTGGGAAATCAAGGTGCCAGAGTCTGGAGGAAGACTGGGGAGAAGGAAATGCCAAAATGCCTGAAGTCCAGTGTGAAGTTCCCACAGTCAGTGATGGTCTGGGGTGCCATGTCAGCTGCTGGTGTTGGTCCACTGTGTTTTATCAAGGGCGGGGTCAATGCAATGGTAAATGGTTTACTGACCATGCTATTACTGTGCTCAATTGGCCTGCCAACTCTCCTGACCTGAAGCCCATAGAGAATCTGTGGGATATTGTGAAGAGAAAGTTGAGAGACACCAGACCCAACACTGTGGATGAGCTTAAGGTCGCTATCGAAGCATCCTGGGCCTCCGTAACACCTCAGCAGTGCCACAGGCTGATTGCCTCCATGCCACGCCCGCATTGAAGCAGTCATTTCTGCAAAAGGATTCCCGACCAAGTATTGAGTGCAGAACTGAACATAATTATTTGAAGGTTGACTTTATTGTATTAAAAACACTTTTGTTTTTTAAGTGGTCGGATGAAATATGCTAATTTACTTTTTTGCCAAAATTATCAATATTAAAACAATAAAAGGATCTCAGTCGCACGGCTGTCTCCCCGTCTCTCACGCGCACGCACGGCTGTCTCCCCGTCTCTCACGCGCACGCACGGCTGTCTCCCCGTCTCTCACGCGCACGCACGGCTGTCTCCCCGTCTCTCACGCGCACGCACAGCTACCGACCTCTCACTCTCTCTCTCTCGGACACACCTCGACCTCCCTCTCTCACACGCACACCTCGCGCACGCACACCTCTCTCGAGCGCGCACGCGCCTCCCGGTCTCTCACACACACCAGCGCGCGCACGCACACACACATTGTCTGTCTCAATCACTCTCCTTTTTCTCTCTCTCTGTGTCTCACACACACTTTCCTCAATCTCTGTCATTCTCTCAGATTACTGGAAGACGTTTCTGGATGTTCTTAAATGAACGGTTTGCTGTGTGTCGTGTTTGAAATGTTCGTTGTTCTTACAATAAACAGATCCGTCTGAAAGTGTTGATAATAACTGAATGTTAGATCATCATTGCTGCTTTTAGTTTTTTTTTTGTTTGTTTAATTAACATGAAACGTGTCCATTAGAAAGCAGGTACAACATTCCCGAGCTGTCCAGGAATCCTGTGTAATAACATCACGGAGACTGAATGCGCTCCTCACCTGTTCAAACTTGAGCGTCGCTTCTTGTTCCAGCTCGCAGCACATTTCACAGAAAAAGCAGCTCAGGAGCGACTTCAGCACAAATCAACCCTCATCTGCGCCTCAGCTGACCGACTCAAGGACTTGCGAGAAAATTAGAGAAAGTTTGCGTCTCCCAAGGGATCCACTGGACTACAATCTTGAAAACTGAAGAAAAGAAAGTTCGGAACAGAGAAAGGGTTAAATTATTCGGGTTGAACACTGAAAGAAGAAGTTGGAGACCTTCTGAAACTTCTGACAGAGCGGAGAGCCAGTAATCCGTTATTCATAAGTGAGGGGAAAAAACAGTTCCTCATAATAAACTTGCTCTGTAAGTCTCAATAGCAACACGGGATGAGTATCAGTGCTCAGGAAAAAAAATCTGATCTCCGATCAGAGGAAATTAATCAGCCAATCGGAACCACGGGGGACGGGTCATCGTGAAGTCAAACACGCCAACGGCGGAGACATGAAACCCCTCATAGGACTTTTCAAAATAAAAGTTCGACTGTCGGAGAGTAACATACAATTATTCAGTCGAACACTGACATCTCTGGGCATTTGGGACAGCTTGTTCGCTGAACCTGCATATCTTTGGATTGTGGGAAGAAACCAGACTACCCGGAAGAAACCCCTGCAGAATCCACACAGAAGCCCTCCTCTCGAACCTGGGACTCAAACCCAGGACTTTCTTGCAATGAAGCAGAGGCTCTCATCAGTCCACCGCCATGCTGCCCCTGCCTGAGGCACACACACCAAAAACTGCTTCATTCATTCATGCATTCATTATTAGAAGCACTTAATCATGGTGGCGAGGCTAGCGCCCATCTCAGCCAACTCTTGGAGAGCACATCCTGGACAGCTGGGCAGGCCCAAAACTGAGTGGACGTAACAATTTACACCAATTGGTTCTGTAAAATACTGTACTTTATTCATAAAAAAAAACTAAATCTTGTTTTCTACCTAACCTACATGTCTGAACGTCACAAAAACTGCCATCTTGTATTCTTGTATTCTTGGATAACTATATTTAATGTGAATATGAAAAATTATGTATCATAATAATACATGATGTATGATCTCAAACTGAGTCTGTGCAGGTCAATTTCTGAGTCATTCTTCAAATACTACGTTAATTTTCGGTTATATATATCTATAGATAGATAGATAGATAGATAGATCCCATCCCAGCCAACTCCGGGCGAGGGCAGAGTACATCCTGGACAGCTCACCAGGCCATAGCAGGACAGAAACACACTGATGGCTTTGCAGCTACAGTACGCTTGTTGAAAGTCAGAAATGGTTCTTTTACATAAAGCTCACAACATAGACAGTGAGAGACATGGCCGGCCTTTGATAACCCAGTTAGCTGCACTGGGGGGGACAGTGACAACCTTGAGGAGACTGGGACTCAAACCCCCAACCCCAGGATCAGAGATCCAGCACCTTTACCACCAGGCCACCACTACCCAACCCAGTTAGCTGCACTGGGGGTGTAATTAATATATACTAGTCCTTCTAAAAAAATTAGCATATTGTGATCTTCTTCTTCTTCTTCTTCTTCTTCTTTCTTTTACTTTCGGCTGCTCCCTTCAGGGGTCGCCACAGCAAATCATCCGCCTCCATCTCACCCTATCCTCTGCATCTTCTTTTCGGACTTCATGTCTTCCTTCACCACATCCATAAATCTCTTCTTTGGTCTTCCTCGAGGCCTTCTGCCTGGTAGTTCCAACCTCAGCATCCTACTGCCAATATACTCACTATCCCTCCTCTGTACATGTCCAAACCATCTCAGTCTAGCCTCTCTGACTTTGTCTCCAAAACATCTTACATGGGCTGTCCCTTTGATATACTCATTTCTGATCCAATCCATCCTCGTTACTCCCAGAGAAAACCTCAACATTTTCATCTCCGCTACCTCCAGCTCTGCCTCCTGCCTTTTCCTCAGCGCCACTGTTTCTAAGCCATACAACATCGCTGGCCTCACCACCGTCTTGTACACTTTTCCCTTCATTCTTGCTGACACTCTCCTATCGCACATCACACCGGACACTTTTCTTCAACCATTCCAGCCTGCCTGCACACGCTTCTTCACCTCTTTTCCACACTCTCCATTGCTCTGGATTGTTGAGCCTAAGGACTTAAAATCCTCCACCTTCGTTATCTCTGCTCCCTGTAACATCACCGTTCCTCCTGGGTCCTTCTCATTCACACATATGTATTCTGATTTTCTGAGGCTAACCTTCATTCCTCTCCTTTCCAGGGCATACCTCCACCTCTCTGGATTTTCCTGAACTTGTTCTCTGCTCTCACTACAGATCACAATGTCATCTGCAAACATCATAGTCCATGGAGATTCTTGTCTCACCTCGTCTGTCAGCCTGTCCATCACCATAGCAAACAAGAAGGGGCTCAGAGCTGACCCTTGATGCAGTCCCACCTCCACCTTGAATTCGTCGGTCACACCGACAGCACACCTCACCACTGTGTTACATCTCTCATACATGTCCTGCACCACTCTAACATACTTCTCTGCCACTCCAGACTTCCTCATGCAATACCACAGTTCTTCTCTTGGCACCCTGTCATATGCTTTTTCCAGATACACAAAGGCACAATGTAGTTCCCTTTGACCTTCTCTGTACTTCTCTATTAACATCCTCAAAGCAAACATTGCATCTGTGGTGCTCATTCTTGGCATGAAACCAAACTGTTGTTCACAAATGCTGACCTCTGCTCTTAGTCTAGCTTCCACTATTCTTTCCCATAACTTCATCGTATGGCTCATCAACTTTATCCCTCTGTAGTTGCCGCAACTCTGCACGTCTCCCTTGTTCTTAAAAATGGGCACCAGCACACTTCTCCTCCACTCCTCCGGCATCTGCTCACTCTCTAGTACCTTGTTGAATGTTCTTGTCAAAAAATCTACTGCTACCTCTCCTAGACACTTCCATACCTCCACAGGTATATAATCAGGACCAACTGCCTTTCCATTCTTCATCCTCTTCAATGCCCTTCTCACTTCACCCTTACTGATCTTTGCTACATCCTGTTCCTCAATGGTCACCTCTTCTACTCTTTTTTCTCTCTCATTTTCCTCATTCATCAGCTCTTCAAAGTACTCTTTCCATCTTCCCAGCACACTTCTGTCATCAGTCAATACATTTCCCTCTCTGTCCTTTATCAATCTAACTTGCTGCACGTCCTTCCCATCTCTATCTCTCTGCTGTGCCAACCTGTATAGATCATTTTCTCCCTCTTTACTGTCCAACCTATCATCCAAGTCATCATACGCCCTCTGTTTGGCCTTAGCCACTGCTACTTTCGCCTTACGCTGTGTCTCCCTGTACTCCTGTTTACTCTCTTCGGTCCTCTCAATGTCCCACTTCTTCTGAGCTAACTTCTTCCTTTGTACACACTCCTGCACTTCCTCATTCCACCACCAAGTCTCCTTATCTACTTTCCTTCCAGAGGACACACCATGTTCTCTCCTACCTGTGTCCCTGATCACATTTGCTGTGGTTGTCCAGTCGTTTGGAAGCACTTCCTGGCCACCCAAAGCCTGTTTCAACTCCTCTTTGAAGACAACACGACACTCTTCCTTTTTCAACTTCCACCATTTTGTCTTCTGCTCTGCCTTTGCCTTCTTTACCTTCCTCACCATCAGCGTCATCCTGCATACCACCATCTTATGCTGTTTGGCCACACTCTCACCCGCTACTACTTTGCAGTCACTGACTTCCTTTAAATTACATCGCCTACACAAGATGTAGTCTACCTGTGTGCTCCTACCTCCGCTTTTATAAGTCACCCTATGCTCCTGTTTCTTCTGGAAGAAAGTATTTACCACAGCCATTTCCATCCTTTTTGCAAAATCTATCAACATCTGTCCTTCTGTGTTCCTGTCCTGGATACCAAACCTGCCCATCACTTCCTCGTCCCCTCTGTTGCCTGCACCAACATGTCCATTGAAGTCTGCACCAATGACCACTCTTTCACCTCTGGGGGTACTCTGCATCACTTCATCTAACTCACTCCAGAATCTCTCCTTCTCTTAAAGCTCAAATCCTGCCTGTGGGGCATAAGCACTAACAACATTGAGCATTACACCTTCAATTTCTAACTTGAGACTCATCACTCTGTCTGACACTCTTTTCACTTCTAGAACATTCCTGACAAACCCCTCCTTCAAGATGATTCCTACTCCATTTCTCTTCCCATCCACACCACGATAAAATAGCTTAAACCCTGCTTCTAAGCTTTTAGCTTTGCTACCTTTCCACCTGGTCTCCCGAACACACAGTATGTCCACCTTCCTCCTCTGCATCATGTCAGCCAGCTCTCTACCTTTTCTTTGCATAGTTCCAACATTCAAAGTCCCCACTCTCAGGCCTAGACTCATGCCTTTCCTCTTCTGTCTCTGCCTACGGACACGCCTCCCACCTCTCCTTCTTCGACGTCTTCGACCAACAGTAGTCCAATTTCCATCAGCACCCTGTTGATTGACAGCACTGATGGCGGTCGTTGTTAACCCGGGCCTCGACCGATCCGGTATGGGGGTAATACTTCTGATTTGCATCATAAAAGTTTGGCATTGGTTTTACGTCGGATGCCCTTCCTGACACAACCCTCTGCATTTCTCTGGGCTTGGGACCGGTATGAGGGGGAGAGACACTGGTTCGTGCCCCCCCACCCCCACCGCCTCATGGCTGCATTGTGTGCATTGTGATAAAGCTCATTATTTTCTGTAATGTACTGATAAAAATTTAACTTTCATATATTTTAGATTCATTGAACACCAACTGAAATATTTCAGGTCTTTTATTGTTTTAATACTGATGATTTTGGCATACAGCTCTTGAAAACCCAAATTTCCTATCTAAAAAATGAGCATATCATGAAAAGGTAGTCTGAACGAGCTATTAACCTAATCATCTGAATCAACCAATTAACTCTAAACACCTGCAAAAGATTCCCGAGGCTTTTAAAAACTCCCAGCCTGGTTCATTACTCAAAAACTGCAATCATGGGTAAGACTGCCGACCTGACTGCTGTCCAGAAGGCCATCACTGACACCCTCAAGCAACAGGTCAGTGATGGTCTGGGGTGCCATGTCAGCTGCTGGTGTTGGTCCACTGTGTTTTATCAAGGGCAGGGTCAATGCAGCTAGCTATCAGGAGATTTTGGAGCAGTTCATGCTTCCATCTGCTGAAAAGCTTTATGGAGATGAAGATTTCATTTTTCAGCACGACCTGGCACCTGCTCACAGTGCCAAAACCACTGCTAAATGGCTTACTGACCATGGTATTACTGTGCTCAATTGGCCTGCCAACTCTCCTGACCTGAAGCCCATAGAGAATCTGTGGGATATTGTGAAGAGAAAGTTGAGAGACACCAGACCCAACACTGTGGATGAGCTTAAGGCTGCTATCGAAGCATCCTGGGCCTCCGTACCACCTCAGCAGTGCCACAGGCTGATTGCCTCCATGCCACTCCCCATTGAAGCAGTCATTTCTGCAAAAGGATTCCCAACCAAGTATTGAGTGCATAACTCAACATAATTATTTGAAGGTTGACTTTTTTTTTTTTTTATTGGTCGGATGAAATATGCTAATTTTTTGAGATCGGAATTTTGGGTTTTCATGAGCTGTATGCCAAAATCATCAGTAATAAAACAATAAAAGACCTGAAATATTTCAATTGGTGTGCAATGAATCTAAAATATATGAAAGTTTAATGTTTATCAGTACATTACAGAAAATAATGAACTTTATCACAATATGCTAATTTTTTTAGAAGGACCAGTGTGTGTATATATATTGTGTGTGTATATAATACTGTAATGGTTCAAATTTTCTGTTGAGTACTGAGATGAACAAAAGTCTGGTTTGAACATTGATGTGCACAGTAAAGTACATGGTGTGCTGTGAGAGGTGATGGTGCAGTGCCAAGTCTTTTGCTGACCCGGTAATTGGCTGTTCAGAGCAAATGATTTAAAAGTGTAAACATATTTGTGCAGGTTAACATGCATGGTGTGCAGTGAGTGGTGCTGTGCAAGGCAGGTGTGTGTGTGTGTGTGTGTGTTGTGTTAGTATCTCCCCCATGCGAAAGTTAAAAAGTCTGATGGCATGGGGGACGGACGATCTCTTCCAGCTGTCAGCAGAGTAGGGCCGTGACAACAGCCTGGTGCTGATGCTCCTCTTCTGACTGATGATTATGTGGATGCAGTGGATTGTTTTTGATTGACAGGAGTCTACTCAGCACCCGCCCCTCTGCCACAGATGTTACACTGTCTAATTCCATCCTGACTACAGCACCCATTAAGCGGTTCAGAAAATGAACAAATGGACATACCGCTGAACTTATCACGAGAACTCTTTTTGGTCCACTATACAGCTATGTTTGTGGACACATGGCCCGTCCTTTCAGCCACAAGAACAATCCTGAGGTTAAGTCCAGCATTGGTTGCTCAGGGTCCTCTGGTTTCCTCCTACTCTCCAAAGACATGCACATTAGGCCAATTTGTTGTTCTAAATTGTCGTGAAATACGAGCGGATGTGTAAATCATTGTGTGTCCCTGTGATGGTCTGGCTTGCTGTTCATGTTGAACTTCACCTCTATGGACATAGGTTCCAGCTTCTCCGGACAGTCATACCATTAATCTGCTTGGTAAATGAGGGAGTGAGTGATTGAGAATATTGTAGTCACATGGGCCACAAACCTTTGTAAACAGATATACTGTGTCCATGATACAATTCTGTGTTAAGTCGAAATTAAATATCATGTTTAGTATAAAGTCTCAAAAAAACACAGTAGATAATACTGAAAAGCGTATTAATAATATAAATTAAAAAAAAAAAGTGGAATACTTTTATTTTGAAAGACGGCAGGGTGATTGTTTCAAAATGAGTCTTCTTCCGGTTTCCGCGCGCTTGTTGTAGCTGCATTCCCACTGTTATGTCGCGCAGCTCAATTCCCAGAACGGTTGATGTGTTTTATTAAACTAAATCACACTTAACCTTTGTTGATTCGTCAGATTCTGAAGGTCACATTCTCCCTGGATTATGGGGGACAAGGCCGGCACCCGGTGAGATTTTAGCCGCTTTTATTGAAATTTTTGTCTGGATTTTTCTCCTCCTTCTAACATCAGTATCACGGATACAGGCGCTCGTTGAGCAGCGCGCGAGGTGGATAAATACAGCACCACCAACTACCTGATTATCCAACCACAAGAATCATCCAGGGGACTCGAGAGGATTCATAAGATACGAATAAATAGACTTTGTTAAGGATGAGGTTTTATCATTCCTAAAGCTCAGGTTCATTAGCTGTTTGGTTTCATTTGTTTGTTAACAACAGCTGGATCTTCGACATCGACACACACATCGCACATCTGTACTTCATCTATTTCATTCTCTATTTAAGTGCAGAGGGGAAAGAAAACACTGTCATACTGTCAGTAAACCATAATAATGCGTTTCTCGTAGCCTGTTGATGCTGATTTTATTCTGATGGAAATGAGATGTGGGTGGGGTGGGATGTAGATTGGGCGAGATGCGGGTGGGCGGGACGGAGATTGGGCGAGATGCGGTATGGAGATTGGGCAAGATGCAGGTGGGGTAGGATCGAGATTGGGTGAGATGCGGGGGGGGGGCGACGACGACACGTAGATTGGGTGGGATGGGGACGACGACGCGTAGATTGGGTGATATGCGGGGACACACGTAGATTGGGCGAGATGCGGGATGTGGGGGGTTGGGATGTAAGATTGGGCGGGTAGATTGGGCGAGATGCGGGAGGAGGGCCGTAGATTGGGCGAGATGCGGGTGGGGTGGGACGTAAGATTGGGCGAGATGTGGGGGGTTTGGACGTAAGATTGGGCGGGCAGGGGCGTGGATTGGGCGGGGCGGGGCGTAGATTGGGCGAGATGCGGGAGGAGGGGCGTAGATTGGGCGAGATGCGGGAGGGGGGTAGATTGGGCGAGATGCGGGTGGGGTGGGACGTAAGATTGGGCGAGATGCGAGTGGGTGGACTGTAGATTGGGCGATATGCGTGAAGTAGATGAAGCGAGATGTGGGTGTGGCGGGATGTAAATTGGGGGAGATGCGGGTGGGGCAGGACTTGGATTGGGCGGGATGGAGGTTGGGCAAGATGCGGGATGTAGATTGGGAGAGATATGGGTGGGACAGAACGTAGATTGGGCGAGATGCGGGTGGGGCAGGACATAGATTGGGCGAGATGTGGGCCGTAGATTGGGGCGAGATGTGGGCCGTAGATTGGGGCGAGATGTGGGCCGTAGATTGGGGCGAGATGTGGGCCGTAGATTGGGGCGAGATGTGGGCCGTAGATTGGGGCGAGATGTGGGCCGTAGATTGGGCGAGCTGCAGGTGGGGCGGGATGTAGATTGGGCAAGATGTGGGTGGAGTGAAATGTGGAATACTTGTGTGTGTGTGTGTGTGTGTGTGTGTGTGTATATACTAGTCCTTCTAAAAAAATTAGCATATTGTGATAAAGTTCATTATTTTCTGTAATGTACTGATAAAAATTTGACTTTCATATATTTTAGATTCATTGCCCATCAACGGAAATATTTCAGGTCTTTTATTGTTTTAATCCTGATGATTTTGGCATACAGCTCATGAAAACCCAAAATTCCTATCTCAAAAAATTAGCATATCATGTTCAGGTAGTGTAAACGAGCTATTAACCTAATCATCTGAATCAACCAATTAACTCTAAACACCTGCAAAAGATTCCTGAGGCTTTTAAAAACTCCCAGCCTGCTTCATTACTCAAAACCACAATCATGGGTAAGACTGCCGACCTGACTGCTGTCCAGAAGGACATCATTGACACCCTCAAGCAAGAGGGTAAGACACAGAAAGAAATCTCTGAGAAAAGAGGCTGTTCCCAGAGTGCAAGGCACCTCAATCAAGGCACCTCAGTGGGACGTCTGTGGAAGGAAAAAGTGTGGCAGAAAACGCTGCACAACCCGGAGAGGTGACCGGACCGTGAGGAAGATTATGGGGAAGGACCGATTCCAGACCTTGGGGGACCTGTGGAAGCAGTGGAAGAGTCTGGAGGAAGACTGGGGAGAAGGAAATGCCAAAATGCCTGAAGTCCAGTGTCAAGTACCCACAGTTAGTGATGGTCTGGGGTGCCATGTCAGCTGCTGGTGCTGGTCCACTGTGTTTTATCAAGGGCAGGGTCAATGCAGCTCGCTATCAGGAGATTTTGGAGCACTTCATGCTTCCATCTGCTGAAAAGCTTTATGGAGATGAAGATTTAATTTTTCAGCACGACCTGGCACCTGCTCACAGTGCCAAAACCACTGCTAAATGGTTTACTGACCATGCTATTACTGTGCTCAATTGGCCTGCCAACTCTCCTGACCTGAAGCCCATAGAGAATCTGTGGGATATTGTGAAGAGAAAGTTGAGAGACACCAGACCCAACACTGTGGATGAGCTTAAGGCCACTATCGAAGCATCCTGGGCCTCCGTAACACCTCAGCAGTGCCACAGGCTGATTGTCTCCATGCCATGCCGCATTGAAGCAGTCATTTCTGCAAAAGGATTCCCGACCAAGTGTTGAGTGCATAACTGAATATAATTATTTGAAGGTTGACTTTTTTTTTGTATTAAAAACACTTTTTTCTTCTTGGTCGAATGAAATATGCTAATTTTTTGAGATAGGAATTTTCGGTTTTCATGAGATGAATGCCAAAATCATCAGTATTAAAACAATTAAATACTTGAAATATTTCAGTTGGTGTGCAATGAATCTAAAATCTATGAAAGTTTAATTTTTATCAGTAAATTACAGAAAATAATGAACTTTATCACAATATGCAAATTTTTTGAGAAGGACTAATGTGTGTGTGTGTGTGTGTGTGTGTATATATATATATATATATACACACACATGCAAGTACAGGGAGAACATCCAAACTCCACACAAGAATGCCCTGTCCACACCCAGGACTTTAACCCAGGAACCTGTTGCTGTAAGGCAGGCACGCTAACCACTACGCCTCCGAGTTTTGGATGATTTGGTTTCTTATTAAACAGTGAAGACGGCTGTGTTCTATTCACTCTGTCAAATTCATATCTGGCTCATCATGACGTCTTTTCTTTCTCTAGGGTCTTCAAGAAGTCCAGTCCGAATTGCAAGGTAAATCTAACAAATACTTTATGCATTCCATGGTGTAGTACAGCAGAGCTCTTGAATGGAGACCCATCAGCACTGAGAAAGACTTGGATGTTCATCCCATGTCTGTGTGATCACAGGAAGCCTCATAATGTTGCTGCAGATGCACTATTTCAGGGCCACACAGGAAATCAGTACAGTTTTTTCAAAGTTTAAAATATATGCATTGTGTTACCCTCATTGTATACTTATTTATTGTATATATTTTAACAATTTATATAATTTAAAAACTAGACAGTCATGCACCACCCTCCACAGAAAATAAAAACACAATCTACCTCAGGAGAAAAAAGAAAAACGTTCACTGAGCAAAAAAGTAAAGCATCAAATGAACTCATTAAATGGATAATTAAACATAAGACAGTCGTTACAAATTAACACAGAAATCCAACCAGTCAAATCCAAAACAAAAATCAGTGTTCACCTTTCCTACTTTTGCTTCAGCCTGGACTTGGGGAATTGCCAGGGAGATTTATTTCATTATTACCTCTAGGGCTTACCCACAGTGCAGCTAACTGGGTTATCAAAGGTGTCTCTCACGGTCTATGGTGTGAGGCATGTAAAAGAACCATTGCTGACTTTCGTAAAGAGGAGCTGCAAAGCCGTCAGCGTGTTTCTGTCCCTTGCTAAAAGGGTTGTGTCCAGAAGGGCATTAGACGTAAAAACCTCTGCCAAATCAAACGTGCGAATCATTCGCTGTGGCGACCCCTGAGAAAGGGAAAAAGCAGAACGGAAATCTCTCTCATTAACTTCAGGGCTTAATATTCAGCTCTTAAAGGAGCCGTGCAACTCTTTTAGCACAAGTATGAACACCTACAGTGTCGGCACAGGTATCTATTGGGAGACCCCTTAGGCCAGGGGTCAGGAACCTATGGCTCGCAAGCCAGATGTGGCTCTTTTGATGACTACATCTGGCTCTCAGACAAATCAAGTGGCCTTCATTAACAGAATAACTAATACATAATTTTGCTGTCCTTTAAATAAAAATACAGAAAAAAAGCCATCAAGTAAAACAAAAACATAAATCTCACGCATTTTAATCTATAAATTTATTTTCAATGCCACTTGTTGCTGTGGCCCGCAGCGGAGAGCCAATCCTTTCTGTACTCCAGTGTGTGGGTGGGTCCGATACCTTGAAACTCTAATTTTATTTGATTATATGCAACAGCTTGCGCGAGTTGTTTTTGGGTTCAGAGGAAAATTTCACTCATTTTTGATCCTCTCATTTACAAGAAGCCAAGCGGAGCTGGCAAGCAAAACACAAATGGACAGACATGGATAAACTTCAACCCGCAGACCAGCTGATTGCCAAAACTTGGAACTCGCTTCCTGTCACATACCAAACACTACAGCGTGTGAGTCGTGCTGTATTGACCATGTTTGGCTCCACATGCGCAACCGAGCAGTCCTTCTCACACATGAAAAACATCAAGACCAACCTGCGGTCACGTTTAACAGATGGAAGCCTAAATGCTTGCATGAAGCTGAACCTCAGCATGTATCAGCCACACTACAGCCATCAGTAAAATCATGCAGCACCAGAAGTCACATTAAGAGTAAAAAGTAATTTTCTTATTAATAAATAATTTCGTGATAACAATGTTGTTTAAAATAAATTCAGTCTTATTATACTCTCAAATTGTTGGTCTTCTTTTTCCATTTAGTTGTATTCAGCATTAAAATATATATATATGGCTCTCAGAGGATTGTATTTTAAAATATGTGTTTATTTTTGGCTCTCTTAGTCAAAAAGGTTCCCGACCCCTGCCTTAGGCAGTGCCTATAACTGTATGGTATTATCATATCAGGCCTCGACATTTAAAAAAAATCTGGGGAACCAGTTTGTGGTTCAGGGGTAAATGATTCTGGTAACCGAAAGTTTATTCAACTGAAATGAGCTGCGTGACCCACAGGTCGTGCAAAATGGTTTCCTGAAGTCCAAGTAAATTATTAAACAAACCTGTTATTGAATCCGTTAGATTTGTGCTTTTAAGTTCAGTAGATGTGTGTATATCTTATGTATTGTTGAATTTTCTAATATTAAAAATGATTGACAACACAACTAATTATTTTGAAACATTTAAATTTTAATGCAAATAGTCATCAGTGTTCTGATGAAACTGCTGGAATACTGTTAATACACGAACATGCAAAGTTTCATCAATCAATATAAACATCAAACACCAGCAGCACTGACCTGAACCTTTAACTGGCTGAACTGGGACGTTACCTAATCACTAACATTAATACCCGGAACTCCATTGTGTTGCTATAACGTTATTCTGATAATTCACAAGGTATTAAGAAATGTAGAACAGATTCTTCACTAATTTGTACGATATCTTGTAGCAAATCTTGTCTTATTTTGGTAACATAACCATTACAATGTTCATTCCATACATTTATTCTTAGTCTTCATTAATTTAGAGGATCCAGATTGACACACTCACATTTTTCTTGAACGCTCTCCTCCAAATACTTATTCTTCTTTTTCTTTCCGCTGTTCCCTTTTTCTCTGGAGTCGCCACAGCGAATCATCGCATACACGATGTGTATTTCCTGTGATTATTTATCACCCCTGTCTGTGCTCTCTGAACCTGATGCTGATTTGTTCATATGTGAGGCGCTCCACCAAAAGTAAGCACTTGTCGCCCAGACCACTTTTGAGATAAAAGCCAGAAAACTAAAAATGGTCCATTTTTATCGAAATTTGGATTTTTGCATAAACTGTTAAAAAAGGTATTCAACTATCACCTGCTCACTTGAAATCGACTAAAAATCACTAAAATGTTGTCCCCCCCATTTTTCTGGTGAGTACCCTCATAAAACTAGATAAAAACAGTAGCAAAACTTTCTGGTTTTCGTTGCAATTATTCACCAAGTTTGATATGACACACTATAATCCATACACCAGAAGAATGGCCGTGAAGTAGTCTTTCCATTTTGGATACTGTTTTGCTATTAAAATGAGCTTCCATGAAGTTTCAGCAAATAAAATAAAGGTTATGAAGACGATATGCTCGTAAACAATGCAGACCAATTGCTAAGGAAGATCTGAAACGAGCATACTGATTGGTCAACTCGGGCTTGCACATGCGCAATGCCCGTTACATGTTAACTTCCGGTGTTTATTTCCAGTTTCCGGTTTACTACATGCTGAATTTATCTCCGATTTTCTCTTCAATAACAGTCATTAAGTTTATTGATACGATTGTGAATACACAATTTCTGGAAAAGGAGAGTGAAATGTCATCTGTGATGTCAAGCAGCGTTAGTATAGATGCTAAATTCGACGTGAGAATTGGGCTTTGAAGATGCTGGAATGCTTGGCGTTCTTGAAGATTATTTCACTGGTGCGTATTTTTCTCTGAATGCAAAATTTGATTATGGAATTTTTTTGATATTTTGATTTGTGTGTAATTTTGTCTGGACTGGACATGCTGGATCGTGGGTTGTTTAGTTTTGTACGAAAATTGGTCAAGACCAGAAAAATACTTAAATGTTTCATTCCTTTTACAGATGAGAAAACTGATGATGATGATGCCAGCTGTGTTGAAGATTTTTATTTTGATGTTGATGAAGAAGAAGCATCTGTTAATAAAAGTGTGCATGAGTCAGCTTGTTGTGTTTGTGATGATGTGATCCTTTCTGATGAGCAGGATATAGATGAAGATGATAATGATTAGGACAGAGTTGATGAAGCTTATAAATAAAGAGATCAGAGAGTTTTGTTATATGGTTATCTTACCTGATGGTGTTTTTTTTTCCAATCAGTGTCATTTGAAGGCATTTGAACCTTTTATATAATGGTTGAAAAGATACGTACTGATGTATTGGAATAAACAGAAAAAAAAGTTGTTTTTTTTGTTCATTTTTGGGGGGTTACCACGGTGACTGATGGGTTTAAAAGGGCGTGTCAGATTAAAATGAGGATGATTTCTCCTATCATCTCTTCCTAAAACCTTTCCTAGACATGTTTTCTAAAAGTTTATATGGCTGAGGTGCATAAAAATGTTTGGTTGTGAAGGACTAATGATGTTGCAAGAAGGGTAATCTTTGTGCTCATTTTTCTCTAAAACGTCTTTTGAAATTTTTAGTTGAATGCTGACAAGAACTGGCATAACTCACTCAGTTTTTAAGGTATTGACAAACTTTTTGCTGCATTTTGCAGCTTTGGGCCTCTTCTATCTGACCCTGTAAAAATCTAATTTTTCATGTTTGGATGCAAGAGCCTACTTTCGGTGGAGTGGCTCACATATATGAACATGACTCATTTTAGACTGCTCCACTTTGAGAAGGGCGTTCTTTCTCGGGCTGAATGGCCAGCACCTCCTTATTCTTACCCATGTTTCTTCCGCAGTTCTTCATTAACTCGATTGGGGGTCATAGCATTAATATTGTTGGGAATGTGAATACTGGGTCTTAGTTTCCGGAGATTATAATTGACTGATTGCGAAGACCCGCCCCCTTTGTTGCTGCTATTGATCTGTTGTGATGAGATTATAAAAGTAATAATATCAGACAGTAGTGGAATACCATGTCCACTCAGCCTTTTTGTGATCCCATATACCTGATGTTTTTAATTTTTTCTGTTGCGCCATCTTTTGCAGATTACGGTATATCTGGGGAAAAGGGATTTTGTGGATCATTTAGATCAGGTGGATCCTGTTGGTGAGTTGATTCCACATTTAGAATGGAAACCCATGTAAATGTGTGTATTTATAAGGATAATTCCACTTGCACGAGTAATGTTTTGCTTACTGTCTTTACAGATGGCATCATACTGGTAGACCCTGAATACCTCAAAGACAGAAAAGGTAAAATAACAATCGGCCTATAATTCTGACAGATTTAAATTTTCCCTAAAAGAAGAGTATCATGGTGTTCTCATGCCGTCTTCTTTGCACTTAGTATTTGTGACGTTAACCTGCGCATTCCGTTATGGACGGGAGGACCTGGATGTGCTTGGACTTTCCTTTCGGAAAGATCTTTACATATCTACGTTTCAAGCTTTCCCACCTATAGCAGAAGAGCGCAAACCCAACAGTCGCCTTCAGGAGAGATTGCTGAAGAAATTGGGCCAACAGGCTCATCCATTTCACTTTACTGTAAGTGATAAGAAGCAGTTATTCCTAAGACGTGAGTCTAAAGGGCTGAGAGTACTAATAAAAATATTTTTGTTTGAAAATTTTATTTAATACATATTTAAACTGTGTAACTCCAATTATTCTCTCCTAATTTAGTTGTATCCAGTTCTAACTCGACAAGTATCACTTCCCTATCACATACAACCTTCACCAGCCACAAAGGGGCATAAGCGTGCACATGCCCCCTTGACATGCAGTGCTGCCACCCACATATTTACAGACTGCTGTGCATTTGCGTTCGGGGGCTGCCTAACATACGGAGGAAAAGAGCTGTTCGTCACTTTAGTACCACTGAGCACATGGCCATGAGAGTCCATGAGAGTCCATGAGAGTCCATGAGAGTCCATGAGAGTCCATGAGAGTCCATGAGAGTCCATGGGAGTCCATGGGAGTCCATGGGAGTCCATGGGAGTCCATGGGAGTCCATGAGAGTCCATGAGAGTCCATGAGAGTCCATGAGAGTCCATGAGAGTCCATGAGAGTCCATGAGAGTCCATGAGAGTCCATGAGAGTCCATGAGAGTCCATGGGAGTCCATGGGAGTCCATGAGAGTCCATGGGAGTCCATGGGAGCTAATTGGCTCAGGTGACATAGTCTCACCTCCCTGTCACTCACAGCTCACATAATTGGCTGATGACTGGGAGATGACTGTATGCCATCCCTCTCTCAGCTAAGTAGCTCCAAGTCACTGATGACTTGCAGTCACTGATGGCTGCAGCATCGAACCTGCAGTCTCCAAATTCACTGATTTTGAGTGTAAGATTTACTAAGCCACTATTCTAAAGCACACAGGACACATACATGTCTTTGGACTGTTGCAGGAAACACGTGCAAGCATAGGGAAGAGAAGCAAACTCCACACAAACGTTTGAACTGAGGACTTGAACCCAGGACCTTCTTGCTGTGAAGATTTCCCCCTTTTTAAAAATGTTTCCTGTAAATGGCTTAGAAACACTTGGCTCTTTTTTGGACACACACAGCTACCAATAATATTCAGATGGATTGTTAAGTAGGTGCCTCTCCTAATGAGTTTTTAACTCGCCCTACGTTGCTGACTGCTGTGTTAAAGCAAACAGCTGATCCTGAAACAAGATTTAATCTGTCAGCAATTTTCCGATTGATGTCCAAGTGATTAAATATACTTTCAAGATGCCACCATATTAATGAAACGGTGTTCCCATTAAGGAGATTTGAGCTTGGGCCAATACTGTGTTCAGGCGATTCGGACGCCAGAGGCGTTGGCTGTGAAAATTTGAAATTGAAGTATGAAATCTGGGGCCATCTGGAGACAAAGGTGTTGATTTAAAAAATTTAAAAACAAGAAGAATTTGTGCTTGTACTGACAGAATTTCAATGGTTTTAACTTTTTTTTCATAGTTCATAGGTAGCTTATAATTTATTATTTACCTAATGAAAACAACAAGGTTGCTGCCCCCGCGATCCGATCCCGGATTAAGCGGAAGATGATGATGATGAAAACAACAAGTTCTGATATCAACTCGAAATCAGTAATAAAAATCGTCTTCTGAATCAGAATCACCCAGATACAGTTGAGGTTTTTACGTACACTAATGTAAGGATATGATGTAAGCATTCAGCACATGAGGTGGCTCAGGCATCTGGTTAGAATGTTGTGTTTCGGGCATGTCCAATCGGGAAGAGACCCCGTGGTCAACCCAGAACACACTGGAGGGACTATATCTCTTGGCTGGTCTGGGAACGCCTCGGTGTCCAGTGAAGAGCTATAGGAACTGGCTGGGTAGAAGGACGTCTGGACCTCACTGCTTAGGCTGCTGCCCTCACAACCCGACCACAGATGAAGTAGAAGATGAGATGTGATAATGCCAAAAAGCTTAATTTCTATAGAATCTAAGGCAGTGGAAAGGTGGTGTCTGAGTGTACAGCCCATGGTTAGTATTCACAGCTGTTTGGTTTGATTTATTTTGTTTGAAATTGAATTCAGAGACCTTTCAATCCCAAACACATTTCTCTAAATATTAAGCCATGACTGTCCCCAAGGATAGCTGCAGCAGCACACAGACACGGAACTTCTTCCCCAGGGCAGCGGCATGTTGGGCGTCTTCCCGACAAATAGACATATGTACATTCTGGAAGTCCAACTTCTGTATCGGGGGAGAGTTTTCTTACTCTTTTTATAGGGTTCGTTAGTTCAGTTCAACTGGTATTTTAACAAGAGCCGGCAAAAAGGTTCTCAAATATTACGGAAAAAAAGTGGCATGTTAGTCGCCACTAAAACTGTTTGCTGACATTGTCCAACTGTCTTTTACAAAATTTTTGCGCAAATGTTGTTTATTGTTGCTACAACGTGACATAGGCAGAACCGATTTTCAATAACATTCATCAGACAATTTTTCTATGTTCGTCAGTATTGCTCGGTGAAATACAGGCTTGTGCACTTGTATACAAAAATAAAACCCGTCCTTTGAGAACTCAGTCCATAGGAAATGTTGATGTGTTTCAGATCCCTCAAAATTTGCCATGTTCGGTTACCCTGCAGCCTGGTCCTGAGGACACTGGAAAGGTGATCCTTCTCTCTCTCTCTCTCTCTCTCTCTCTCTCTCTCTCTTCTTCTTCTTTTCCTTTCGGCTTTTCCCTTCAGGGGTCACCACAGCGAATCATCTGCCTCCATCTCACCCTATCCTTTGCATCTTCTTCTCTTACACCAACGACCTTCATGTCCTCCTTCACCACATCCCTGAATCGTCTCTTTGGTCTTCCTCTAGACCTTCTGCCTGGTAGTTCCAGCCTCAGCATCCTTTTACCAATATACTCACTATCCCTCCTCTGTACATGTCCAAACCATCTTAATCTAGCCTCTCTCTGACTTTGTCTCCAAAACATCTTACATGTGCTATCCCTCTGATGTACTGAAGAGAACCTCAACATTTTCATCTCTGCTACCTCCAGCTCTGCCTCCTGTCTTTTGTTCAGTGCCACTGTTTCTAAACCATACAACATCGTTGACCTCAACACTGTCTTGTACACTTTTCCTTTCATTCTTGCTCTCTCTCTCTCTATCTCCCTCTTTTTAAAATAACTTTTTAGTTTAGTTCTTATTTCAAATGTTCATGTTTGATCCCACTTTCAGTTCTCCATTTTCTTCATTGCTGTACTGACTTGCTTCCCCCCCCAATCACTTTAATACCTTCCCTCTGTGCTGTGCAGGCATGTGGGGTAGATTATGAGATAAGAGCTTTTTGTGCCAGGTCTGTGGAGGAGAAGATCCATAAACGGTAAGCCAGTCCAGCTTGCTCCGTCATGACTCAGCACATTATGTGCCCGTATAATTTAATTTGTATTGGACTATAAGGGCCCGACTGATTTATTCTTAGCTTTTACTAGTGATGATATTACATGTGTAATTTTTTGGGTTGGTGTGTGTGTGTTTGTGTGTGTATCTGAAACTTCCAGAAATTCGGTCCGATTAGTGATTCGTAAAGTGCAGTATGCTCCTGAGAAGCCCGGTCCTCAGCCGATGGTTGAGACCACAAGGAGCTTTCTGATGTCTGACCGCTCTTTGCATCTTGAAGCGTCTCTGGATAAAGAGGTGATTTCCATACTAACCTGTTAACACAAAACACTGGCAGATCCAAGAATTTGCCACGGGGGGGGGGGGGACAAAGAAAAGAAAATTTCAGCTGCATTGTATTTAGTAAAGAACTCCTGCAAATATAACATGTACTTAGTTGCAATTACCTTGTGAAAAAAAAAATTGCTGATAACATTTATGAAATACATAATTTTGCAGAAGTACCCCGAATGTTCATGGAGAATTTTCTATATACCGTATTTGACATAATAAGCACCCAGGGCACTTAAAGAATTGAAGTAGGTGGGCGCTTATTAAAATGATCACCAGCGAAGTGGAACAATAAGTGCTTATTACCATCGAGGTTGAAAACGTGAACAATAACAAAACAATAAAAGAGTTTTACTGATTTTTGTGGTATCAACCAAACAACTTACAAACTGAAAATAAACAGAAAACAGCATAATTTCTTTTTAAAAAGACCCCTTACTTTGCACTCCCGGTCTTCTTCTTTTCCTTTCGGCTGCTCCCTGAAACATTTTTCTGGAAGTAAAAGCAAGCCAATCAACACGAATGTCAACTTTAGCACATGCCACGTTGAACCAATCAGCACGAACAAAAACAAAAGCCAGGAACATCCTTAAATTTATGAAGTTAGTGAGCAGGAGAATCATGTGAAAAATACTACTCATCACTTTCTGATAGGTCCATATCTGGCTCATCGCTCCATTCATTTAGAGCATCCCGTAGTTATGCTGTAGCAGTTTCTAATGGTTCATTGGTTGTTGGACATTTACCAAGAGAACAGCAGAGTATTTTCCTGTTTTTTAAAGAATGGCGGAACAATCAAATATGTTGTTACTGATGAATATTATAGACATTACCCAGTGGCAGGGAGTCTCGAAATACCATGTGAACTCACTTTTACAGGCAGTGAATGTCTCATTTTATGGTTACAGAGCCTGATCGAATAAAATTGGCAAGTTCGATCTACGATTTTGCTCCCAGTACACATGGGCGGAGGGGGCAGTGGTGGTCGAGAGGTATAGGGCGCTGGATCGCTGATCCAAAGGTTGAGGGTTCGATTCCCACTCTCCACAAGGTTGTCACTGTCCTCCCCAGTGCAGCTAACTGGGTTATCAAAGGCCGGCCATGTCCCTCACTGTCTATGGTGAGAGGCATGTAAAAGAACCATTGCTGACTTTCGACAAGAGTAGGCTGCAAAGCCGTCAGCGTGTTTCCGCCCTGCGATGGCCTGGCGAGCTGTCCAGGGTGTACTCTGCCCTCGCCCGAAGTTGGCTGGGATGGGCGCCAGCCTCCCCACGACCCTAATTGGGATTAAGCGGTTACAGAACATGAACTGAACTGAACACATGGGCGGTTATTAGACGTAAGATAAAAAAACATTGGGGGGGGGGGGCTTATTACTTTGAATATGGTAATATATTCTTGATGTGAAAGGCAGAAAAGCAAATTAGGAAAAGCTGGATCACTGATATAAACACAAGGTCTCGATAAAGAAAATTTAAAACGTGTGGGGGGGTGTTTGCATATACTTAATGCAATCAACACTCAAACTTTGCTGTCTGTGAGCTCATGTGTACAGGAGGGCGGATAGCACTTCTGAGTGAGTTAGATGGACCATGAATATGAATACACTGCTGTTTGAAAAGATGCAGGCAACAGTCATCACATATCTCAGAGGAAGCACATACATGTTCTACCCGTGCCTGGTTGGTAGAAGGGAGGCATATTTGATGGGAACATTGGACTAGGACTAAATCACTTTGCAGAATTATTTCTTTGGGGGAAAAAGTTCTTATGTTTAAATTAGTTGGGCAGCTCTTCAACAACTCTTTCAAGGTTTGGAGCGATGACTCGGCTTATTTGACACTGTTTAAGGCAAAATAGTGAAACATTTCTAATATAGAATTTCTAATATTTATAGAATCGCATTACAAATCAAATTGACACCTGGAGATTGTGATACTGTATCAGGTGGTCCCTGGTGATTGTCAATCCTACTATTTAGTGTTGTCGTACACATTTTTAGAATTGAGCCCAGGATGTGTGCTTGCTCAGTGTTACAGAGGTGTTAAGAGAATAAAATTATTCTCATTAGTCATTGGGGCAGTGGTGGTAGTGGTAGTGTGCTGGGTTACCAAAGGTCTGGGGTTCAGGGCCCACTGTCGACAGTTTGTCATTGCTGTCCCCCAGTGCAGCTAACAGGGTTATCAAAGGCTGGCCATGTCTCTCACTGTCTCGGGTGAGAGGTGTGTAAAAGAGCCATTGCTGACTTTTGTCAACTGTTGGTTGTATAGCTGTCAGTGTGTTTCAGCCCTGCAGTGGCCTAACCAGCTGTGCAGGTTCAGAAAATGAATGAAAAAATATCAGTGTGCTATTGAGTAGCAGTGAAAGGAGTAAAACCTCTCAATAAAGGCTTTTTTTTTGTTGATTTTCTTGGTAACAACCTGATCAAACAGCACCACCCGTGCACCACTGACCAGACCAAGTATAATTATTCTCATTCTTCAAAATCATACACAGACTATAACTGGCTAAAATTTCAGTCAGCAAGTTGTTAACTTAGAGAACTTGTTAAAAGTTAATCTAATTTGAATATAAATGATAATTTCTTTATTGTGTGCAAAATCCAAGAGCAATAGTTTCTGTTTTGTTTGTGCAGTTATTTGAAAACTGAGTCTCAGAATGAAGATGTCCTTGAGGCACAAGTTAACATGTACAAGTAGAGGGTTTTGATACATTCATACCATTTACTTACCGGTTTGTGTTGAAGGTGTGAAAATGTTGAGATTCACCATTACCTGTGCACAGACTCCTTAAATACTAAAAGAGATTATTTTTAAAGCTGCACTCCTCCATGTTACCTTGAGCCTTGACGATGTCATCATTCTGTGACTCAGTTTTCAAATAAACTTTTATCCACCCATAAAATCTTTAAAATTGAAGGTAGCAGTCAAAGGTTTTGCACACAGGCAGGTTTTAGAATCGTGGTGTTTAGATAGATAGAAAGAGAGAAAGATAAGATGGAGAGATATTTTATTAATCCCAGATGGAAATTTTAAAACAGCACACACTTATTGAATAAAAATACAAACAAATCAAGGAATATTTCGTGTGTGTGTTAGTATGTTGTATGTTAATATGTATGTATGTGTGTGTGTGTGTATATATATATATATATATATATATATATATATATATATATATATATATATATATATATATATATATATATTATATATTATATATATATTATATATATATATATATATATATATATATATAATATATATATTATATATATATAATATATATATTATATATATATATATATATATATGTATGTATGTATGTATTAAAAAGGATCCCTATAATATATATATTATAGGGATCCTTTTTTTTAAATAAATATTCATCGAATTAAAAAATAGAATAGGGGGATATGTTAAGGAAAATGCCACAAAACAATGCCAGTTATGCAAAAAAAAGAGAGACCCAAACAAACAAAAGAACACACCCAAAACTGCCCATAAAAACTACTTATATTTTTATGTGTGATGTGCACCTGAGCGTGTGCGTATGTATGTGTGTGTGTATATTTAAATTTTATTTATATCTTATGCATTATTTTTGAATGTTATCATAAGCGTTGAATTTGTATTTATTGATATTAAATACACATACATGTACGTATACATCAGTCAGAGGGCTTGATTCTACTTTGTGGAATTCGGCGGTCGCGGGGAGATTTCAATCCCAATTAACCTTGGAAAGTGAGGGATCCCTGTGTGTGTTTGTGTGTGTGTGTGTATATATATATATCTGTGTGTGTGTATGTACCGTATTCGACTTGATAAGCGCCCAGGGCGCTTGAAAAATTGGAGTGGGTGGGCACTTATTAAAATTTACCAGCGGAGTGGAACGGTAAGTGCTTATTATCATCGAGGTGGAAACCATGAATAAGAACAGAACAGTAAAAGAGTTTTATAGGTGTTTGTGTTATTCATTTTGTGGTATCAATCAAGCGACTGACATGAAATCTGAAAATAAACAGAAAACAGCATAAATGAAAAAAAAAAAAAAGACTTTTCTTCCCTTAATTTCCCTCCCGGTGCTCTTCTTTTAAACATTTCCTTTAAACATTTCAAATAAATTAAATTCAAGCAGAATAAATTAAAATAGATTAATTTTAATCAAATTCTCTCGTCAAATATCAAATACAGTATCAAATATATCCTTTTAACATTCTCCATGATGCGATGTTTCTGCTTGTATGGTTCTGATGGTTGACGGATGGTCACTTTACATGAAGCTGAGCCGAGTCACTTTACATGAAGCTTAAAACAGCGAATGGACACTTACAATATGTGAGGCGCTCCACCAAAAGTAATTCACTTGCTTGTGCTTGAGACAAAGCGCGGGTTATCCGGACTTCCGGCCTTTCAAGTGAGCAAGGGCGCCGGTGAATACTCATTTAGTACTCAGCCTGCATTGATGTGAATCACCAGCAGAGCGGACAGTTCTCTTTCTTTTCTGGATTCGGGTTTTCATTCATTTTACAAATCTCTTTGCTTAACTGAGTATGCATGGTAGATGGTGCCGATCCGAGCAGATAGTTAATTCAGTCTTGGGAAAACCGGAAATTCCGGCATATGCCGGAAAACTTGCACCCATGCTAGTAGGCTTACACTTCTGACCAATCATATTGGCTTAGGGTTACAAAATTCCGCAAAACAGTGTAAACACAAAGATCACAGAGATATCACATCTTAACAAAACGGTAACACACAGTGAACTGGGAAGCAGCAGGGCACGTTCAGTCTGTCATTTGTAAACAATGGACGCATTGTCATTAAGTCATTGCGTCATTATGCGTCTCGTACTCAGAATTTGACATAATTTAAAAAAAAAACAACATAAAACGGATGAAAGTAAGTTGGGAAGCCTCTGTGTACATGGTATTTATTTATACAGATGCTTCTCAACTTACGTTCATCCGTTTTACGTTTTTTCAATTTTACAGCCCCCAAACAAAAAAAAAAACAAAACAAAAAAAAAAAAATCACATCAGTGCAGGCTGTGTTCTAAACGAGTTCAACGGCACACTTGCGCACTTGAAAGACCGGAAATCTGTATAACCCACAGCAAGTACACTACTTCCGCAAGTACACTACTTTCAGTTTTGAGCGCCTCACATACTGTAAGCGTTGATTGACTGTTTTAAGCTGCATGTAAAGTGACTTGGTATAAATAAGTGACTTATTTGAAATGAATGTTGGTATTATTTGATATATTTTATATTATTTTACAATGTTATGTTTATAATAATTGATTTAGGGGTATTTTGTGAGATACGGTAATGGTATTTATGGATGTATAGTACAGTATGAGTGTCGCACGTCATACGTCAGTGTAACAACTTGCGTTCACTTTTAACTTGTGTTTGGCCATCCGGAACCAATTAAAAACGTAAGTCGGGGAGCGAATGTGTGTGTGTGTGTGTGTGTGTGTGTGTATATATATATATATATATATATATATAGCAGTAGTGGTCTAGTGGTATAGGGCGCCGGATCGCTGATCCAAAAGGTTGGGGGTTCGAGTCCCACTCTCCACAGGGTTGTCACTGCCCCCCGTGCAGCTAACTGGGTTATCAAAGGCGGGCCATGTCTGTCACTGTCTATGGTGAGAGGCATGTAAAAGAACCTTTGCTGACTTTCGTAAAGAGTAGCTGCAAAGTCGTCAGCGTGTTTCTGTCCCTTGCTAAAAAGGGTTGTGACCGGAAGGGCATCCGACGTAAAAACCTCTGCCAAATCAAACATGCGAATCAGATGATTCGCTGTGGCGACTCCCGAGTAAAAGGGAAAAAGCCGAAAGGAAGATATATATATATATATATATATATATATATATATATATATATATATATATATATATATGTCTAATATACACACACACACACACACACAGAGTAGTCCTTTTCAAAAAAATTAGCGGTTTGTGATAAAGTTCATTATTTTCTGTAATGTACTGATAAAAATTAAACTTTCATATATTTTAGATTCATTGCACACCAACTGAAACATTTCAGGTGTTTTATTATTTTAATACTAAAATATATGATTGTATATATGATGTATGATTTTGGCATACAGATCACATGAAAACCCAAAATTCCTATCTCAAAAAATTAGCATATCATGTTCAGGTATTCTAAACGAGCTATTAACCTAATCATCTGAATCAACCAATTAACTCTAAACACCTGCAAAAGATTCCTGAGGCTTTTAAAAACTCCCAGCCTGGTTCATTACTCAAAACCGCAATCATGGGTAAGACTGCCGACCTCATGTATCCACATTCCACAAGGTTCGACAGATCACATATTTATGACGTCTAGTTTAAGTATTTTAAAAAAAAAGTTAAAGTGAATTGAATCAGACTGTAACAGTTGGCTAATTTCATTTTGTTTTATCCTATTTTAAATTAACTGGAGTAGTTCTGTGTGCATCCATATTAATATGTGCATTTTATTCACGAAATGGTAAAAAAAAAAACCTTTTGCTGTGACCCTGGTATTGTTATTCACTCTAGCTAGAAGCTAAAAAGATACAGATAAGCCTAATCAAAATGATAGAATTTCTCATTTCTGGCTTATATAACCATATAATGGCTTGTACGTAGTCTGGAGAAATTCAACACCCCCTGTTACTGACTCGCAGATTCTCGAGCTCAACAATTTCTCACTTCTCACATCACAATGAAGATAAATTGTCTGATTATCATCTGTCATTCGCTAGTTTTTTAACCACATTGTTCTCTCGAGAAGAGTTGGAGAATGATATATTGTACCTGTTCAACTTGAAATAAAATCCTGTAATTTACTTCATTTTCTCACATTCATCTCTTTACCCTCAAATGTGTTCACATTTTCCCCTCCAGTTTGGCTGTTCAGCTTCTGCCAGTCATCACGTAGTTGGGCATTTTGCATGTCATATGGTTTTCTCCCCTATTAGTATTGGCATATATATATATATATATATATATATATATATATATATATATATCTTTAAGGAGTGCCTGGGAGTGATGAGTAACAAGCAACCATGTCAAGTAAATAAAAGCCGATAGAATGAGCAATGAGCGGCAAAAAAATTAAATGATGTGAAGTGGGCGGGTACAGACTTGTACTGAGCTGAACCTTCACGCAACATGATTCAAATGATTACCAATAAGAGATTTAGGATTCTATTGATTGACAGATGTCACCAAACACAGAGTTCCCAAAATATTTTTCGTGGGGAAACAATGAAGACTTAGTTGTATGATTCTGCTCACATCAACATATGTAAATATCCCGTGCTTTCTGACTGTGCAGAAATTTTACAAGGCTAATAACTGGGAACAGATTTTTGGGTCCATATTTCTGAAACAGTAGGCAGTTCCCAGGAGTATATGTGTTTATATACGTATTCAACTCCTCCTGGCTCATGATGCACAAGAGTCTCTGTTCTATACCTGCCTCAAAAATACTGACAAAAATAAATTGTTCTAATAATAAAAGGTAATAATTGTATAAACTGTTTATTAGCATTAGCTTGTATTTAACTAGTTAGATACTGCTCACATTGGTACTTTTGGAAGTCTTAAATGTGCAAAAGAGTCACCAGACCTTGCCAGAAGCACATTGATAAGGGATTTGATAACCTTAGGTTTACACTGGAGCACGATGTGCACAATCTGCACAATTCAAAAAAAGTATGGAGCTCCACGATTTCAGCATGATTGGGGTATAAAAAGGAGGCAGGCTACATCCGAGATATGAAGAAAAAATGTGTTTCCAGGTTCTTCAGATTCCCTACGATGGTGCAAGGTCTGTTTGGCTGTGCTATAATTCCCACATTTTGTCACGATTGGCGTCAAATCATAATCTCGGAAAGGTTTTTGAGAGTCAAAAATTTTTCCACGTTCATCACGAATCCACCAAATATTCTCAAGATGATCACTATTTGATCTGATGACTCTCCACACTTGTGGCCCCAGTGTAAACTTCACCACTTTGTCGCTCAATTCGCTGATTGCTTCCTGTGTGAATACCGCTTTCATGGGATGGATGCACCAAATGCATACGCACAGTGTTCAGCTTTTGGTTTGTAATCATACATCAGCACCTCAGATTAACATTTGTATTCTTTCGTACAGCTGTATTATCACGGCGAGCCCATCAGTGTGAATGTTCACGTTACCAACAACTCAACCAAGACTGTCAAACGAGTCAAAATATCAGGCAAGATATTTACCATGTCACTTATTGTACTTTTTTTTTTTTTTTTCTTGTTGTTGTCCTTTATTGATTTTTATCTTCTTGCAGTTAATTAAACAGTGATATATGGATGACATCTCTTGTGTTTCCTCAGTACGGCAGTACGCTGACATCTGTCTGTTCAGCACAGCTCAATACAAATGTCCAGTGGCTCAACATGAGGCAGAGTGAGCAATGTATAATATATTGTCAGTAGAATACAACCAACGCAATATCATTAAACTGACTTGATTTTGACTCTTTCAGTGACCAGGTATCATCCAGCTCCACATTCTGTAAGGTGTACACACTCACTCCAACGCTGAATAATAACCGCGAGAAGCGAGGGCTGGCTCTGGATGGCAAACTGAAACATGAAGATACCAACCTGGCGTCCAGCACCATGTTAGTAAAGAGTGTGTGTCTGTATTTCTGTTTGTTGATCGAGTGAGCAGACTAATTTTCTTTCTTGTCTTCCTACTCCGGGCAGTGTTAAAGATGGATGTAATAAGGAGGTACTTGGAGTTCTGGTGTCCTATCGAGTCAAAGTTAAACTGGTTGTCTCCCGTGGAGGGTGAGTCACAGTTTTCTCAGGAACAAACCCTTTGTTCAGTATTCATTTATACTGTCGCAGGGTGCTTCCTTAGTCTGGCACATATTCTGTCAATGGGGGGAGGGGGGTTTGCATGTTAGGAATTATTACATGTATGAATCAGTAAAATATGTTTAATAGAAATTAAGGTTTGTGATAAATGGATCAACGCTTTTGTTGTTTTATAGTTTATAATGCATGCACTGAGCAGGGTTCTCTCTATATTGAACCATTATCATGTTCTCTCTATACTGCTGTTAGATCTGATTTCAACTACAGACTGTATGTGAGACGGGATGATTGCTGAAAAGCAAGGCTGTAGGGCTGTATGGCCACATTTCCGCTGTTGGAACAATTGCTTTGCTCAACGGCTAATTTTAGATAATTCCAGATATAACCCACAGTACAGTATTCTCTTTTTAACTCAAACACCCCGTGCCATCTTTAGAAGAAAAAAAAAAAAAAAAAATCACATGTGAGACACTTGAATGTTCCAGCAGCGGGACAACTGCTGATGCTCTCCCTCAACCTTTTGCTTTCATTAAATCATTTATGTTTTCAGTCATTTCGTTTTCTGCTGGTGTTTCATCTTATTCTGTATGTATCTCTTTCCCTCCATCTGTCTGTTAATCCTCCTGTGTTGCATCAGACTTTTAAGCAGCTTGCTGGAGAGGTAAATATACAATGTGCATCACTGTGGCTTCTTGGTTTGCCTGTCCAGGTTTGCAGTGAAACTTGCTTTTTCTGCTACTCATCTGTTTTCTCTTGTGAAATAACCAAATGACACCTGTCTGAACAGAATGCCTGTGTTTTTTGTTGCACTAAATCCGAAATGATTCGTACAAGCAGTATAACTATTGTGTTTTTGCCTCCCACAGGGACGTCTCAGTCGAGCTGCCGTTTGTCTTAATGCACCCTAAACCCATTGATGTTCCTATTTCACGACCAGCCTCAGGTACCTACTGGATTTCAGCATTGGTTACCCTGGGTTTGTACTGGGGCATGATATTTACAATCTCTGCAAATTGAAAGAATCGGGATGATCTTGAGGGAACTTCACTTTTCAATGATTGTGCTGATTGTCCTTGATGAACTTGGAAACACGTTTTTTTCAAGTTTCATCTTTTGGATGTGAGCTGCTAACTTTTTAATACCCCAATTGTGTTCCAAGTGCACTCATAAATCATGGAGCACGAGATGGCAGACTTTGTGCCCTTGTGTAAACCTAGCGTTATGCATCACCTGTGTATTTCAATCCAGCTAGACTTTAGGGATTATTCCTGACAACTAAACAGGGTGTGTAATTCTACTGTGATTAAATTAAATAGATAAAATGGTGCAGGAGTGTGACTTGAATTACGCTATTCGATTCTAAAACTGACTTCTTTTTTTGACGATGAACGTGAAAATTGATAAAGTGTAAAAGTGATCTTTATACCCCCATTTCACTGGAGCACGGCAGACTTACGGAAGCAAAAATGTTGTCATCCGCAAACTTTCCGCAGTTATTCTCTCATATTCTGTATGTATTCCTTAAGTCTTATTCCACTTCCGGCAGACCAAAATCTTCCGTGAACATGCTTTTGAACATGTTCAAAAGCACGTTCATGGAAAAATTTTACGTGAGTGTTCCCTTTGGTTCCGTAGGCCTTCCGTAAACATGCCGTCATTGCCGCAAATGGACCGTAATCTTTCCTTTTATACCGCAAGTGTTCCGTAACTTAGCCGCAAGTCTTCCTTCCACTTCCGTATGGTCAAAAGCAGGCTACGGAACAGTCGCATTCTTGTACGGATCTACACGGAAAACTCACGGAATACATACAGAACAATAAAGAAATACTGCGAAACATCCATAAACATTACACGGAACAAAGAGGAACGGACAAGGAATACATACGGAACGTTTACGGAATAGTTAAGGATGACACAGAGGAGTTGAGGAACACTCATGGAACTCACTCGATTATAAATACAGGCACGAAAGACAAAGAACCATTCATTTCGAGAGACGCTACAATGCCAAAACACAAGAGAAAGATAATTAGCAAGCGGCCATGGTGTCCAACAGTGGAAAACCCAGTGGAAGGGCCTGTTCAAGAAGCCGAGGTCGATGCCGAGTCGGATGTCGCTTCCGTCGTTGATGCTGATGTCATCGCTGACCCAAGCAAGAAGGCAGGAGTTTATCTCAAACTCAGCGATGATGAGGAACAGCTCATGGTGGAGTTCATCCAGGCAAACGAGTGCCTTTACAACAAGAAGCTCTGATCTTGGACGGACAAACATCTGAAGGCTAAGCTCTGGGCTGATCAGGCGTCACGTAAGGAGAAGACCGACGACGAGCTGAAGCAGTGGTTCCAGAGTGTGCGTACAAGGCTGGGAAAACTGAGACGTTGGAAGCCGGGGCATGCTGACATGAACAT
The DNA here is from genome assembly GCA_024760905.1 of Plotosus lineatus. Classification (NCBI taxonomy): domain Eukaryota; kingdom Metazoa; phylum Chordata; class Actinopteri; order Siluriformes; family Plotosidae; genus Plotosus; species Plotosus lineatus. The sequence continues at coordinate 5,130,677 of CM045750.1, read as the reverse complement.
GTCTCAGAAGGACCAGTGGATCTACAACAGCTTTAGCTTCCTATGTCCACACATTGTCGAGGTACAGAGGAGGAATGTTGTTTCTCTGAAGGCCAAGATTGCTGCTGTAGCTGGCTCCGGTGGTTCCACGACCACAGGAGAATTTTCACTGCCATCAATGTCAGAGAAGATTTATGGATGCGGTGAAGGCGGACATGAAGGTCGTTGGAGTAAGAGTAGAAGATGCAGAGGATAGGGAGAGATGGAGGCAGATCATTTGCTGTGGCGACCCCTGAAGGGAACAGCCGAAAGGAAAAGAAGATGATCAATGTCAGAGGGGGCAGAAGACATTGCACCTATCGACCTCCAGCTGGCAGAAGAAGCAACACCCATCATCACCCTCGCCAAAACGCCTGTTAAAACAGCATCCAGCGCCACCTTAACTCAGACCAGCAGTGGGAAGGCAAAACCTGGATCTAAAATGTCCACCCTTGATGACCGAGTGAATATGATTCTAGCAGCAGCCGAACAGCTGGTGAACCAGAGAAGGGAAGTGATGACGGCCGATGAATCAGAGAGGGCGAGTGTCACCAGTTGGGTGGCAGCTGTCATGAAGAATCTCTCAAAACCTGTGTACAGGCATACAAAGCTAAAGATACAAGAACTGCTGAATGACTGCTTGGACGGAGCTGAAGCCTTGGAGATGCAGCAGCAGAAGCAACCACCTCCTATGCAGCAGCAGTCGCAGCAGCTCCAGCCTCAGCAGTATTCACAGCAACACCACCGGCAGCTTTCTCAGCATCATCAACCATCACCTTTGCACCACCAGTGGCATCAGCAGCATTACTGGCAGCCCCCACCGACGCAGTGGACCACAGAGCGTCCACCCATGTCTGTTTGGGGACCTCAAGACGCGAGGTGGGCAACACAACAGAGCCCACAACAATCCACTTCGTCTGCAGGAGAGCAGCAACCACAACCCAGCAGACCAGTCAGCTGCCCTCCGGTTACATGTACATCGACGCCTGCAACCACCCCTACGGCTAGAGACACAAGTGGGAGTGAGCCCAGCCTGTCGAAAATTTCCATTGTGCTCAGACAGTGTTGTGATCACTCAGAGGACTCAAACTCCACCAGTGAACCGGGAGACTGTTGCATTTTTGTTGTCAATTTATTTTTTCTGTTTTCTGTTTGCTAATGTTTAATATGTATAAAAGTTTTGAAGTTATAATCACTGTGGTTTTGACTTTGTAGTTAGGATTGATTTATCGAAGGTGCAAATAATACGAACATATTGGCACTAGGCAGTAATAAAACAAAGTTCAAATTTTAAAAAGACTTTAATATAACCAAGAGTCATTAAGAACACACAATTACATCAACAACAGAAACCAGCATATAATATGGTAGTTCAATGAAGGACCCATTGTTCACGGTCACACTTTCTCCTGCCTGGTGGCATACGGCTACCAAGAGACTTTTCCAACTGTTGAAGTCGAGCTTAAGGTGCTCTCTCTGTCTCTTTTGCGACCCACTACATGTTCCAAGTCATGCATATTAGCCGTTCCACGCCACTGGCCTGAAATAATGTTGTCGTCATCATCTTCTTGGTCCAAAAGTACATCCTGGGTGACAGTGTATCTCATCCTCATAATGTCATGAAGACAGACAGCAGCTTCAACCATAAGTCTGATGACATCTGGTCCTTGTTGCAGTGTAGACAGGAGGAACTGCCAACGATTGGCCAAGATGCCAAATGCATTCTCAACAACTTGACGTGCTCTAGATACCCTGTAGTTGTACATCAATTCTTCCTCTGTTAGGGCTCGCCCGGAATATGGCTTCATGAGGTACTTTCTGAGAGCAAAAGCATCGTCCCCAACAATGAAGTATGGCATGTCAGTGTCGTCTTGGGGCAGAGGCTCTGGTGTGGGGAAGATGCTGCCATCTTTGATGCATTCTTTCAGCTCTGAGACGTTGAATATCTGGGCATCAGACATGTGGCCCATGCCACCGACGTCTATCCATAGGAACCTGTAGTTGGCGTGTACCAGTGCTAGCAAAACAATAGAGAAAAATCTCTTGTAGTTGTGGTAAAAATTTCCAGAAGACAGTGGTTTTCTAATGGCGACGTGTTTCCCATCCAAGGCTCCAAAGACATTAGGCAGGTTCCATTTCTCCTGGAAATACCAGCTAAGTGATTTCCATTCCTGCACAGTATGTGGACACTGTATGCCCTCGTATTTGTTGTGATCGATGATGGCCTGACAGACCCCTGGTAGGAAACTTGTGATGGTGTGACGAGAGACCCTGAAGTTGAAGGCCAGAGTTGGATACTTGTCGCCCGAGGCCAGATGACGCATGGTGACAGCTAGTTTCAGACCAGGACTGAGTGCGCTTCTGAAGTAGTATCCTTCTTTGTCAGTTGAGGAGCCAAAACCATCAGCAACTCGTCGAACAGCTCAGGTGGGACCCAGAGATAATTAAAAGAAGGACTGCTTGTCTTCAAAACGAAGCTCTTCCATAAGATACCTCAGTGCTTCCTATGCTCCGGGCACCCGTTGCCACTGTACGGCACCAGTTGTTGCATTGTTCAATCCTTTAGATGCTGAGCGCCAAGCAGGAAGCAACAACTCCCCAATTTTAACGTCTCATGGTATGACGCGGCCAGATTCGAACTCCGACTTTTCGGAGGATAAAGCGGACGCTCTACCAACTGAGCTAAATCCCCTTGAAGCCTCTGCTGCTCATGCAAACTGTGAGGTGTTTTTTTTTTTTTTTTCCCTTTTCTTTTCTTTTGTCGTCTGACTTCCCCTACTTCTTTTGCCTTCAATCTTTCCAGTTGTAACTAAATATTCCAGCTTCCCATTTCTTACTACATGTCCAGATCACATGGCTTGCCCTCTCCTTATGTCAGGGCTAAGAGTTCATACCTATTCTGACCTTCTCAGCACTTCTTCATTTGTTACCTTGTCAATATAGGATATTTTCTGTATCCTTCTGAAGCACCACATTTCTACTGCATTAATTATTTTCGTTGCTGCATTGTGGATTATCTAAGATTCACTTCCATATTTCAGAATTGGTATGATTATAACAGTCTACTACACGTTTCCTGGTCTTGGAGAGATGTGTTCTGGTAAGGATCTTAAGACAGGTCAGCGAACGCCTTCTTTGCATTTGCTCTTCTTATTTTAATCTCCCTGATGGATCTTCCGTCACTACTGATGGCAGCACCAAGTTATTTGAAATTGTCCACCTATTCCAAGATTGAGTTCTTGAGTCTGATGTTACAAGCAGGTGGTTCTTGTCTCTTGGAGATTCTCATCGTACTAGTTTTCTTGATGTTAAGTCCCAAGTTCTCTTCATTGATGACCTTCATTATTTTCTGCAAATCTTTCTCAGATGTGGCGAATAACACTGTGCCATCAGCATAATGAAGGTTTAATGATGTTATTGCCTTCGACATGGATTCCACAGAGTCCTTCAATTTCTTGCATTGTGTATTCACTATACAAAGAACAGATCAGGTGACGGCACACAACCCTATCTGACACCTCTTCTTATCTTCACTGATTGGCCAGCACATTCTCATATCTGATGGCAGCTGTCTCTTGCCAATATAAGGTAATGGTCCTTTTGAACTTTGTTCACTCTTTCGACGACCTGGCGGCACGTGTCATTCGGATATAGATGCCATTCCTTGTTCCTTTATCTCCAACAAAACCACACGGCTCTTCTGCGATTTCTGGGTTATATCTTGGTCTTGAACCTTGTCATGATGATTCTGAATAATACATTTGTTAAATGGCCCATGAGGCTAATTGCCCCATGTTGTCTATGCTCAGTGGTACCTGGCTTCTTTGACAGAGAAATGAATACTGATCTGCTCGTGTCTTCTGGAGGATATCTTGAGCTGTAAATTTTATTCAGTGGTTTTGTGACATGCTCCATGCTGAGGTCTTCTCAGGCAGTGGTCCCCAACCTTTTTATCACCATGGACCGGTCAACGCTTGACAATTTTACTGCGGAACAGGGTGGGGTGGGGGTTGTAGGTTATTTAAATTGCAAATATAATACCCCTCCCTTACCCAGAGTCGGCTGAGATGTGCTCCAGCCTCCCTAATCAGGATTAAGCGTTACATTTTTAATCGAGCTCGAACTCTTTATAAAAAAAACAAAAACAAAAAAAACACACACACAGGTGATGGTGCACCAGCTGGGAGAATGAAGGCTCAGGCTCAGTCTCACCCGAAATCCCCACTATTGTTTGAAACATGTCCAACTCGCCTCTGTTCATGTGCCGTCCCCTTGTGGGTTACATTTTAGTGCTCAAATGACCGACATGTAACCGAGAGAATCCGGTCATTTTCAAAATAAAAGTTTTTTCAAAAATAAAAGATCGTTCAGACTCGGTTAATAAATAAAACAGAAATAAATAATAATTTCTTGTGCGGCCCGGTACCAATTTATCTACGGACCGGTACCGGTCCGTGGCTCGGGGGTTGGGGACCACTGTTCTAAGGCTTCAATCCTACTGTCACCGCATCTGGCCCAGTTGCTTTTCCAGATTTCATCTTCTTTATTGCTTGTCTGACATCATCTCTCATGATATGATTACCTTTTCATCACACTCAATTTCACAATGTTCATCTCAGTTGCTGTCATACAGATCTTCAGTGTACTCTGACCATCGTTCTCTGATCCTATTCTTTCCCATCATAATTTCTCTTCATCTTTGGATTGAATACATCCAGCAGATTGTGACCGAGTAGTAGTGTGGCAGCACTCGTGCGTACTTGACAAGAAGCAAGGACTGACGTTGCCTGACGGAGCCGCAAATGTCATACGTGATTATTTTAAAGATCTATTAATATGAATTCACCACAGGTACCCTTGATAGGAAAAATGCTGATTTAATCATGCTAGCACATATAAACCAGCCATGATAATTGCAATGTTAGGCCAGGCTTAAAAAAAATTCTTTGTTGGCAATAGCACAATAAAAAAGATTCACCAGGTAGGAAGGATTTTTTTTTTTTTCTTTCTTTTGCCTGTGCAGGCCACCCGGGATTTGTGGGGAAATGTTTTTCATCTATCATGCTATATTATGTATGTGATGTTGTAAACACAGTAGAATGAAATAAATATTTTGTATTTGAAATTAACATGCAGAATATCAAAGTTTATTCTTTTAATATTGTAATCAACAGAGTATCATGGTTTCTTCAACATGTCAACTTTTAATATTGCCGTCAACAACTAACAAATACCTTCATCATGCTCCGTGCTGTTGCTGACGGTTATAATTAACTTGTATTTGTTCAAAAATGTCAACAAATCTTCTTCTCCTTTCGGCTGTTCCCTTCAGGGGTCGCCACAGCGAATCATCTGCCTCCATCTCACCCTATCCTTTGCCTCTTCTTCTCTTACACCAACTACCTTCATGTCCTCCTTCACCACATCCATGAATCATCTCTGCTCAATTTGAAACGCATTCATTAATTTATTATTTTCATGCTGGGACCTTTAATAGTGACAGAGAACAGAATTATTATTATTATTTTTTTTTGCCTCATAATTGTCCCCTTCCATCATGTTTTTCGCCTTTTGTTGTTAAGACAGTACTGGCCAATGAGAATCGCTGTTTCACCGAACTGGTGAAACTGACCACAAGGTGCGGTTGGTACTGATTTCACTTTGGTCACTTTGGTCAGTACAGTGTATGAAGGGGACACGCGCGTTTTTTCAACACAACCGGCCGGTATATTTTTATTTTGTGTGTCTGAATGCTCAGGCGGGGTTTTTATGTACAATTTTGGCCCAACTGGCCATGTTACTGCCAACAAAGATAATTTTAAGGCTGGCCGTATTTTCGTATTAACAACACCACAGTAATGTAACATTAGATACCACACTGTATTACACTCACATGTGCTACCAAAAGTGTGAACATGGATTTTATTGGTAGGTGTTTTAAACTTATTATTTTTTTAAAAACTCAACCTGCGGAGCTAAGTGCTTCCAAAACCACAATTAATCTGTCAGTAAATTCAAATCTCATTTCATATCCAAGGGATAAATGTCCTGCCTAAATGTATCTGTATTAATGAAAAACCTCCAGGTGTGGCTGTTTATGCTCTGAATAGATGTGTGTCTTCCTTTCGGCTTTTTCCCTGTTACTCGGGAGTCGCCACAGCGAATCATCTGATTCGCACATTTGATTTGGCAGAGGTTTTTACGTCGGATGCCCTTCCTGTCACAACCCTTTTTAGCAAGGGACAGAAACACGCGGACGACTTTGCAGCTCCTCTTTACGAAAGTCAGCAATGGTTCTTTTACATGCCTCTCACCATAGACAGTGAGAGACATGGCCCGCCTTTGATAACCCAGTTAGCTGCACTGGGGGGGGGGGGGGGACAGTGACAACCCTGTGGAGAGTGGGACTCGAACCCCCAACCTTTGGATCAGCGATCCAGCGCCCTATACCACTAGACCACCACTGCCCCTTATGCTCTGAATAGATGTAATAAAGAAAATTTGTGAACATGGGTTTCCCCTGATAATTGTTACCTGACAAGGGATGTCTTGCAAACGGGGCAGCTCTGGCTTAATGGTTAGAGAAACGAGTTTGTTACCGAAAGTTCGCTGATTCGATTTCTGGACCGGCAACTGGAAAAATGTCAAGGCTCAAATGCCCTAGAGTAAGCCACCGAACCCCCCCAAATGCTTTCCAGGAAAAAAGACAGCTCCTGTGTGTGTGTTTTCACTCTCTACGTGTGCATGCATCTGCTCACTTTAGATGAGTTAAATCTTTCTTTTCGGCTTTTTCCCGTTCCCGGGAGTCGCTGCAGCGAATCATCTGATTCGCACATTCGCACTTCAGATGAGTTAAATACCCAACCAAATTACTCTCGTGGGAATAAGATAGATAAATAAAAAAGGAACTTCGCCTCACATATGTACGACATATATGCAAGCCAGAGAAAATCTCTTCTTCAGACTCTGGCTCCAAATTTGACCACATTTTGGCGATATGGCTTTGCAGCTTCTCTTTACAAAACTCGGCAATGTCCCACTCTACATAAGGTTGTCACTGTCCCCCCCCTCAGTGCAGCTAACTGGGTTATCAAAGGCCGGCCATGTCTCTCACTGTCTATGGTGCGAGGCATGTAAAAGAACCATTGCTGACCTTCGACAAGACTAGGCTGCAAAGCCGTCAGCGTGTTTCCGCCCTGCGATGGCCTGGCGAGCTGTCCAGGGTGTACTCTGCCCTCGTCCTGAGTTGGCTGGGATGGGCACCAGCCTCCCCGTGACCCTAATTAGGATGAAACGGTTACAGAAAATGAACTGAACTGAATTTTGACGATATTAAGGTTTCATTACTGTGGAATGGGAGTCAATATTTATACAGTAGTTGGTTATAACTACATTTGTAACTCACTACGTTGTCATGAAAACTGACCATATTGTTTTTTAACAGCTGTACCAGAGGCAGACCCTCCTATTGACACCAACCTGATTGAGTTTGACACAAAGTAAGTTTGTGATTACTAGTTTTTTTTTTTTTTTTTTTTCCGTGTGTGTGTGTGTGTGTGTGTGTGTGTGTGTGTGTGTTACTGAGTTTCTGTCAATACCTTTTGAGACTGTTACAGTAGTGAGTGAACCAGAAGTTGTGCAGTCATGCACTTGTAGCAGTAGCGAGCTGTATCATGAGTCGGTATGGCATGTGAGGTCAGCCGGTCACATTAGGATCCGTACCTTAAAGTAGCTTTGTTACAATTTATGTATAGACGTAGTTTCCCAAATTCATTTGGCAAAATATGTATTTTACATATTTCATATGTATACACGTCTGTATTGTATTTGTTCAATAGCCTTTCAGCTTGCAAATCAATATTCAAGGTTTTCAAACTTGATGTAGAACAATTGACCTCAGAAATTTTGTTTTCTGAACACAATTCATGTCTAGTGTCCTTCCATTCATTTCATTTGTTTTCTGAACCTCTTAATGCTAATTACGATCGTTGGCACACTGGCGCCCATGGCAGCTGACTCTGGGCGAGCCCTGCACTGACGGTAATGCAGCCTACTCTTTATGAAAGTCAGCAATGGTTCTTGTACATGACTCTCACCACACACAGTGAGAGACATGGCTGACCTTTGATAACCCGGCTAGCTGCACTGGGGGCGAAGTCGCCTTTGTAAACCAAATCTCCACCCGTATAAATGACTCTGCCTTCTTTGATAACTGTGTTGGTGTTATTTAGGCTATTTTCTCAAAACAATCATGACACTGCCCCTTTAAGCAGTTTGATCTCAAATTGAGGCCTTGAAAATGCTGCAGCGTGCCTTTGGCAATGGAGTAAGGATTCGGGCGTGGTGTTTTGACTGCAGTTTGCACTTAGAGAGACAGGATGTTGCTGGAGAATATTGTTATGCCCTGTTGACAACTACCCCCCCCCCCCCCCACCAACACACACACAAAACACCACATCTGGGTTATTAGCTCATCAGACCATAGGTGTGCATCTGTCCGTAATTGTAAAGTGCTGCTTCTGCTTTATTTGTTGAATAATTTTTCTATTGCGTTTCACATTTTATAGATTATATTAGGTCAAAGTCAGAGAGACTAGATTGAGATGGTTTGGACATGTACAGAGGAGGGATAGTGAGTATATTGGTAATAGGATGCTGAGGCTGGAACTACCAGGCAGAAGGCCTAGAGGAAGACCAAAGAGACGATTCATGGATGTGGTGAAGGAGGACATGAAGGTCGTTGGTGTAAGAGAAGAAGATGCAAAGGATAGGGTGAGATGGAGGCAGATGATTCGCTGTGGCGACTCCTGAGGGGAAAAGCCGAAAGGACAAGATGATTTAGAGGACTAGGTGTGGGTTTTCAAGCTTCTACACAGAATTTTTAAATTTAGTAATGATGTAACTTATTCAAAAGGGGGCAGTGGTGGTCTATTGGATAGGGCACAGGATCGCTGATCCAAAGGTAGTGGGTTCGAGTCCCCACAGGGTTGTCACTGACCCCCCCCAGTGCAGCTAACTGGGTTATCAAAGGCGGGCCATGTCTGTCACTGTCTATGGTGAGAGGCATGTAAAAGAACCATTGCTTCTTCTTCTTCTTCTTTTCCTTTCAGCTTTTCCCTTCAGGGGTCGCCACAGCGAATCATCTGCCTCCATCTCACCCTATCCTTTGCATCTTCTTCTCTTACACCAACGACCTTCATGTCCTCCTTCACCACATCCATGAATCGTCTCTTTGGTCTTCCTCTAGGCCTTTTGCCTGGTAGTTCCAGCCTCAGCATCCTATTACCAATATACTCACTATCCCTCCTCTGTACATGTCCAAACCATCTTCTCTCTCTGGCAACGGACACGCCTCCCGCCTCTCCTTCTTCGACGTCTTCGACCAACAGTAGTCCAATTTCCATTAGCACCCTGTTGGTTGACGGCACTGATGGCGGTCATTGTTAACCCGGGCCTCGACTGATCCGGTATGTGGTTCTTTCTTGTGATTCGCATAGTTTATTTGGCATTTGTTTTACGCCGGATGCCCTTCCTGACGCAACCCTCTGCATTTATCCGGGCTTGGGACCGGCGTGAGGGAGAGACACTGGTTTGTGCCCCCCCCTCACGGCTGCATTTAAAAAAAAAGAACCATTGCTGACTTTCGTAAAAAGTAGCTGCAAAGCCGTCAGTGTGTTTCTGTCCCTTGTTAAAGGTTTGTGATAGGAAGGGCATCCGACGTAAAAACCTCAGCCAAATCAAACGTGCGAATCAGATGATTCGCTGTGGCGACTCCCGATTAAAAAAGGAAAAGCCAAAAGGAAGAAAGAAAGATGTAACTTATTCAAAACACAGTGTGCTTCTTTTTAAATTATTTTTTTTAACAATTTTAATTTTGTTTGTCCCTGCGATGGCCTGGCAAGCTGTCCAGGGTGTACTCTGCTCTCGTCCAAAGTCGGCCAAGACGGACGTCAGCCTCTCCACGATCCTAATTAGAATTAAGCGTTTCAGAAAATAAACAAATGATGATTTTAAATTTTATAAGGTGTTGGTGCTTGTTTGTTTTTTGGAAGAATTGAATTCTGCTTACTTTACCTGATGGAACTTCCTGGGCCATTATAGTGGTCAGGTCCGTGCGTTCCTTTAAGCACGACGTCACTGATGTTCTGATTGTTTTATTGACATGGGCTTGCTGAAGCATGTCAAGGGTCCCCGCCGCTAGTTTTCCTTTTTGGTCCGTAGTAAAACTCCAAACGTGCATATGTACTGTATCACAAACACACAACACATCCTGTATTCCCGTATTAACAACGAGCTGTCACATGGCATACTGCTCACTTCTGCTTCACACGTATGTCTGTGCAACAGGACCAGTCTCAGAACTTTTAATGGTTTATATTTAACTCGGATCAATGGTTTAAATTTTCTGAGCCATCATATCTCTTTCTATTCCAATAGTAGCTTCACTCAGGATGACGACCTGGTGTTTGAAGATTTTGCCCGTCTGCGGTTAAAAGGAACCACTGATGATAAAGATGAGGACTGCTGAACCTTCTATTCTGCCTCTTTTTTTTTTTTTTTTTTTTTTTTTTCCTCGTGCTCAGCACAGAAACTTACAGCATGAAGAAAAATCACCAACTAATTTACTCAAAGAAATGTCTTTCATATCGCATCTCCTTCCTAGTCATCTTATCATTCCTTTGATGAAGCGGTGTTTTGCCAACATTTCTCCACATGCTAAAAGGATTGTTAGAAGAAGGGTGCTGTGATTTAAAGTGCATTGAACAAAGGAAAAAAAAAACCCCGAGAACTAATCTCCTCTCATGAATGAATAATGAGCTCATGTGATTCTTGTGCCAACTGCCGATGTAGGAAACCTAGATGCCACATTCGCCACTGTTGTGGGTAATATAAGTAAACCTGCTGGCGTGTTGATGAGGACTATCCGCTAAGAAATGTAACACCCGACAGACTTCAGAAAGTTATTTACAATTATTAATGCATTTAAAGCTACCAGTACTACTCAAACTATGAGGGCAGTAACTCCGCCCTGAAAACACTCATAAAACAAAAACACACGTCATTACCTCACTCATTTGCCAAACCACTTAATCCTATTAGGGTCACAGGGAGGCTGGATTCTTGGTCAACAACAGGGTGAAGCCAGGATACACTTTCAACAACTTGCCAGACCATCACAGGACTGACACACATGGCCATTCTCTCTCACACACACACACACACACACTCACACACTCACTCACATTCACATTTAGGGGCAATTTGGAATAGTCCGTTAGCTTGATATGCATGCTGTTAGGCTCCCGCTCAAAAAAACTTGCAGACTCCACGCAGAAACGCCCTCATTCGGCCTAGGACTCCAACCCAGAACTACAGTACTACACCATCATGCTGGCCCAATACACATCAGTTCATTTTCTGTACCCGCTTAATCCTAGTTTGGGTCACGGGGAGGCTGGTGCCCATCCCAGCCAACTTCGGGCGACGGCAGCGTACACCCTGGACAGCTCGCCAGGCCATCGTAGGGCGGAAACACGCTGACGGCTTTGCAGCCTACTCTTGTCGAAAGTCAGCAATGGTTCTTTTACATGCCTCACACCATAGACAGTGAGAGACATGGCCTGTGACAACCTTGAGGAGAGTGGGACTCGAACCCCCAACCTTTGGATCAGCGATCCAGCGCCCTAGACCACCACTGCCCCCTTATACACATCAGTTGTGTGAAAAAAAATCTCACACAAAAAAAACGAGAATGTGTTTTCCTACTTTGGATTCTCCGTGATTGTTGTATTTTGCAGCAAGATATTCTGACCCGGCAGACTCCGTCTTGTCTGTTGAGGTCTAATGAGGCATTTAGGTGACCTCGGTGGTGCCAACCTTTAGAGCCGAAATACAAAACATGTCCTAGGAAAGGAACGTGCAAGAACTTCTGTTTTGTTGTTCTGTAATATCTTTGTCTATTTTGAAATGCCTTTTTAGGTTAATTTCAACGTTAATTTTTATTATGAATTATAACATGCTATGGAAAGTACAAGAACAGCAAAATCCGATGAAGCGCCAGGCGTGTAGCTCGGCTGCGGCCGCTATAAATGAATGAATGAATGAATGAATAACACAAATGTGGTGAAGTAAGTGTACTGGGTGTCCCAGGTGAAGCACCGTGAACACAAGCCCTTTGCCCCCCGTGTAAAGTTTTAAAGCGAGCTGATTAGCGAACAGGGAAGCAGTTAAATATGATCAATGCTAATAGAAAGTCTGCTTGCATTGTACTGTATATGGCATCCTGTATCCAACCCTCAGGTACACTGGCTTATTCCTCCTTTATTCTGAGATGTGACAGTCGGTGCTTATATGAAGTCTGCATCAGTTGAGCTGTAATGGCTGTTTACACATGCGAAGGGTGTTTACATTTACATGTAAATAAACATACTACATTAAGTGAAAAAAAAAAAAAAATTCTCATGACTCAGATGGAAAAAAAAAAAAAGAAGTATGATTATCATGTTAATACAAGTTTAATAATTGTGACATGTCATTGTTTTCCATTTTCTTTTTTTTAATTTCAGAATTTATTTAATTTTTTATAATAAAATAAAAATGCCAAATGAAGTTTCTTTCACTGAATCACATGGTGCACAGAATTCAAAATATTTTATTAATTTTATCATGCATCGTTGTTTGAAATTTGCAATTTAAAATCATATGTAGTCAATACAATTAAACTTGCACAAAGTGCAGATTTCCAGGAAAAGTAATTAAAAGGAGCTCAGTGAAGAAGTATTTAGAATTTATTGGTGGATGTCTGATCAGTTGAATCGCTTTGGATAATGTGACTGGTAGTTGTTGTCGCTGGTTGCCGTGGAGACCTATAATGCAGATGCCTGTTCAGTCGACCAGCATAATTATTCCACCTATCAGAAAGAACAACATCAAGGTTTTTAGTATCTGTAACCTTCACTCCCCAGTTAAAAAAAAATAAATAAATAAAAAACCCACTCTAATATTTTCATGGAGAGAATTTAGGCTCAATCACAGCATTTGGCAGTGGCGGTGTTGCTCCAGTTGGTTGGGTGGAGGCTCAACAACCATAATGTGGCAATAAAATGAAGTCAGCTGATAATTTGAATTTACTGACTGAGCAGGTCGTCACATCAATGGACCTTTTCTTCCCAGATGGTACGGATATAAAATGGGAACTCGGCGAACGAAAGAGTGGTTCAGGGAGCATGAGGAATCATTTTCACATATGTATTGGCACCCAGGCGTCCAGACCTTAACCCTACTGAAAGTTTACTGGACATGCTGGAGAAGACTTTACGGAGTGGTTCAGTTTTGCCCTCATCAATTCAAGATATTGGTAAAGAATGAAGCCAACACTGGTTGGAAATAAGCAAAGCTAAAGACCTTGTGTGTGTGCAATCTTTTTTTTTTGGCTGGGCAGTTAGTCTTTTTTTGTTGTTGTTTGTTTTTACACCATGTCAATGTGAAATCTTGATTCTGATTGTGATTATTGTTGAATACTTTTCTATACTACATCCAAAACTTATTAATGCACCCATCCTGATGTGTTATGTTACATGGCATTTATGCCATCATGAACTGCTCATCCCTCTGAACCTAAACTGCCACAATTCCACATAATTTATCACCAATAGTAAAAGTGTAATCTTCACACTTCACTTTGTCTCTCTCAATAACTCATTAATCTCAACAGCTGCTATATTCATTCTTTCATTTTCTGAACCATTTGATTTGAATTAGGGTCATGGGGAGGCTGATGCCCATCTCAGCTGATAGGGCAGAGTACACCCTGGACAGCTTGCCAGGACAGAAACATGCTGATTGCTATGCAGTCTAGTCTTGACGAAAGTCAGCAATGGTTCTTCTGCATGCCTCACACTATAGACAGAGACATGACCAGCCTATCAGAACTCGGCTGCACTGGGGGCACAGCGATGACAACCCATTGACAGTGGGACTTGTTCTTAGGGATCAGTAATCTAGCACCATACCACCGGGCAACCACTGTCCCTACATATACAGTCGGCCTTCTACTTACGAAATTAATCCGTTCCAGCGCCTTTTTCGTAACCTGGAGTTTTCATAAGTAGAGGTGCATTTTACATGTAAAACGCGTGATTCGTTCCAAGACTCCCCAATAAACCCTTTAAAAATTATGAAAGTACACCAATTTTGAATGAAACATGTATGAAATGTGTTAAAAGTAAAAGAAAATTATTTACCTTTTTTTTTTTTTTTTAAATCTCTCGAACTACCCATGCGATGCTTTAAAGTCCGGGGTTGCTGGTCTGGTTGCTCATTCCGAAATAATCGCCTCCGTCACTGTATCTCCGCTTTTAATGCCTCCTTCTGCTTCAATATCGTCCTGATTGTAGAGGAGTTTTGGCCATATTCCTTTGCGATTTCGCTCAACTGCATCCCACTTTCGTATTTTTTTATTATCTCCTGCTTCACTTTGATTGATAATGAAGCCCACTTCTTCTTTTCGGTGTCACTGGGAATCACTTTCTTGGGTTCCATGATGGATAACGAAATATAACGTTGCAATGATCATTCTCAAAAAAAACTCACAAGCCAACAGCCCTGTTCAACTCTCCTTCACGCGTGTGACAAACAAGAAGTATGGGTATAGGAATGGGTACAGTTCAGCTCCCTCCTGGCCAATGGGAGGCCAACGGGCGTGATGTTGGGAGACAGCCAATGAGAGAGCAACTCGCTCATTATTTGAATGGCGTGTTTGGCGCTTTTTGTAAGAAAAGGTTGTTTCGTATACAGAGGACGAAAATTTAGGAAATGTTTTTTGTAAACTGGATTTTTCATATTCAGAGGTTTTCGGAAGTAGAGGGCCGACTGTATGGGCCTCTGTACACATATACACACACACCGTATTTCACTGCCTATACGTTGCTCCGGTGGACAAGTCGTACTGGCCAAAAAATAATAAAAAAAGAAAAAAAAAAACATACACAAGTCGCAAACTCATGGAAATTGTCTACCTTGGCTTGGAAATCTGCTGGCAGCTTTTGTGACGTTGCTCTGATATAAAGAGGGGATTGCGTTGCATGAAGTGGTAACACCAAGAAAGTCCTCACACAAAGTCATTGATATTCATCTTCTTGACAACTACCTGGACGTGGCGATGCAACTGCACTGTTGACAAACCTCTCCCTGAGGCACGTTGCTCAAACCCCCATGTACGAGCTTGTTCTTCTAGCTGTGGCCTGCTAGCTTTTAGCCTGCGATTAGCTTTTTAGCGATTAACTTTTTTGTTTTCTTCTCTGCTTTTCTCCAGTCCCTCACAAGTTTCTCGTTCACTCCAAACTTTCTTTCTGCTGCTCGATTGCCATTTTCTGCTGCTGATTTCACTACTTGCAGCTTGTAAGATGCAGAATAGGATTTTCTTTTTGGGGACATTTCTTCAGTGGTGGATGAGCAGGTGCTGGTACACAAGCCTAGAGTACCCTCTTGTGGTTGTGAGTGTAAAAATAACAAACGTGAAATTATATTTGTTATGATGACGAACAGAATTATATGTAATATTTTCACATACAAGTCGCTCTTAGAGTATTACAGTAGTTGCACCCTCAGTCAAAGTATGAAAAAAAAAAGTGCAACTTATTCTTCTTTTCCTTTTGGCTGTTCCCTTCAGGGGTCGTCACAATGAATCAGCGGCCTCCATCTCACCCTATCTTCTCTTACACCAACTACTTTCATGTACTCCTTCACCGCATCCATAAATCTTCTCTTTGGTCTTCCTCTATACCTTCTGCCTGGTAATTCCAACCTGTACATCCTACTACAAATATACTATCCCTCCTCTGTACATGTCTAAACCATCTCAATCTATCCTCTCTCAATTTATCTCCAAAACATCTTACATGTGCTGTCCCTCTGTTGTATTCATTCCTGAGTCCAGAAAATACGGTGTGTGTATTATTGTGTGTGCAATCTTATCACGGCCTTTGACCTCGTGAGCAGAGATGAGCTGTTTAAGGTCCTGGACAGGATTGGGTGTCCGGGCAAGCTCCTGAGCATCATCCAGTCCTTCCACGTCAGTATGAACGGCGTCATCCAGTTCGACAGAGCATCTATCCCTTGTGATGTGAAGAGCAGTATCAAGCAGAGCTGTTTGCTTGTCCCAGCCCTTTTTTGGCATCTGTTTCGCCGTCATGCTCAAGCAGGCCTTTGGGAGTTCCACAGAAGGAATCTACCTTCACGCGTATTCAGACGGCAAACTCTACAACATTGCCAGACTGAGGGCCAAGACCAAGACCCACAAAGTCCTCTTTGTGACATATTTGCGGGTGATGTTGCCCTAGCCACCCACCATGACAATCACCTTCAGCTCCTCATGGATTGCTTCTCTAGGGCGTGTAAGGATTTCAAATTTGCGATTAGCTTGAAGAAGACCAACATCGTGAACCAGGACACCGAGTTCCCCTCTTCAATCACTATCAACAACTACCAGCTCGATGTCATGAAAGAGTTTACATATCTTGGGTCGACAGTGACAGACACCATGGACATGGGACCTGAGCTCGACACTCGCCAGGCTCACCGCCAGGGTCTGGGAGAACAGCAAGCTGACCACTAAGAACAAGTTGGCAGTCTATATGGCCACCATGCTCTACAGCAGTGAGGCTTGGATGCTGTACGCAAGGCAAGAGAAATGTCTCCACTTTCTACATGTGAAACCTGAGGAGGATCATGGGTATCAAGTGGTCGGACTGTATCACCAACACAGAGGTCCCGGAATGTGCGGACATGCCCAGCATCTACAACCTCCTGCGCCAACGTCACCTCCACTGGCTTGGACATAATGGAGGATGGCAGAATCCCCAAGGATCTTCTCTACGGGGAGCTCGCATCCGGCAAGAGAGCTAGGGGCCATCCCCAGCTTCGCTTCAAAGATGTTTGCAAAAAGGACATGAAGGCAATTGGCATGAACATCAGCAAGTGGGAGGATATGGCCCAAGACCATGACAGGTGGAGAATTGAAATGATCAGCAGGCTCACCTCTCCTGAGAGGAAAAGCAGGGTCGGCGCAAGAACAGCCTTCGAGCCCCACCGGCAACCTCCCCCCTCCATTGCAGTCTGTGTGGTAGGGACTGCAACTCCAGGATTGGCCTGCACTCCCATAGAAGGCGTTGTTCTGGCACCAGTGTAGACCCGAACCAGGCACAGAACCATGAGCATCTGATGATGGCATCATGACATGAGCAACCACGATCGACGAATGGCACTACATATACATACATACATACACATGTACCTTGACCTCGCGGGGCAGTGGTGGTCTAGTGGTATAGGGCACTGGATCACTGATCCTAAGGTTGGGGGTTCGAGACCCACTCTCCACAAAGTTGTCACTGTCCCCCCCGCCCAGTGCAGCTAACTGGGTTATCAAAGGCGGGCCATGTCTCTCACTGGCTATGGTGAGAGGCATATAAAAGAACCATTGCTGACTTACGTAAAAAGATTAGGCTGCAAAGCCGTCAGTGTGTTTCTGTCCCTTGCTAAGGGTTGTGTCAGAAAGGGCATCCGACGTGAAAACCTCTGCCAAATCAAACATGCGAATCATTCGCTGTGGCGACCCCTGAGAAAGGGAAAAAGCCGAAAGGAAATCTCAACATAAGTACCTCGACTTAAGAGGTGTCTCTCATGATGAATTTTCCATGATACGAGCTTCGATCTCACCAAAAATCTGCCCCGTCCAACGAGCAAATTTTTGACTTACGAACTCTGCTGGGGAAATGGCTTTTCCGGGCCGATTAGCCTTGTATTCTTCCGCGTGTATTCCTCCGCGCTCTGAGAACGCCTTGTGTAGTGCTTCTCAATTATTTTCTGAGACGGCCCCTACAGGAGGAAAAAACATTTCACGCTTTCCCAGCACCTCGCATGCAACTATAAATAGTGTATACTGGACTTCATATCATTTGCTCTGTTTTTTCCCCCGACACCTAAGCACGACAATGATGGCGCCACTGCCAACTGCCATGTTCCCCAGGGTCATATGCAACCCCCCCCCCCCCCCAGGTGTCACACCACGCCCCCACGCGCGTATGTATGTGTGTGCCTTGTCTCTACCGAGTGTGTACCTCGTGCATGCCTCGTTTCTACCGTGTGTGTGTGTGTGTGTGTGTGTGTGTGTGTCTGTGCGCGCCTTATCTTTGCCGTGTCTGTGTGTGTGTGTTTAGTTCATTTTCTGTCACCGATTAATCCTAATTAGAGTCGAGGGGAGGCTGGCGCCCATCCCAGCTGACTCCGGGTGAAGGCAGAGTACACCCTGGACAGCTCGCCAGGCCATCACAGGGCGGAAACACACTGACGGCTTTGCAGCCTACTCTTGTCAAAAGTCATCAATGGTTCTTTACATGAACCTCACACCATAGACAGCGAGAGACATGGCAGGCCTTTGATAAAGCAGTTAGCTGCACTGAAGGGGGGGGGGGGGGGGCAATCTGTGGCGAGTGGGGCTTGAACCCCCAACCTGAGGATCAGTGATCCAGCACCCTATACCATTAGGCCACCACTGCCACACTGTGTGTGTCAGCTTATCAGCGTATCTATGTTTGAATGACATTTATCATCCAGTTTCTCTTGTTAATTCTTGTTTTTTTTTATTATTTATTATTAATTATTATTAATGCTAATGAACATGTATTATTATGAAATAATTATTGTTTTTATACGTTTATCTTTATCTCTAATATATTAGGTGAAATACAGTCGGCCCCTTTCTTATGAAAAATCCAGTATACGAGAAAAATTTTCCTAAATTTTTGTCCTCTGTATCCGAAAAGCGCTAAACGCGCCATTGAAACATTCAAATGTGCCATTCAAACAATGTGTGAGTTGCTCTCTCATTGGCTGTCTCCCAACATCCTGCCCCGCTGGCCGCCCATTTGCTAGGAGGGATGACCCTGTCGTTCCAACTTTGTTCAAGTTTGTGTGAACCGTGTTCACGTTTGTGTCTCATTCCAATTGTATTTTATGGCTCAGGCTTTTAATCTTCCATAAACATTTGTAAGATTATAACTCTGCTAAGAAGACATGGTCAACACACACGCGCACACATGCACAGACACACACACACAAATGTGTGATTCCCGGTGAAAGTGATTCCTGGTGCCATGGTCATTGTAAGATTATAACTCTGCTAAGAAGACATGGTCAACACACGCGCACGCGCACACACACAGACACACGAGCACACATGCGCGCACGCACACACACACACACACACACACACACACGTGATTCCTGGTGAAAGTGAGTCCCGGTGCCAAGCTGCATCTCCATTATACCCATGATGCTTTTCGTGTGCCGTCGACCCATTGTTTGTTCTAACACGCGTAAGGACAGAGTTACTGTTGTTTCATGAGTTTTTCAAGTGTGCTCATTGCAACTTTAACCTTGCATAAACATTTGTAAGATTATAACTCTGCTAAGAAGACATGCTCGCACACACACGCACACACGCACACACACACGATTCCCGGTAAAGGTGATTCCCGGTGCGGGTGAAAAGAAGAAGCGGGATCATGCGGTTGAGTGATATCGCAAAGGAATATGGCCAAACCAGTCTACCATCGGTACAATACTGGAGCAGAAGGAGGCCGTAAAAGGTATACTTTTATAATTTTTAAACGTTTAGGGGTAGTATTGGGGGACTTGGAACAAATCAGGCCTTTTACATGTAAAATGCTACTCGACTCACGAAAAAAATCAGGTTACGAAACCACTTCTGAAACGGATTAATTTCATGAGGTGAGGTACCACTGTATTTAACTCAATGTGAGATTTTAATCCCACACTCTACAACCTCGTTCATTAAATCAAACCACATGCATTTAAGAATTAGCGGTGTTCTCCACATTTACCTATAGTCCAGTGCTTCTCAATTATTTTCTGTGGCACCCCCCCTGGGAAGAATTAACATTTCATGCCCAACGCAACGCGAGCAACTAATACTATTATTTTTCTATAAAACTGCTATTAGTACACCTCTGCATAACACTGTATCTTTATTAACATTAAAAACAAAAAAAGAAAGAAATATAGTTCAACTTACAATAAAGAAAAACTTCATTAACATTGTTTTTTAATCTGTAACAGAAAAAATTTAAAGTGCACCAATGTGCCTGAAATGGAACCCCCCCCCCCCACATCCTTATTTTAAACTCATTCAACTTATTTATGTCTTAATATCTCCATCTCTCTTCACCTTTCTCTTCATTCCTGTTATAAATGTTTCCGTGTTGTTTCTTGAGGGGTTGTTTACTGCACTTCATATCATTTGCTCGTCCGAAAAACCGCTACACCATAGTACGACAATGAGAGCGCCACTATCAACTACTGGAGTGGAGGTGCAATTACACTTAATTCTCATACACTATTCCAGAAAAGCACGTTACCCGCCATCACAAGGGGGGGGGGGGCGCACCCCACTATTTAAGAAGCACTGCTATAGTCTGAAGTGCCCAATCACCTCTCTCATCTTGTGTTTGTCCAAAACTTGAAAATTTGGCCTATTATGACAAGTCTCAATGCCTAATAAAGACCCTTTTAACCTAGATTGTGTAAACTGTCTTCCTGCCAACTACAAGTTGTACCACCATTCTAAATTTTAGAACAATAACAAAAATTACGCATTTGCCTTTCCACTGTAGCATTGTGCTTATTAATTCGCTCCGCCTCTTCTTTTTTCTCCTCCAACCAGCGTTCCAGAAGCTCTTCCTTCTCCTGAATTACGAGTGCCAGCTCCTTTCTCAAGGTCATCTTCTCCAATTGCAATGCAGCCAACTCTTTTGACTGACACTCCAATTTATACTCTGAGTCAAACAGATCGTTTTTTCGACAGCATGCCTCTCTGGCCAAAACCACAGCTTCATTGTGGTAGTGGCTCATTCTACAAGACAAAGACACAACATTTAATGTGGATAAAATGATGAGAATACATAATACTTTGGAACCTGTAATGGGTAGTTTACTTACTGTGACCGATAGTACTGCAGCTCGGCTTCCTTCAGGTAAAGGTCGCTTGTCAGATCTGAGACTTTTTGAGCAAGCTGTAGATGAATATATCATTTGCATCTGACGAAATTTTTCTCTTGCTAATATACAAACCGGATTCCAAAAAAGTTGGGACACTATACAAATTGTGAATAAAAACTGAATGCAATGATGCGAAAGTGCTAAATTTTATTCCAAATATAACATAAATGACAGAGTCAAAAGTTTAAACTGAAAAAATGCATCAGTTTAAGAAAAAAAAAAAGTTGATTTTAAATTTCATGGTGTCAACAAACCTCAAAAAGTTTGGGACAGGTAGCAGTAAGAAGCTGGAAAAGCAAATTGCACTTATAATGAACAGCTGGAAGACCAATTACCACTAATGAGATCCACTGGTAAGATGATCAAGTATAAAAAGAGCTTCTCAGAGTGGCAGTGTCTCACAGAAGAGAAGATGGGTAGAGGATCAGCAATTCCCCCAATGTTGCACAGATAGTGGCGCAATATCAGAAAGGTGTTTCCCAGCAAAAAATTGCAAAGAGTTTGAGGTTATAATCATCTACAGTGCATAACATCATCCAAAGATTCAGAGAATCTGGTGCAATCTCTGTGCGTAAGGGTCAAGGCCGATAATCCATACTGGATGCACGTGATCGTCGAGCCCTTAAATGGCACCGCACCACAAACAGGAATGCTACTGTAAGGGAAATCACAAAATGGGCTCAGTAATACCTCCAGAAACCATTGTCGGTGAACACAATCCACCATGCCATCCGACGTTGCCAGCTGAAACTCTACAATACAAAGAAGACGCCATTTCTAAACAGGACCCAGAAGCACAGGCATTTTCTTTGGGCCAGGGGTCATTTAAAATGGAGTGTGGCAAAGTGGAAAACTGTTCTGTGGTCAGAAGAATCACAATTCGAAGTTCTTTATGGAAAATTGGGACTCCATGTAATCCAAACTAAAACCCAAGTTGTTATCAGCACTCAGTTTAGAAGCTGCATCTGTGATGGTATGGGGTTGCATGAGTGCATGTAGCATGGGCAGCTTACACATCTGGAAAGGCACCGTCAATGCAGAAAGTTACATTCAGGTTCTAGAACAACGTATGCTCCCATCCAGACGTCGTCTCTTTCAGAGAAGCCCTTGCATTTTTCAACATGATAATGCCAGACCACATGCAGCATTAATTACAACGTCATGGCTGCGTAGGAAAAGGATCCGGGTATTGAAATGGCCATCCTGCAGTCCAGATCTTTCACCTATAGAGAATATTTGGCGCATCATAAAGAGGAAGGTGCAACAAAGAAGGCCCAAGACAGTTGAACAGTTCGAGGCCTGTATTAGACAAGAATGGGACAGCATTCCTATTTCCAAACTTGATAAACTTGTCTCCTCGGTCCCTAGATGTATGCAGGCTGTTGTAAGAAGAGGGGACGCCTCACAGTGGTGAAAATGGCTTTGTCCCAACTTTTTTGAGATTTGTTGACACCATGAAATTTAAAATCAACATATTTTCCACTTAAAACGATATATTTTCTCAGTTTCAACTTTTGACCCTGTCATCTATGTTCTATTCAGAATAAAATATTGAAATGTGGCACTTTCACATCATTACATTCAGTTTTTTATTCACAATTTGTATAGTGTCCCAACTGTTTTGTAATTCGGTTTGTACCGGTTTATACAAACACACACATATATATATACACACACACACACACACACATATATATATATATATATATATATATATACACACACATATATACACACATATATACACACATATATATACACACATACATATATATATATATATATATATATATAACACACCTACACAAAAACCACGAGGTAACGTGAATGACACTGATTATCTCTTTACAATGGTATCAGTCACGTGGTCTGATACAGTATTGGGCAGCATGTGAACAGTCAGTTTTTGAATGCAATATGTTAAAAGAAAGAAAAAGGGTGGCATAAGTAATTTGCACATCCATTTCAGGTCAAGAAGGTCTTGGGTTCAAGTTTGCATGCTCTCTTGCTCATGTGGTTTTCCTCGGAGTACCCTGGTTTCCTCCCAGACCAAATGAATGCACCTTAAGTTACGTGTCTGTTCTGAATTACACCTTGGTGTGGATATGAGTGTAAATTGTTGTTTGTGATGGTTAGGCATACTGTTCAGGGTGTATCCTGCCTTCTCCCAGAGTATGAACTTGGCTCCAGTGTCCCTGCAACACTAATAATAGGATTAAGAGTTTTCGTGAGTGAGGGAGGAAAAATGGATTAGTGCAAGAATTTGAGTAATTTTGACAAGGGCCACATTATCATGGATGGCAAACCTGATGAGAGCATCATAATAACCACAGCTCTCGTGCTCCTGGTATGCAGTGGTCAGTAGCTACTAAAGATGGTACAGGGTAGAAGAATTGGTAAACCAAGTACAAATTCACAAACACACACAGATCACTGATGGGGCGTGAAGGCGAACCCTTGTGGTCTGATCCCACAGAAGAAAACCATGAAGCTGGATATGATGGAAAGGTGTAAGAACACACAGTTCATTGCAGACGGCTGCATATGATCAGGAATGAGAACACAAGTAGATGAAAAAGGCAGGAGTGATGCTGGATACAAGAGCCTGCAAAGTGCGGGGGTGGAAGTAGGTGTCACCCCCTTCCGCAAAGAGATTTTGGTTTTTAAAGCTTCTAGATTGCATCTGGTGGCATTTCCTGAAGCTGTTTTGCCAAAAATAATAAACTCCAAGCCTATTATTTAAATAAAATTATATCCAAATGTGGCAATTTACAATATGAAGTAGATTAGAATCATTTTTTTTTGAAGTTTTCACGCAATAAATATTAAATGTACAAATTTAATTTTTTCAATGCTAACAGTAACATATCGCAATTTAAAAATTCACACATTGCAGAGTACACAATAAAATAACAGCAGCTAATTGTAACACTTTTTATTATTTAAATGTCACAAAATGAATATCATTAGATATGCACTACAATCATTGTCGGGCCATGGTGGCCTGGTGGTAAAGGTGCTGGATCACTGATCCTAATTTCGGGGTTCAAGCACCACTCTCCACGGGCTGTCCCTTGTTCCCCCAGTGCAGCTAACTGGGTTATCAAAGGCCGGCTATGTCTCTCTCTGTCTGTGGTGTGAGGTTCATGTCAAAGAACAATTGTTGACTTTCAGTGGCGGGCCGTGCATTTCACACCTAGGCCTTCAGTAGTGCTCCGTCTGAATCAATCCAACCCTCAATAACTATTTTATGGCTATAAAACTTTTACTGCAGCTACAGCTGTGACACAAAAAAAAGCATCAATAAAAACCTCATAAAATTGCAATATTATTTAGAAATATAGCCACATTTTACTCACCAAAAATCCTTTTTATTTGTACACAAAATCCAGGATTTTTGGTGAGTAAAAATTTTTCTGCACCTTCTCGTTGTTGAACTCCGTTTCCCTGCGCACTTGCTCGCTCAGCTGTAGATCCACTCTGGTTTCCCCAAAAGTTTTGGAGAGCAAAAGGAAAAAGAGGATTGTGGAGAAGGGCCGATTCCAGACCTTGGGGGACCTGTGGAAGCAGTGGACTGAGTCTGCAGTAGAAACATCCAGAGCCACCATGCACAGGCGTGTGCAGGAAATGGGCTACAGGTGCCCCATTCCCCAGGTCAAGCCACTTTTGAACCAGAAACAGCGGCAGAAGCGCCTGACCTGGGCTACAGAGAAGCAGCACTGGACTGTTGCTCAGTGTTCCAAAGTACTTTTTTCAGATGAAAGCAAATTTTGCATGTCATTCGGAAATCAAGGTGCCAGAGTCTGGAGGAAGACTGGGGAGAAGGAAATGCCAAAATGCCTGAAGTCCACTGTCAAGTACCCACAGTCAGTGATGGTCTGGGGTGCCATGTCAGCTGCTGGTGTTGGTTCACTGTGTTATATCAAGGGCCGGGTCAATGCAGCTAGCTATCAGGAGATTTTGGAGCACTTCATGCTTCCATCTGCTGAAAAGCTTTATGGAGATGAAGATTTCATTTTTCAGCACGACCTGGCACCTGCTCACAGTGCCAAAACCACTGCTAAATGGTTTACTGACCATGGTATTACTGTGCTCAATTGGCCTGCCAACTCTCCTGACCTGAACCCGATAGAGAATCTGTGGGATATTGTGAAGAGAAAGTTGAGAGACACCAGTCCCAACACTGTGGATGAGCTTAAGGCCGCTATCGAAGCATCCTGGGCCTCCGTAACACCTCAGCAGTGCCACAGGCTGATTGCCTCCATGCCACGCCGCATTGAAGCAGTCATTTCTGCAAAAGGATTCCCGACCAAGTATTGAGTGCATAACTGAACATAATTATTTGAAGGTTGACTTTATTGTATTAAAAACACTTTTTTTATTGGTCGAATGAAATATGCTAATTTTTTGAGATGGGGATTTTTGGTTTTTATTTCCATAAATTATCAATATTAAAACAATAAAAGGCTTAAACTATTCAGGTGTATGTAATGAATCTAAAATATATGAAAGTCTAATGTTTATCAGTACATTACAGAAAATAATGAACTTTATCACAATATGCTAATTTATTGAGAAGGACCTGTACATACTGTACCTCAACTTGTGTTTTTATCGTGTGGAATTCCAACACTAATAAAAGTGTCACAGTCACAAATCAAATAGTCACTTTTATAGGTATGTCCTGCCTCACAACACTATTATCAACAGTCATTGTCTTTAAACACAATCTGTAAACAAAATATACACATGACATGCTATACAGGAGAGTAGTGTGTGGATGCATGTTAGAAGACCTCTACAATCAATCAGAAGCCAGCCTGCAGGTGAAGACAGTCTTTTGTCTTTGCTGCCCCACTCAGGTGAAGCGTACAGGTTTTGGGGCGAAACGCTAAAGACCCTGAGATACCTGCTGATGATGCAGACTAGGCACGAAGAAACAACAACCACAAGCTGCTGATTATAAAGACGCTAATCAAGCTTTGAGTAGCGTAGCATCATGGATCGATGTTTAAAACCTATGTTTTTGACTGTGGGGAGAGTCCCATTGACCTTCGAGAAAGTTCGGATGACAGCTCGGAAAGACGGCATGCTATAGTGCTAGGGCCAGCAACCCGAAGCACTGCATATAATCGCTACAAGTTCCACTACAAGAGAATACCCCCTTGCAGGCCGAGAGGCGGGGGAGGATGATCTGCAAACCCGGACGGATTCAAAGGATCACGAACCTGGCAATGAACCAAGGACTAGAAGTTTGATGCAAGCCCTCAAGCAAGCAGCACCAGAATCTAGACGGCGGTGTGGCAGCTGCGGAAGACTTTTTAAGAACGAAAAAGGCGTGAAAATACACCAAGGCAAAACCAAGTGCAAGGAGAAGTTAAGACAGTGCAAAGCTACTGAAACACCAGCAGCTAATAAGACACAGGAGGATCTGAGCCCGGAAGCTCACCACAGTGCTCAGAACCCCCACGTCGAGACCAATCCTGGCGCAACGGCTCAGGAAATAAGAGGTGTAGCAAGTAACGTAGCCCAGGAGAAGAAAGCTAGATTACAACTTCCACCATCAACAGACAAGAGGTGGCAAGTTCTGGACAACAACCTGGACAGCATTCTTGAAAACTGCCTGAAAGGAGAAGCTTGTAAAAAGATCCAGCTCCTGAGCAAGATAGTTTATGATGAATGCAAGAGTTTGTTTGGAGCTCAAACTGTGAAGTCAAGACCAACCCGAGGAGGAGCAAGCAGAAGACAAAAACAGATAGCTAAGCTGCGTCAAAACCTCCGCAGTGTCAAGAAATCATGGAAGAAAGCTCCAGAGTCCGAGAAGGGAGGTCTGCAAGAGCTGCACCACACTCTGCATAAGAGGCTGCTTCAACTCCGGGCAGCTGAGAGACTCCGCAAGAGGCAAAATGAGAAGAAGAAACAAAGAAAGGCATTCTTCAGCAACCCTTTCCAGTTTACCTCAGACCTACTAGGAAAACCCAAGAGTGGCAGACTCCAATG
Organism: Plotosus lineatus; assembly: GCA_024760905.1. NCBI lineage: Eukaryota > Metazoa > Chordata > Actinopteri > Siluriformes > Plotosidae > Plotosus > Plotosus lineatus. Next base: position 5,103,581 of record CM045750.1, on the reverse strand, counting down.
TTCTCAAGTAGAGGTTGAAAAGAGTGTAAAACAAGCTCATAGCGACCCTGACAGAACTACACCATTAGCAGAACCCCCGTATCCAAAAGAGGAGCCAGATCCAGAAACCCCCTTTGATCTCTCAGACCTGCGCTTCGAAGAAATCAAAAAGGTTGTCAAAGCTGCAAGATCAAACTCTGCTCCAGGTCCCTCCGGAATTACATACAAGATCTATAAGAATTGCCCAAAGCTTCTCAATCGTCTCTGCAAGCTTCTTCGTACAATCTGGAAAAAGAAACAGCTACCATCAGCATGGACCCTGGCAGAAGGTTGTTTTGTACCAAAGGAGCTAGATTCAAGAGGGCTGGACCAGTTCAGGGAAATCTCTCTTCTGGACGTAGAAGGAAAGATATTTTGGTCTGTAGTAGCAAAGAGAATCACCACCTTTCTCCTGATTAATCACTACATTGACACCAGCGTGCAGAAGGGAGGCATCCCAGGCCACTCAGGATGTCTAGAGCACACAGCAGCGATAAGCCAGCTGATCAAGGAGGCCAAGAAAAACAAGAGTAACTTATCAGTAGTGTGGCTGGACATTGCTAAGGCCTACCCTAGCGTACCCCATCTACTAATCGAGAAAGCACTGCAGCAGTACCATGTTCCAACAGAGGTCGTGCAGTTGGTCATGAATCATCTTACCAACATCAAGATGCGATTTACAGTGAACAACTTCACAACAGGCTGGCAGAGACTCGAGAAGGGAATTATGGCAGGGTGTACGGTTTCAGTAATACTATTCGTGGCAGCCATGAACTTGCTCCTCAAGGCAGGGATCAGCCAGTGCAGAGGTCCCAAGGCTGACGATGGCACCAGGCACCCATCTTGCAGAGCCTTTATGGACGATGTCACTATCATGACAGAGTCACCAGCAGGAACCCGTTGGATTCTCTCAGCCCTTGAAAAGATGGTGAACTGGGCTAGAATGAAAATCAAGCCACCCAAATCAAGGAGCCTCACTATTATCAAAGGCCAGCTTGGTTCACATGTTTTCATTATCCAAGATGAAAAGATTCCCACAATCCAGGATGAGAGCATTAAATGCCTGGGGAAATGCTTTGACCAGTCATTGGGAGACATAGAAAACAGCAGAGATGTCCAAAAAGCGCTCAAGAAGTGGCTTTAAACAATAGATGGAAGTTATCTTCAAGGCCGCTTCAAAGCATGGTGCTTCCAGTACGGTATTATCCCTAGACTGCAGTGGCCATTCCTGCTCTACGACATGGCCTTCTCTACAGTGGAGTCAATGGAACGACTGTGCAGCAGATTTCTGCGTAAGTGGCTGGGAGTTCCACCAAGCTACAGCACTGTAAATCTTTACAGCAGGTCAGCTAAGCTAAGTTTGCCTCTGTCATCTGTGATTGAAGAATTTCAGACTGCAAAAGTTAGGGCCATTTCTACCCTACGTTTGTCTAAGGACACAGTAGTGCAGCAAGCAGGGGAAACTGTGAAGGCTGGTAGAAAATGGAATCCTCGCAAAGCAGTCCAAGTGGCAGAGGACCTGCGTCATCAAGAGCTGGTGGGAACAGTTTGCAAAGGAAGATTAGGCCTTGGCAACTACGAGGGTAAGCGATGGAGCACAGCAGATGACCAAACAAGAAGAGATATGGTTGTGCAACAAACTAGAAAAGAAGCGGAATACACCAGGTTTGTCAGAGCAGTGGGGTTAGGAAGCCAAGGCAGCTGGACCAAATGGGAATCAGCCATCCAGCGCCCATTCACATGGAAGGAACTGTGGAACACTGATCAAGGTCAGCTTAGCTTCCTACTACGTGCTGTGTCAGACCTGCTTCCTACACCTTCGAACTTGCGGATTTGGGGAAAAGAGGAGGACGCCTCATGCTCTCTGTGTAAAGGAAACAACTGCTCCCTGAATCACATCCTCTCAGCATGTCCTAAGGCTCTGGGAGAGGGGAGGTACCGATGGAGGCATGACACTGTCTTAAGAGAGATTGCCATAGTGGTGGACCAGCGCAGACTGGAAGTCAACCATCAAAATATTCAGGATACAGGAAAACCCATCCAATTCCTGAAAGAAGGAGAGATGAAGACCAAGCCGAGCAAGCCCGCAACTAGAGGCTCAGTCCTGTCTCCAGCCTCCGACTGGCAGCTTCATGTGGATGTGCAGAGGAAGTTGAAATTTCCAGAAGATATAGCAGTTACTCAGGTGCGCCCAGATATGCTGCTATTATCTCGAGAAACGAAAGCCATCCACATAATCGAGCTTACAGTTCCCTGAGAGGATAGACTTGACATCTCACACGAACTGAAAGCCGCAAAATACCAGGACTTGGTAGATGAAGCTTGCATGAAAGGGTGGAAAGCAAGCCTGATGCCAATAGAGGTTGGATGCAGGGGTTTTGTTGCAACATCTACAAGAGACTTCCTGCACAAGATAGGTCTTACCCCTACCGCCACAAAGAAGGCGATAAAGACCATAGCTGCTTCAGCAGAGACATGCTCAAGGTGGCTGTGGATCAAGAGGAGAGAGAATTGGACCACAGTTAATTACAAGCCAGGAGAGTAGTGTGTGGATGCATGTTAGAAGACCTCTACAATCAATCAGAAGCCAGCCTGCAGGTGAAGACAGTCTTTTGTCTTTGCTGCCCCACTCAGGTGAAGCGTACAGGTTTTGGGGCGAAACGCTAAAGACCCTGAGATACCTGCTGATGATGCAGACTAGGCACGAAGAAACAACAACCACAAGCTGCTGATTATAAAGACGCTAATCAAGCTTTGAGTAGCGTAGCATCATGGATCGATGTTTAAAACCTACCTACCTATGTTTTTTTAATTCATGTTTCTCTGTCTTTAGTGCTTTAGCATGACACTTTCTTGCTTCCTTTTGTGCAGCCTGAAATGTCCATCTGGAGGCTGCCTTAGAAAGTTTGTTGTCCTTCTGGATGCTGAGGCGTTTCGGTTGGGGCTCAAATTCATAGTTTTACATTTCCGATATTAATAAGCTAATTACACGAGCACACACTCCCGCTGCTGTTTAGAAACACTAGATAACAATAACAATGCTTATTTACATAAGTTAATTACGAAAAACTGGTGAGTTAATGCGGAAATAATTTATTTATTCTAAACAGCAGAAAAACGGTTCAGTGACCATAGAGTCGTCTCATTTGATTCAGTTCACGGAATAAACACGTGAACGTCCTACGCCTAAAACATGCACAATAATTTGAAAATATAATCGGAAACTAGACAAGAAAATTCTCAAACATACCTCAAAATTAACTACTCGATCGGCGACAGGAACTGGTTGTCTCACTGGGTCTTTTCTTTGCATGGAAGTTTCTGGTCGAACGGCAAACAAAGGGTTAAGTCCGTAGGGTTCTGGAATCTTCACTTGAATACCAAATGTTCCGGCAATTGAATGCTACGGTTTCTTTTTCCATCCATTCCCACTTAAACGTGTTTTTTACAACTTTGTTTATTTCTTTGATTCGAGCAGAATCTTTTCTCTCCATCACCGACATGCTTTCGATAGCTGCACAGATCGGAAGTGGCGCGAATGTCCACGTACATGTTTCAACATCAGCGATTGGCTATTAGAAAGCCATCAGCCAATCAGCAGTAACGTTTCAAGAGAGGTCATTTTATGCAAAACTCGGAACGGAATAAAAGCAGAAAAGGTTATTTTGACATACTCGGCATGGAAAAATGTACATTTTTTTTTTAAACTGGGCCAATGAAAAAAATCGGAATTCCGCGAATTCGCGGAAAAATCACATGACTGGGCCCACCACTGCTGACTTTTGACAAGAGTAGCTGCACAGCCATCAGCGTGTTCCTGCCCAGTGATGGCCGGTGAGCTGTTTTGGGACCATTGCTATTCAGTGTCACATTCTGCCGCTTGGCAAAATAATCAGGACTCATTCAATTCACTTTCATCTGTATGCAGACGACAACCAACTGTACTTGTCCATTTCCCCAGCCGAAGTTGGAATAGCCATACAAACCATCAACAACTGTCTGTCAGATATCCGCTCCTGGATGAGTTCAAATTTCTTAAAGCTCAACGATGAGAAAACTGAGTTTCTGACACTTGACACTCCTTATCAGCTGTCCAAATTAAACCCAAAGCCTGTGATTAGTATTGGAGCATGCTCTGTCGACATCACACTGAAGGCAAGAAACCTTGGAGTGGTTTTCCGATCAACCATGTCAATGGATGAGCACATCAACTCTTTGTGTCGAAGCTGCTACTTCCACATTCACAATATTGGCAAAATCAGATATCTATTGACTTTCGACACAATCAAACTTCTTGTTCAAATGCTAATCATCAGCCGCCTGGATTACCGTAACTCTCTTCTTGTCAATCTACCGCAAAAATCCATATCACGTCTCCAAAGAGTACAACATTCAGCAGCCAGACTCATCACTTATCAACGTTGCAATAACCGCATCACTCCAGTTCTACAGTCACTGCATTGGTTACCAGTCCAACAGCGAATCTCCTATAAAATTCTCCTACTAACCCATCGAGCACTATATCAGCCAAACAGCCCTCTTTACCTTCAAGAACTAATTAGTGTCTACATGACATCCAGAACCCGAAAACCTTCTGAACAGTCCCTCTTGTCCCAGCCTGTATGTGCCAATAAGATCGGCGAAAGAGCTTTCTCCATTGCAGCACCTCGACTATGGAACAATCTACCATTAGACATTAAAACCAACATCTGTGAAACCTCCTTTAAAAGCCAAATCAAAACTCATCTCTTCAGACCTGCTTATGACATTTGACAATTTTCTCAGCCTCCCTCATAACCCTTTTACAGCGCCAGTGAGCAACTAGCCACATGGAGTCTAGGCTCGATAGAAATGAATTATTATTATTATTATTGAGCTGTCCAGGAGGATTCTGCCCTCGCTAAGAGAGAGCGGATACATGCAAGGGCCAGTGATGCTAGAAGCATGCCAACACACCAGTAACCAGTATACTACAATTCTTGCCAAGTGTTCATTGCTGTCACCAACTGATTGACATACAGTAGGCCCTGGACTGTTCGCAATTTTGCACTCGCGCCCTTGACTATTCGCAGATTGCAGAGTAACTGTCACGTAATTCAAATTCAGCCAATGGTTGTCCTCCTTCCTGCTGATTGGTTGAGATGATGTATATGCCCCTTTTTCCTCATTTGCTCACAAGTTGTCAATAAGCCTTTTTTTTAATGTGTTTTAATTACCAGTCAAGCTCTATGATGCCTCTCAAACACAAACACCGGCTAAGTGCCAGAAAAAGGTAATGACATGGGATGTCTCTTCTGAAGAAATAAGACTTTCTCCTGACAAAATGACAGTTTCCTCTGAAGTGCCTGAAGAGGAATAATCATCTGAACTGTTGTAAAGCTGTAGTATTAAAGTCTTTTTTCAATTATTATTCCAGTACAGTACCGAAGTTAATGTTTAGAATGTTTGTGTGTCTGTTTTCTTTCTACTCTGGCTGAGGGGCATGGCTGAGCTGCTCGGGTTGAATGCAGTTCACACCTAAATAAGTCCTCTCATCTCTCACCCTATAAACACAAACCACATGCTCACCTCAATTAAAAGTGTGCTGCTTAAGTCCTTCCCTTTTGATTGTGACGTGTTTGTCCCAAGTGACACACGGAGCTTGTGAGACGAAGCGCGGCTTATCCGGACTTCCGATCTTTCAAGTAATCAAGTGCATACTATGTGCATATAGTATATATACATATACAGTATACGCACATAGTAAGACCAGCTACGACTTTAAAAATAGCTGGTTACAACTTTTTTAATTTTCAAATGGATGCACAACAAAATACTGATAATGCAGTTTTTTCTTTCAACATTAATGTTAACCGGTATATAGCTTTTCTTTGATGATTACCGTGGTACCTCACCTTACGAAATAAATCCGTTCCAGAAGTGGTTTCATAACCTGATTTTTTTGTAAGTCGAGCTGCATTTTACATGTAAAACGTGATTCGTTCCAAGATCCCCAATACTACCCCTAAACCCTTTAAAAATGATAAAAGTATACCTTTTAAGACCTCCTTCTGCTTCAATATTGTAACGATGGTAGACGGGTTTGGCCATATTCCTTTGTGATATCACTCACCTGCATGCCATGAGCCCGCTTCTTCTTTTCCCTTTCACCTGGAATCACACACCTATGTGTGTGTGTGTGTGTTTGTGTGCATGCGTGTGTTGACCATGTCTTCTTAGCAGAGTTATAATCTTACAAATGTTTATGCAAGGTTAAAAGCCTGAGCCAAAAAATAAAGTTGCAATGAACACACTCGAAAAACTCACGAAACAACAGTAACTCTGTCCTTTATCCGTGTTAGAATTCTGTGACAAACAATGGGTCGAAGGCACATGAAAAGCATCATGGGTATTCTGGAGATTCAGCTCCATAATAGCCAATGGGAGGGAGCTGCGTCATGGGTATTATGGAGCTGCAGCTCCCTCCTTGCCAATGGGTTGCCAGTGAGGCGGGATGTTGGGAGATAGCCAATGGGAGAGCAACACGTGCATTGTTTTGAATTTTTGAGATGGCGCGTTTCGGAATGTAAATTTGTTTCGAATCCAGAGACGGAAATTTTAGGTAAATGCGTTTCGTAACCTGGATTTTTCGTAAGGTGAGGTACCACTGTATATGTCATTTATCTCAGCAGTAGAAATATGATCGGCCATCAAAGCATAATTGCTGGAGTTTGGATTTACATTTTTGTTCGTCTGCTTTGGCACTGCCGCTGGCACTGGCAGACTTGCCCAGAAAATGCTGTGATATTGAGGTTTTGCAGTCACGTGACCCCCCAATACCTTCACGCGCCATCTTGGACGGCAAGCGTGATCCAGAACACACACACACACACACACACACGATTCACTAAGCATGGCTTCAACAACAACCGATAATGACAGCGAAAGCAAAATATGCGAGAGTGTCGAAGGCAAAAGCAATGACACTATAATATTGTCAGACATTGTCACTCATCTGAGAGGTGACCAGAGGGTGAGGTATCTGAGTAAAATAAAGCAGCTGGGGACTGCCGATCCATGTCTCATGCCGCAGTCAATGTTTAGGAATGTGTTAGAATGCAACCATTCTTCCCTTTCTGCTTTTGTCTACTTGAATCTTTGTACATATCTTGTCCACGGTCCGTCTCCATTTTCTGGCAGAGTTAAAAGCTTACAAATCTATGGAAGCTTACAAGTATTTTGTTGCCGGATTTTGTTGTCGGATTTGTAACCTGTATGCAACATTGGGAGCCAGGAACCGGGAAGAGAGACGACCACCTCATAACGACTAAGGTGCGCGTTCTATCCCCAAATAGACCTACACAAACAAGCGCTTATGCAATAATAAATTAAAATCATCACAGCTTATAATGGTTGTATAAATTCACATATTTTATTTGTATATAAGCCTATACAGTATATATATATATATATATATATATATATATATATATATATATATTTTTTTTTTTTTTTCATTTTTATAGCATCAATTTTATTTTTACTGGATGCTACCTTAATGACAAAAGCCACCCTTGGTCCTATATAATAATGTATATTTACCTGATACAAAGTGTTCACTGTATTCTGTAGGATTCCAGTCTTTCCTATTTACCGCTGCAATCCACTTGGCTTTTCTCTCCGGGTCAAATGGAAAACGATAAAATGACAGTGCAGGCTTTACTCCTCTGTCTATTTGCACAGCCAATAGCGCAACACGATATAACCATACTCACTGCTTATTTTCTATCACTCCGGGGAAGTTAGTAACCGACAAACAACATCCAGTTGGGTAATGTTGAACCACTATAACTGATTTTAAAATGTTTAACAATGTTGAATGAGCAAGTGCCGTCCGGCTCATGCCGTTCAATATGGCAGATAAACAAAAGTCACGTGACCCTGTGACGTCAAGTGCAAAGCCTCAATTATCAGTGTTTAGTACACAGATTGCACGCCTTTTGTATGTTTTGCAGTCATAAGACGATTCTTAAGGGCTGCACCCCCTTTCTGTGCATAATTTACTTTCTTCCCGCAACAGAAATTGCAACTCACTACACCTGGTGCCAAGTTTGAACTCTTTAAGCTCACCATCTCCATTTTCGTCACATAGACTTATATTGACCACTTTGTCAAACCATTCCCATGAAAAAATCATGCATCCCATAATTTTCCGATTCCGCAGAGAGAAGCAATCCTATTGGTGCACACCTACAAAGTCAGCCAGAGTAAGCCAAATCACAATCTTGTATACAACAGACATATTACTAAAGGTTTTTATTGCTGAAGTGCTGTAGTTTGTCATAGCGGCCTGGCAAGTGGTAGTTTTTCCTCTCAAAGTTCAGGCTGTATGGTTCATCCGCCATTGTGAAACCCCCCCCCACACACACACACGAAATTTTCTCCTCAAAATTACATGTTTCGCACAAACGCCCCAAGGGAGTCTAAAAAGTCGGGAAACCGCCGATTGACGGGAATTTCTCATCCCTTTATGATGTGGTGTACCTTCAGTTCAACAAGAAATTAATTGTTCTGCTAAAATCACATTTTATTTAACATTTATTTACATCCGCGTGCATGTGTGTGTTACTTTCATGGGGAAGAGATTGTTACAGGATGGATTACCAAAGCTGGCAAGTCACTGGATGCAATGCAATGTTCTGGGAAATGTTTTGCTCAGAAATCTTGGTCCTACAATATGGATGTTACTTTGACACCTACCATTTTCCTTACCATTTACCTAATTACTCCAACCATGAGATGAGCCGGACAAAACAAGTCCAAACCATTGAGATACCATCTCCACTCAATTAAAGGATGTGCTACAAGGTATCTGATGCCAGATAAGACGCCATAACACATTCAAAGAGGTCTTGTGGTGTCCATGTCTTGAGGGACTGGAGCCATTTGGTGACAAATCAGAACTACAAAATGTGATTGCATGTGGTTTTGGCTTTATTGTTCACTCTCGCTCACCCTCTCAGTTGGTGAACCATGTAATACTATAACTACGGTTGTGAAGAGGTTGAACCAGCACTGTATTCCCTGAATAGCTCCTCACAGGGCCAAGACAAACACAACCATTCACACACTATCGCGCGCGCTCTCTCTCTCTCTCTCTCTCTCTCTCTCACACACACACACACACACACACACACACACACACCTAGGGCCAATCTGGAACAGCCAATTAGCCTAATGCGCATGTCTTGAGACTGTGAAATGAAACCTGAGTGCCCAGAGGAAATCCACACAAGCACAAGGAGAACATGCAAACTCTAAAATGGTAACGATGCAGCTCAGAACTTGGGGCAGTGGTGGTCTAGTGGTATAGGGTGCTGGATCGATGATCCAAAGGTTGGGGGTTCGAGTCCCACTCTCCACAAGGTTGTCACTGTCCCCCCCAGTGCAGCTAACTGGGTTATCGAAGATGGGCCATGTCCCTCATTGTCTATGGTGAGAGGCATGTAAAAGAACTATTGCTGACTTTCGTAAAGAGTAGGCTGCAAAGCCGTAGCGTGTTTCTGTCCCTTGCTAAAAAAGGGTTGTGACAGGAAGGGCATCCGACGTAAAAACCTACGCGCGAATCAGATGATTCGCTGTGGCGACTCCTGAGTAAAAGGGAAAAAGTTGAAAGGAAGACAGACATGCAGCTCAGAACTTGTACTCAGGACCTTCATGTCATGAGATGGACATGCCACACCAAGCAATCAGTTAAAATAAATAAATAAAATTATGTCTCAAAGTATACCTTTTTTCTGACTTGCTCTTCCTTTTTGAGCTGTAGATAAATTTTTGGAGACACTTTCTCTTCAGTTAGAAGTTGTAATTCTCCATTTGTAGTTGAACTTTGCAGGAATAAGACACAGTATTAAATTATCAGTCCAGACACTTATCGCCATGCTTCCACATATCTGACAATTATATATATATATATATATATATATATATATATATATATATATATATTTGTTCAGCCTAACCTTTCTGTTCTGTCTTTCTCCAAATCCTCCAACACACCCATGTGCAGACTTAACATTTCTTCCAATCTAAACACTACACATTAACCAGAGTGTTTTTAAGCAAAAATAAATAAAAATAAATAATATTAATTAAAAAAAAAAAAAAGTTTTTAAACTGATGATGCAGGCAATGCGACCTTTAGTGAAGAGTCCAGAAAATGGATCCTTCTGTTGGCAGTCCCTGTAGATCAGTGCTGCTCGCACGTGACTTTTCCATGCTTCCATAATCCACTACAAACTAACAATAACGCAGTAAAATGTACTTTATTCTTTCTTAAGTCCTTTTTAAAGTATGACAGATATGTGTCCGGTGTGTTTACCTGTTAATTTTTGTTGAGCTTCAGCAGTCGGTCTCGTGGAAAGAGCACAAATCAGTCCATCCTCTCTGTCAAGGTTTCGCGTTTCGTTCAGCGGCTGTTTGTCCTTCTCGGCTTGCCGTCACTCGAGTGAAGCCTTGTGTTTGTGGTATGGAAATGTTTTTTATTTAAAAAGCCGAAAGTAAATCTCATTACAACCATTTGTTGATTTGTTTATTGGCGTTTATACCAAAACAAGGCCAATTTCACGTCGTCTGAAGGGAGAAGTAAGTAGTTTTACATGTTTTTGTTAGTCAATTATTTTAATTCTATTATATATAATATTGTTGTGTTTTGTTTGCTACGTTTAGCTAATCATCGTCTTGTCTGTTTTCACGTAGATGCGACACTAGAAACCTATAAAATGGCCAATGACAGATTACGGGCTCTGGAGGATGTAGAAAAGGAGATCGCTGTGGTACTTCAGTGTGCAGGTTTCTGTCTCAATTCATCTCCTCCTTTTGATATGTTTCTGAAATTGTAGATGGAACGTCGAGCAGCACTGAACTTCCTTTGCCTTAGCCATGAAAAACTCCAAAATCATAATAATTCTGTTCTTACCATAGTTTGTGGTTTAATTCTTAATTCTGATTGGTCAGAAGGTTGAGATCACGTGTTTGAATGAATACAATTTATAGACTGGGAGTCTTCAAACAATTTTCAGTGAGGCCAAGATCACTAAATTTCCAGGTCAGCAAAAAAGACTGAACAATCACTGAACATATACTAGTATATTCAGCAGTGGGGCCAGTTGGTGTAGTGGTTAGGGTGCTGGGCTCATGATCAGGAGGTTGTGTGTTCAAATCCCAGTTTGGTCCCCACTGTGCTAAGAGCCCTGAGGGAGGTCTTAACCAGTATAAATGGGTACCAGAAAAAATATACTGGGAAGTTAACCTCTGATGGACTAGCATCCCATCCAGGAGGAGTTGAAATTCTGGTCGCTTCACACTACAGAAAACAGGAATAAGTACCAGCCTGATGAGGCTCGGGTGTAAAGCCCAACAGAGTTCTACTAGTCCTTCTCAAAAATTAGCATATTGTGATAAAGTTCATTATTTTCTGGAATGTATTGATAAAAATTAAACTTTCATATATTTTAGATTCATTGCACACCAACTGAAATATTTCAGGTCTTTTATTGTTTTAATTCTGATGATTTTGGCATACAGATCATGAAAACCCAAAATTCCTATCTCAAAAAATTAGCATATGATGTTCAGGTAGTCTAACCGAGCTATTAACTTAATCATCTGAATCAACCAATTAACTCTAAACACCTGCAAAAGATTCCTGAGGCTTTTAAAAACTCCCAGCCTGGTTCATTACTCAAAACCGCAATCATGGGTAAGACTGCCGACCTGACTGCTGTCCAGAAGGCCATCATTGACACCCTCAAGCAAGAGGGTAAGACACAGAAAGAAATCTCTGAGAAAAGAGGCTGTTCCCAGAGTGCTGTATCAAGCCACCTCAGTGGGACGTCTGTGGGAAGGAAAAAGTGTGGCAGAAAACACTGCACAACCAGAAGAGGTGACCGGACCCTGTGGAAGATTGTGGAGATGGGTTGATTCCAGACTTTGGGGGACCTGTGGAAGCAGTGGACTGGGCTACAGGTGCCGCATTCCCCAGGTCAAGCCACTTTTGAACCAGAAACAGCGGCAGAAGCGCCTGACCTGGGCTACGGAGAAGCAGCACTGGACTGTTGCTCAGTGGTCCAAAGTACTTTTTTCGGATGAAAGCAAATTTTGCATGTCATTCGGAAATCAAGGTGCCAGAGTCTGGAGGAAGACTGGGGAGAAGGAAATGCCAAAATGCCTGAAGTCCAGTGTCAAGTACACACAGTCAGTGATGGTCTTCTTCTTCTTTTACTTTCAGCTGCTCCCTTCAGGGGTCGCTGCAGCAAATCATCCGCCTCCATCTCACCCTGTCCTCTGCATCTTCTTTTCTGACTCCAATGACCTTCATGTGTGGTCTGGGGTGCCATATCAGCTGCTGGTGTTGGTCCACTGTGTTTTATCAAGGGCAGGGTCAATGCAGCTAGCTATCAGGAGATTTTGGAGCACTTCATGCTTCCATCTGCTGAAAAGCTTTATGGAGATGAAGATTTCATTTTTCAGCACGACCTGGCACCTGCTCACAGTGCCAAAACCACTGCTAAATGGTTTACTGACCATGGTATTACTGTGCTCAATTGGCCTGCCGACTCTCCTGACCTGAAGCCCATAGAGAATCTGTGGGCTATTGTGAAGAGAAAGTTGAGACACCAGACCCAACACTGTGGATGAGCTTAAGGCCGCTATCGAAGCATCCTGGGCCTCCGTAACACCTCAGCAGTGCCACAGGCTGATTGCCTCCATGCCACGCCGCATTCAATCAGTCATTTCTGCAAAAGGATTCCCGACCAAGTATTGAGTGCATAACTGAACATAATTATTTGAAGGTTGACTTTTTTGTATTAAAAACACTTTTTTTTTTTTTTTTTTTTTTTTTTTTTTAATTGGTCGAATGAAATATGCTAATTTTTTTTGAGATAGGAATTTTGGGTTTTCATGAGCTGTATTCCAAAATCATCAGTATTAAAACAATAAAAGACCTGAAATATTTCAGTTGGTGTGCAATGAATCTAAAATATATGAAAGTTTAATTTTTATCAGTACATTACAGAAAATAATGAACTTTATCACAATATGCTAATTTTTTGAGAAGGACTAGTATATTCAGCATGAGCAACCAAATCTGCAAGGCTAAATTTTATGTTTACAGTAGGCTCTTGACTATTCGCAGTTTTGCATATTCACAGATTGCCGAGAAACTGCCACGTTATTCAAATTCCGCCAATGGCTGTCCTCCTTCCTGCTGATTGGTTGAGATGATGTATACGCCCCTTTTTCTTCATTCGTGCACAAGTAGTCAATGAGGTTTTTTTTTTTCTTTTAAAGTGTGTTTTAATTACCAGTTAAGTTCTATGATGCCTCTCAAACGTCGGCTGAGCGCCAGAAAAAGGTAATGACGTTGGATGTCTCTTCTCAAGAAATAATACTTTCTTTGGAAGAAATGACAGTTTCCTCTGTAGTGCCTGAACAGGAATAAATCATCTGAACTGTTGTAAAACCCTCCACTATTAAAGTTTTTTTTTTTTTTTTGTATTATTATTCCAGTACAGTACCCAAGTTAATGTTTGTGTGTTCGATTTTATTTACTGTGGTGTAGCATGTTTATCCAAGTTATTAGATTTCTTGTTCTTTTTGTTATGGTCTGTGTTTTTGGGGTACTTTGAGTTTGGCGGTTGTGCCTCTAACTAACTGTTTTCTCTCCGCTCTGGCTGAGGGGCGTGGCTGAGCTGCTTGGTGGCTCACACCTGAATTCACGATTCTCATCTACTCACAATAAACAAAAGCATGCTCACCTCTGTGCCAGACTCACCGCTTGTTTTGTGCTGTAACTCTAACTCTAAAACTCTGTTTTCGACCCGCTCTGCTGAGGGGCGTGGCTGAGCTGCTCGGACTGAAAGCAACAATTTTAGAGTATCATAAGATTCTGAATTTATTTTAAACGGCATTGTGATAATGAAGTTATTTATTAATAAGAAAAGTTACTTCTTACTATCTGTGCTGTAGTGGTCAAAAAATGAATGCACGATGTCAGCGAAGCTTCGTCTATTGGGCATTTTTGAAAACTACAGTGCTGTATGTTTTTCAAAGAGAATGCATTTAAAGGTGTTTTTATATGTATGCTGTCTAATGTTTATATTTTATTATAATAAGTATCACAGTCAAAGTTAAGTTTTTCTTAATCATTACTACATTTTACTAGATTTTCCTGAATTAATGAGAGGGGCAGTGGTGGTCCAGTGGTATAGGGCACTGGATCTCTGATCCAAAAGTTGGGGGTTCGAGTCCCACTCCCCACAAGGTTGTCACTGTACCCCCCAGTGCAGCTAACTGGATTATCAAAGGCGGGCCATGTCTCTCACTGTCTATGGTGTGAGGCATGTAAAAGAACCATTGCTGACTTTCGTAAAGAGTAGGCTGCAACGTCGTCAGCGTGTTTCTGTCCCTTGCTAAAAAGGGTTGTGACAGGAAGGGCATCCGACGTAAAAACCTCTGCCAAATCAAATGTGCGAATCAAATGATTCGCTGTGGCAACTCCCAAGTAAAAGGGAAAAAGCCGGAAGGAAGACAGACCCTCTATAGAATGTGTTTAAGAAGCATATTTTAGGCATGTAATAGATGCATAGTATTTTACTTCTGGCTGCTCATTCGCGCATGTGACGTGATACATGGGGTTTTACTTCGGGGTTCAGAACTCGTGGATTATCTCGATTCGTGGGAGGGCCTGGAACCGAACCCCTGCGAAACTCCTTACTGTACTTCGGTTTCCTTCCACGGTCCAAGCACATGCACATTGGGATAATTGTCTGTTTCAAATTGCCCCTAATGGTTGTGGTGTTGGCAGTGTGATGGACTGGCGAGCAATTCAATACGCATACCATGCCTTTTCCAGGTGTTGGCGGAGATAGAGCCTCAGTGAAACCCTAATCATAGGATTAAGCAGCTCACTAAATGACCAAGTGAGTCAAGGGCAGTCATGTTTTATACTTCATACCCCAGTATCATTTTTCAAGATCAGAACGCCATGACCCCACCTGTTCACTGATTTTTATGTACATGATCTTATGTAAATGATGGCTAATGTGATATTTATCACTGGCTGGTAACAAAAAGTCAGCCACTAATATTTAAACAGACTGATTTTTTTTTTTCTTAGATTATGCCATGCATTTCCAGTGCTTTCCCCCCCCCAAAAAATCCTAAAATGCAATACAGTGGTACCTTACGAAATTAATCCGTTCCAGAAGTGGTTTTGTAACCTGATTTATTTCGTAAGTTGAGTAGCATTTTGCATAAAAAGCCTGATTCGTTCCAAGGTCCCCAATACTACCCCTAAACCCTTTAAAAATTCTAAAAGTATACCTTTTAAGGCCTCCTTCTGCTTCAGTATTGTACCGATGGTAGACGGGTTTGGTTGGCCATATTCCTTTGCGATATCACTCAACCACATGCCACGATCCCACTTCTTTTCACTCGCACGCCTGTGTGTGTGATTGTGTGCGTGCGTGTGTTGACCATGTCTTCTTAGCAGAGTTATAATCTTCCAAATTTTTATACAAGGTTAAAGTTGCAATGAGCACACTTAAAAAAAAAAAAAAAAAAAACTCGCGAAACAACAGTAACTCTGTCCTAAGGTCAGGACTTTCTGGCGCCAATTCAGGAGTGAAAGTGATTCCTCATGCTCCCTGAATCACTCTTTAACTATATGAGCATGATAAATCCTGACATTGTCATCTTGGAGTATGCCTGTGTATTTGGGAAGAATAAATCTACTGATGGAATAACCTGTTAGTCAGATGAATAAATTTTATTGCCACATAACTTTGACGGGCCTAGACTATAGATCAGAGCACTGCCTCCAGAGTTTTGCACAGGGGCCACTATGTTTGATGGGTGCATCACTTCATGCAATTTCATATGTCCATCTTTGGCGAAGGGTAAACTTGGACACGTTTTCCATTGCTTCAGATTCCAGTCTTTATTTTCTCTCGAACATGGAAGCCTTTTTTTGGTTCAGGTTAGCCTTCTTAAAAAGTGCTTTTCCTATGGTCACACGGAAGTTCAGTCCCAATACTTTTGACTTCTCGTTGGCTTGTGCATGTAGAAATGCTCCTACGTTTATTTTATTTAATTGTCCATTTTTATTCTTTTTCTGACATTTTATCCACCAAATTGACTGTTTGGCACCATCTTTTGGTTTTAAAGGATAAGCAACCCCAAACTTGATAAAAGCTTAAATTCATAGGTTATGTATCCACCGATCAAAACACTTGATGGTTGACAAAACATTCTTTATTGGGTGGGGGGGAGAAAATAACTACTTTATAAGTAATCAGTCCTAATGATGGATGGTGCCAGTGTACAAAAATGGGACATGACAGATGTAGAACAAACTGTAAATGATGAAAAGCATTAAATGCACCAAACCATGTACCATGCATTCAGATATATGAACAGATGTATCTAATTTTGTTATTCTGAAGTTCACTAGTTTATATCTGACTTGTTAGTTTAATACCTGCATACAGTGAGTCGTCGACTTGCGTCCTATGTGAGTTACGTCTGATTGACTTTACGACCGCAAAAGTGGTGGAGCATGATTCATGGCAGTGCAGTGCGAGTGTTGTGTACGACGGTTGTTTGTGCTGCCGGCAGCGCCAGCATCTTAAAAGGCCAAGCAGGAGATGATGCAGCTTCACTTTCTAACTGCTCAGAGCAAATCTATTCATCTACTTTCAATGCCTCATCACTGTGGGTGAAGCGGAGAGCCAATCCTTTCTGTGTGGGCGGGACTGATACCTTGAAACTCTAATTTTATTGGACTCACACGCTGCAGTGTTTGTGATAGGAAGCGCGTCCCAAGTTTTGGCAATCAGCTGGTCTGTGGGTTGAAGTTTTTCCATGGCTGTCCATTTGTGTTTGCTTGCCAGCTGTGCTTGGCTTCGTGGAAATGAGCCAATCAAAACGAGGGAAATTTATCTCTTTACTCAAACACGCGCAGTCTGTGGCTGTTATAGTCCAATAAAATTGGAGTTTGAAGCTATCGGACCCGCCCACACAGTGGAGTACAGAAAGGATTGGCTCTCTGCTGCGTGTCACAGTGACGTGGAATTGAAAATAGATGTATAGATTTAAATGCACGAGATTTATTAATCTGTTTTTGTTTGGCGTGAGTGTATTTGGATGGAAAGTCGACATACGACCAGATGGATTTACGACCGGTCTGCCGGAACCAAAAGCGGTCGGAAGTCGACGACTCACTGTATTATCGTTTTTGACATCATCTTGGCTTATAAGAATCGGCACATCCATATCCGATAGTGTAGTGGTTAGGGTGCTGTGCTCGTGATTGGGAGGTCATGAGTTCAAATCCCACTGAGACCCTCACAGTGCTAAGACCCCTGGGCAAGGTCTAAACCACAAGTGTGCCTGTGTTCACCCAGCAGTATAAATGGGTACCAGTAAAAATATACTGGGATGGTAACCTGCGATGGACTAGCGTCCTATCCAGGAGGAGTTGAACTCCTAGTTGCTTCATGCTACAGAAACCGGGGATAAGCACCGTCGTAATGAGCCGCTATGGCTTGGATGTAAAAATCCCATATCCTATTCTTGCAATTTTACACTTGCGAAAATGAAGAGGACCTGAAATTGGCAGCCTTTTTGAGCTGGTGAATGCGAACTGTCTGTCTGTCTTCCTTTTCGGCTTTTTCCCTTTTACTCGGGAGTCGCCACAGCAAATCATCTGATTCGCACATTTCATTTGGCAGAGGTTTTTACGTCGGATGCCCTTCCTGTCACAACCCTTTTTAGCAAGGGACAGAAACACGCTGACGACTTTGCAGCTACTCTTTACGAAAGTCAGCAATGGTTCTTTTACATGCCTCTCACCATAGACAGTGACAGACATGTCCCGCCTTTGATAACCCAGTTAGCCGCACTTGGGGGGGGGGCAGTGACAACCTTGTGGAGAGTGGGACTCGAACCCCCAACCTTTGGATTCAGCGATACAGCACCCTATACCACTAGACCACCACTGCCCCTAGAGCTGGTGAATGCGAACTACAGAACGTATTTTACCAGATAGCAACTTTGTAAGTAAAAAAGCAGCTACTGATGAAAAATATATCGAGCTTGTAAGGCTTTTCTTTCATTCCATTTTTCATCATGTAACCAGATTCCAATAATTTCGGCAATCTTCTTCGTAAATTTGTTTGATGCTGGCCAGAATTCGACCCGAGTGCATGTTGTATGGCGGCACGGTGGCATAGTGGTTAGCACGTCCGCCTCACAGCAAGAAGGCCCGGGTTCGATTCCCGGCCTGGGCGTTTCTGTGTGGAGTTTGCATGTTCTCCGGGTGCTCCGGTTTCCCCCGCAATCCAAAGACGTGCACTGTAGGTTAATTGGCCGTTCTAAATTGACCGTAGTTTCTCTCCTGCAGCGGCACTGGAACCCAGTCGTATCGGCACTTGCCTTTCCATTGGATCCTTCCGGTGGCGCCGAGACAGGGGGGGGACTTGCTGCTTGGGTAACAGCCTGTCCCTCATTACTCCCTACCCAGGCTCTGTGCACTGGGGAGTATCACCAGTCGGGATACTGGCCAGAGCGCAGCCATAGTCCTTCGGGACTGACGGAGGCCTACGCACGCATGTTGTATAAGAAACGAGAAGCTACTCACTGCATCAGTTAGAGTTGAAAGAATTGTTTTCAGCTGACACATAGTAATGTCTGCAGTAATTATCCAATCAAAAGCACTCCTGTTTTGTTGCTAAATGTTTGTAATTTAAGAAACATTTGATCGGAGAAACCCATTAGTGCGGTCAGACATCTTCCATGTTCCGTTTTAATCCTTATTCTTTTTCAATGACTTTGCACTTTAAAATATTTTTTTGCTATTTTAGTCAGCACTTCATATTTAGAGGTGTATGGCACACATGATCCATTTTTGCAGTAATACTTTCCTGACTTCCTGTTTGCAATAATGTTACTTATTTACTATCCTTTGTATATTTTAATCATATCTTTTGTTTTTTCTTCTTCTGCCCAGTCTGAATGTCACAAATTTTCTTAAACGCAAAATATCACAGAATGATGCTGTTTCATGCTGAAAAGTAATTTAGGTTTGCTTTTCTTTTAGGAAACATAGTCCTCGAGTTGTCCAAGGACAAGCATAATGCAAGTTTATTAGATCGGCAGCTCAACCAGTTTCAAACTTCCATAAACAGGATTGAGAGTGAGCTCAGCTCTCAGATCCGCTATCTCACACAGGTGAGTTTGTCCCTCCTGTGTTTCCATAAATTCATACATGCTACAAAGGAATTTATCACACCTGTGTGACTTTAAACGGCTAATTTCAAGTCGTCTATAACATTCATGTGTGCTTTCCCCTTTTCCATTTGAGTAAAGGTGGCAACTGGCCAGCCTCATGAAGGCTCGACGTACTCGGCCCGAAAGGACTGTCAGATGGCCCTTAACCGTGCAGAATACGCCCGTGTCAAACTGGGAGAACTACGACGCACTTGTGAGATGATGCTTGACCCCCAGACGTGATGGGCTTGATGTATCCAATAGTTTTGTTGGGAATGTAGAAGTATAACCTGAATGATAATGAATCTTGAGAATATCCTGGGAACACTTTGAATTTGTATTGCTTTATATGAGGCTTTTCAAATACATTCAGTATATTGTATAATGAAAACAACTTACTTTAAGTGATGTCTCCATTTTGTAACAAATAAACAGTTTTTTCATTAATATTTAGCCTTTTATTTCCACTTGTCATGGTAATCAGGGTCATGTCACACTGCAAGCACATTAATAATACAGACAGAAAATGGAAATCCCCCCCCAACACACACACACCATCTTTAGCAGTACAAGGAGGCAAGGAAGAGGTGAATACATTATGTAGTGAATAAATATCCTTTGCATTACTGGAAAGAGACACATAAATGGACAGGAATGTTTCACACTAAACTTATTTGATTTTCGACTTTACGCTGCTGCAGAATAATGATCTTTAAAATTAATGTGATCTTGTGCGATTCGTTTCTTCCAGTCTCTCATTGGGCCGCTATAGGAATGTGTGATTCACAAAACAATCATCTTTACTTTCATGCAGAAGAATATTTTATAATTATTTTGCTCAGCAGTACAGCACACATTCGTGTTTATATTTTCCTTTTTTTTCTTTTTTTTTTGAAACCGGTACATTTCTAAAGACGGAAACCTTGAACTGCAACTACAACCAATCCTTTAGAATAAATAAAGTAATCTGTAAAATAAATAATGTTTATAAGACCGGCCAGTCTGCTTGACATCCTCTGCTTATGTCACCATGTACTCTTGGCGCTTGTTTAGACGAACCTGACATAGAGAGACCGCACCCACTCCGACATAAATGGCAGCAGCAATGAAGCAGTTGATGGCCACTTGGTTATACAGGCTGTAGATCGCCTGCGGGGGGTTTTTGCTGTAGGTCAGAGAAATTAGTGTTCAGGTCAACAAATAATTTCAATAATGTTCCATGTCAGAAGTATGCTTAAAAAAAAAAAAAAAAAAAAAAGAATATATATAAAAAGAAATACATAAACTGTATTCATGTTGGGAGGATCTGGCCAGAAAAACAGACATGAGTCCACCCCTCCCATTGGACCCACCACCTATGGGAGGGGCTGTTAGGGTTCAGGAGTGTTTTGAGTCAGGGGTGAGCTGAAGGACACAGGGTGCATGAGCCAATGCATGTGCACCCCCCCACACACACAGCAGGAGTTGAGTTCCACTGAACAAGAAATATGTATTCACAATCTTATAAATAAACTGAATGACCGTTATTGAAGAGAAAGTCGGAGATAAAGTTCCGCATGACTAGAGTCAGGAAGTAAACCGGAAGTTAACGTGTAACGGGCACTGCGCATGTGCACGCCCGAGCTGCCAATCAAAAAACATAATATTATCAGTAAGCAATAATAGCTGAACACTGTCAATCAAACAAAGTGCTAGTGTGAGAATAAAACACAGTTTGTTAGTCCCGCCTCCGGTTCCTGCACATGTGTTAGAACACAAACATTGACGCACAGAGAATGAATGGATAAAATAATCATAAACCATCCAGCCTGGATCTGCAGCCTAATGCTCAGTACTTTTATAAAATTAATAGTATGTTTTTGTGCTGTAAATATGTATTAATATTTGTTTGTGCCTTTGAATAGATAAATAACTTTAGCTCAATTTGTAAATGTATTTATCACATGTACTTGCAGATGTAGTTTGAAATATATTTGAGAATGTTTTTGGTTGAACTATAATATTTGATTCGTCTTCTGAGAGTAATAGATGAATCGTCTTCTGATGAAAAACTGTGCGTGTTGTTGGCGTGAGATTCCGTGTTGTTTATATGATATGCTGTGACATGCATGCACTATATTTCATGTGGTACTTTGTACCAACCCAGTGATGTTACTGTAACTTTGTGTAGGCGGGCACTTAGCAATGGTAGCTTTTGGGTCGATAACTTATACGACAAGCACATAAAACAAAACCGCTGTGTGCAGTGGTTTATTTATGAATACTACCCAACCCGGTATCAGCTGCTGAAACATCAGATGACATAGCTGGGATGCGGCTCGCTGCCTCCCATAGCATGTCAAGCTCTGCTTAGTTATACACTGCTAAGTTATAACTAAGCACGCTCAACTTGGCTTGTTCGCCGGGATGCGGGTCCATAGCATACTAGCTCTGCTAACCGCATCCCGGCTAACAAAGAAGCCGAGGCGTGAAGGGGCCGAATGACGACTCCGGCGCTTGGGATTTGGGATAGCAGGGGATGAAGGCCATGTAGCCGGCTGGTATAATCGCCTTATCGGGTGTACTCTCCTCAAGCCATGTTTCACAGAAACACAGTCCTGTAGATCCCTCTGCACTGCAATCTGAGCATGAAGCTCGTCCATCTTGTTTCGCAGGGACTGAACATTTTCAAGTAATATGGCCGGAAATGCTAACCAAGCCTCTGAGAACTCCGCCTGGGCTTAGCCAGTAACCGCTAGCTAACCGCTAGCATTTTGCTGCCATAGCATATATAGTAAGCTCAAGATAGAAGTTGCTGCGTGCTTATTTGCCTGAAGCTGATCATAGCTGTAGTAGGGTCGACTGATCATAGACGAGTATAGTGCAAAACATGAACAAACAAATAAAACAAATTAAAACGAACAAAGAAACAATTTGACTCTGAGAACTCCACGACGTAGTCCTAAAGGCAGCGCCATCTTGGAGACATCACTCCAAGACGTCACTCCAAGACCAATGTAAAAGGACATGAAGCGTAATAAAGTTTATCCTTTTGGTATCATTTGTTAAACATGCTACAGAACATAAAATCTCACGCACAAACATTAACTCGAGTACTGTACTGGAATAATAATTGAAAAAGACTTTAAAACGAGTGCTTTACAAAAATATATGCTGTATAATGTTTATATTTTATCATCATCAATAAAAGAGTAAAAATTGAAAAGTTTTTGTGAATCATGACTATATTTTACTACATTAATACTGTAGTAATGAGTAAGACTGTCTATAGAATGTGTTTAAGGAGCATATTTTAACGCATGTAATAGATACATAGTATTTTACTTCCGGCTGCTCATTCGCGCATGTGACGTGTTACATGGGGTTTTACTTCCGGGTACAGAACTCGCGTATTATCTCAATTCGCGGGAGGACTCGGAACTGAACTCCCGCAAATGTTGAAGGCCTATTGTACACATATACATGTGTGTGTGGGGGGGGGGGGGTTGAACCTACTTCACGGAATTTGGCGATCGTGGGGGGATCTCGGTCCCAATTAACCGCGGAAAGTGAGGGATCCCTGTATTTTTTACGGGAATATTGTTTTATCTCATGAACTTTTCAGCTTTCGAGCTTGCCCTCGGAACGAATTAAATTCATTAGCTGAGGTATCACTGTACATCACAAGAATTGTGAAAATTTTTTGCCATGATCATCAGGAATCCACCAAGTTTCCTCAAGATCACCACAATTTGATTCCACGACCCCTCCCCCCTCCATGCTCCTCCCATATCGCGGCGATCATGTGCGGTGAAACCCAACTGACTCACTGATGCCATACATATATGTTTGTGATGCCCATTGAACTGTTCCACATTTTGTCACGTTACAGTCACAGATACAGGAGGGCAGTGGTGGTCTAGTGGATAGGGCGCAGAATCGCTGATCCTAAGGTTGGGGGTTCGAGTCCCCACAAGGTTGTCACCGTCCCCCAGTGTGGCTAACTGGGTTATCAAAGGCAGGCCATGTCTCTCACTGTCTATGGTGAAAGAACCATTACTGACTTTCGTAAAGAGTAGGATGCAAAGTCGTCGGCGTGTTTCTGTCCCTTGCTAAAATGGTTGTGACAGGAAGGGCATCCGACGTAAAAACCTATGAACCAAATCAAATGTGCGAATCAGATGATTTGCTGTGGCGACTCCCGAGAAAAGGGGAAAAAGCCGAAAGGAAGAAAGAAAGAAAGAAACAGTCACAGATATAAGTACTGTATGAGAGTATGTTAAACGGGACAGATCCCTTAATCAGATCCCAGCCATCTTCTAAAAACAAAACCTGGAATGGGAGACATTTAAAAACAGACTTGATGGTTGAAGAAAACTTCTGTTCTCCACTGTGTACAAATTTTCCCCTTTCCTCCACTATTAAGGTAAACAACTCACTCGTTTTTTATGTCTTCCTCAGTAAAGGGAACATCCTCGATCAGAACAGCGGACTTTGCACTGAAGAAGATCCCCAGCATCGCCTGGACAATAACAACACCACACGACCTCAGGGTTACACAAGACCTCTATACACAAAGATAGATATCAACACACTAGACCCTAACCTTAACATTAGACTGACATTAGACCCCGTTAACATTAGCTCGGTTCGGATTGTCTCAAGTCCCTCCCAGCTGGTTGGACATTTTAGCTCCATCAGGGACATAAACATGGAGAAAGTCAACGCTTACCAACATAATGACTCCCCAAATGCTTAACACAATCCCGCATGCGGCTAGTTTAGGGCCACAAAATAACAGAGAAGGCATTATTTCTTAATAGTAAAAAAAAAAACCCCACACACAAATAACACAAAAACGATAACACTGATACGAGCTCGAACGTTCAAGGATGGCGGAAGCGATGGTGAAAATGGTTGCTCGGATCTACTCGGATTTTTTCCGGCCAATCTCGTCTTTACTCCCTATTGGCTGATTTATTGGCTGACTTCTGACCAATCCGACGCAAGACGACTCGTGGTGCATTGTGGGATTGTATTCTCTACCGACCGTGCTAGCAGGATAAAAGAAACAAAAATTTCGTGCTCTGAGTGGTACAGTAGTTCACTCTTTTTAACTAAAACCTAGAACTTTATGTTGTATTAATACTTGTTTTTATTTATTTATTAATTATATGTAGTTAGTTGGTAAGTGTGTATCGGTGAACTTTGTCAGAATGACTTCGTCTTCAGCAAAGGTAAGGCTGTACCTCAGCTGGAGCTGATTCTGAATGAAAGATAAATACTGAAGTACTTTGATTTATAAATCTCGATGTGGTGTAAATAGGTGGGTGAAATCTTCTCGGCGGCCGGTGCTGCCTTCAGTAAATTAGGGGAACTCACCATGCAACTGCATCCTGTCGCTGATTCTTCACCGGCTGGGTAAGAAGAGACTGTCTGCTAAGTCCAGTCAGTGTTTATTTTCAGCCCTGAGGTCCTGCTCATCATTAAATAGATAATTAAATGAAGACGATAGATGCTACAAATGAACATGGACATTAGCCAGTGAAAGATGGTGAAAAGAAATTTATTTTGTCCATCAGACGCTTTTTACCATTAGGCAGTGCTTAAGTCTGTATATTATTTATATTTGTAATTAATGTGATCTGGTGAACTCATTTCAATTTAAAAAAAATGTATTTATTTTTTAAAAAAGTTGCAGTGTTATACGCAGTTTGATAACCTGCTGATGGTGGTGACTGTTGGACTTCACCTGTGTTTCCTCTCTTTTTTTGAAGCAATGCTTTGGTTCTTCAGTCTGTCCAGCTCACTCTTCGTCTGTACGCTCGGCTCAAAAAGAGATTCAGCTGCACAGCTTCAACTTACCTGTTGACACCATTATTAAGCATTATCTTGTCGATCTAGCTTAGTGGTGATGGACAGGCTGACAGACGAGGTTAGACAAGAATCTCCATAGACGATGATGTTTGCAGATGACATTGGGATCTGTAGTGAGAGCAGAGAACAAGTGTAGGAAAACATAGAGAGATGGAGGTATGCCTTGGAAAGGAGAGGAATGAAGGTTAGCCTCGGTAAGACAGAATACATGTGTGTGAACGACAAGGACTCAAGAGGAACGGTGAGGTTACAGGGAGCAGAGATAAAGAATGTGGAGGATTTGAAGTAATTAGGCTCAACAGTACAGAGCAATGGAGAGTGTGGAAAAGAGGTGAAGAAGCGTGTGCAGGCAGGTTGGAATGGATGGAGAAAAGTGTCCGGTGTGATGTGTGATAGGAGAGTATCGGCAAGAATGAAAGGAAAAGTGTACAAGACGGTGTTGAGGCCAGCGATGTTGTATGGTTTAGAAACAGTGGCCCTGGGGAAAAGACAGGAG
The DNA here is from genome assembly GCA_024760905.1 of Plotosus lineatus. Classification (NCBI taxonomy): domain Eukaryota; kingdom Metazoa; phylum Chordata; class Actinopteri; order Siluriformes; family Plotosidae; genus Plotosus; species Plotosus lineatus. The sequence goes on along the minus strand of CM045750.1, from coordinate 5,077,900 downwards.
GCAGAGCTGGAGGTAGCAGAGATGAAAACGTTGAGGTTCTCTTTGGGAGTAACGAGGATGGATAGTATCAGGAAAGAGTACATTAGAGGGACAGCACATGTAAGAGGTTTTGGAGACAAAGTCAGAGAGGCTAGATTGAGATGGTTTGGACATGTACAGAGGAGGGATAGTGAATATATTGGTAGTAGGATGCTGAGGTTGGAACTACCAGGAAGACCAAAGAGAAGATTTATGGATGTGGTGAAGGAGGACATGAAGGTACAGTAGTTGGAGTAAGAGTAGGAGATGCAGAGGATAAGGTGAGATGGAGGCAGATCATTTGCTGTGGCGACCCCTGACGGGAACAGCCGAAAGGAAAAGATCATCTTGTTGATCTCTCTTGTACCCAATTATAGTTCTGCTGTGTCAATGCAATGCATTGTGGAACTCGAGGGTCAACATTTGCCGTCTCTACTCCACCCTTTTCTATTTTTCGAGGTCGAACCCAGGCCTTCTTCACAGGAACAATCAAAATGCATCACTGAACAACCAATTATCATTAGAATCTCACATTTATTTCAGCGTAGACACATTTATTTTTTTTCAAGGTGGACTTTTCCTTGGACCTTCTGGTATTCTTCTTGTCCTATTCAGGATTGTTAACTGGTACTGTATTTGCCAGGCAGTAATTGGATTGCTGTTTATTTTCTGTTTTGTTTTAACTTCTCTAGAGCCAAGTGGACAGAAACTGAAATCGAGATGCTGCGGTCAGCTGTGAGCCGCTTTGGTGATGATTTGAACAATATCAGCTCTGTCATTAAAGAACGCACAGTGTAAGATTTAACCTACTGATTATCTGTTCTGTTTGTCGCCACTTTTTTTTTTTTTTTTTTTTTTCGATTTTTCTCCATCTTTGACTTTATTTGTCTGTTCAGTTTAAGTGTGCCACAGTGATAAATTGTTAAGTCTGATTCAAGAGGTCGTGCTGAAAATTACTTGTACAGGCTCCTGAGTGGCACATCAACGAGGTGCGAGATTATTAGAGATCGCAGGTTCGAATTCGGTTTAATTCCACAGCCATCCGTGACCGGGAGTCCATGAGAGCTAATTGGCCAAGCTCTCACGGGAGGGATGGCATATGCTCCACTTGCTTGTCACCCATCGTGTATGCAGTGGGCTTCTGTGAGCTTATTTGTATGAGGGGCGTATCGCGCTTTCCCTCTGAGTATGTTAGACCGCCCCTAAATGCACATGTGCCACAGTTCGAATAGAGGTGATTGGCCATCACTGCATGACCTTGGGACGGTGTGTGCATGCTTTCACCCCGCCCTGATTGGTGGTCATGTGACCAGGAAGGCATTACTTTATAGGTTAGAAATGGATACGAGTAAATTAGGGAGAAAATGGGGGGGGAGCCAAAAGAATAGAAATTGGGCAGTAGGAACTTTACATATGGATTAAAGAATTTACAATTGTAAAGTTTATTAGCCTTTTTTATTTTACTCCTATGACTGCTATACTGTGTCGACCACAACTGAGCTGAAACTCTGATTGGCTGTGCAATGGAACCTTGGTGGGTTGCAACTCTTCAATCAAGATTTGCACGCTGGCCGTTGGCTCACCTGGAGCTCATCTGCTCTTTAACCCGTCTTGTATTTCGTCCTGCTCAGTGTCATGCCGCTCTCCTCACCAGCTCAAAGCCAGTTTAGACACCTATCACATAGCAGGTTAATACTGGGTTACAATGTTACCAGTAGCTGACTGAACTCTGGCTTATTTTCAGACAGACCCCCCCCCCCCCATTTAAGAAGAGGAGTTTTCAGACCGTTGTTTGTCTCAGTCAGTTCAATCTTGAACTTTATTCTTCAGACACAGAAAATGTATACAAAAATTCCTGTCCCCCAGTATAGGCTCCATGTACAATCTTCTTCTCTTCCTTTCGGCTTTTTCCCTTTTTCAGGGGTCGCCATAGCAAATCATCTGATTCACATGTTTGAATTGGTTCATAGGTTTTTACGTCAGATGCCCTTCCTGACACAACCCTTTGGCAAGGGACAGAAACACACTGATGGCTTTGCAGCTCCTCTTTACGAAAGTCAGCGATGGTTCTTTTACATGAACATCTCACCATAGACAGTGAGAGACATGGCCCGCCTTTAATAACCCAGTTAACTGCACTGGAGGGACAGTGACAACCTTGTAGAGAGTGGGAGTCGACCACCCCCCACCCCCCACCCCCCCCCAATCAGCGATCCAGTGCCCTTTACCACCAGGCCACCACTGCCCAGGCTTCATGTATAATATTCCATCTTATTACTTTGAATGGAGGCGAAAAAATGAAAGCAATATGATGAGCAGTCATTCCACACATCAGTATATACATGTGTACATGATATACATGTATGAATTATTCTTTCATAAAGAAAAAATGTTATTGCTAGTAAATTGCAGGGGTATAAAATAAAAATATAAAACTTTTTAAAATTTATTATTAACCTGGTTGTATTATGCCGAATAGCTTTCAGGTGGGTAGGTGGCCTCAAAAACACGTTATCATGACATCATTTTAAAAAAAACATGTTTCCTGATTGACTGATGATGCCTTTTTATCCGTTACTCTTTCAGTGCCCAGATAAAGACCACAGTAAAGAGGAAGCTGTACGAGGACAACCGAGTCCCACTTGCATCAGAGCCACCCCAAAAGACTGTGAAGAAAACCACTGTTACCATGACAACACCAGCATCCATAGCTCAAACCTCGCAAGTTGTGGCTTCAGGACTGCAGCGTGTTTCTTCTTTGCCACACACAATGAAAAAGCCCAAGCCTTCAGGTGATCAGTATAAAAACAACGTTGAGCACATTTTATTATTTCAAATGATGTGAATTGACTCCTTGCTAACTGAATGATCCTTTGCACCAGATGTGACGCTCAGTGCTCTGAATGACTCGGATGTCAACAGTGACTTGACGGATATGGAGGGGTTAGGAGAGGGCTCGAACAAAAAAACCAACTTCGATCAAGGTACGAGAAAGCCCTTTGTGTCTGCTTGATTGAATCAATAGAATGTTCTTCTGATTATAGTCATGTGGCTGATTAAATGTGGGTGGCATAAGCATTATTACACGCACTAACAGTTCTCTTTTGTATAATATCGACTAAAACTGAATGAGCACTTCAATTTTATAGGGTCATGCGTTTAGCTTTGATTTCAAACACATAATCAGGCTCTTTGTGATGGATTTATTGTAGCTGGATGTCACTGAATAGAGCTATTCAATTCAGTGACATCCACCAAGCCTGAGGCAAGTAAGTGTTATTTTATATACTGCATGAGAACATAAGCAAAGGAAATTAAATATAATTTTATGGGTTTTTTTTTTTTTTCCCTAACTTTTTAAAAAATTCATAATTCAAGCATTATCTCGAGTTTGAAGGTGGGTAATGTCTGTATTCTTGGGATTAAAACTCCTTTTTCTGAGGGAATACAGTCGGCCCCCAATTTACGAAATCAATCCGTTCCAGAGCCCTTCTCGTACTGCGGGGATTTCGTAAGTAGGGGTCGCACCTTACATGTTAAACGCCTAATTTGTTCCAAGGCTCCAGTGTTTGGACTGGATAAACCCTTTTAAAAATGATAAAAGTACACCAATTTTGTATGAAATATGTGTTAAAAGTAAAAGAAAATTATTTATTAAACCATGTAAACATTTTATTAACATATTAAACCATTTTGTTAACATTTTTTATTAACACACCTGTCTCTCTCTCTCTCTCGCGCGCGCACGCTGCGGGCCACACCCACAAGACGTGAATTCCAAGTGCATTTCCTTCCTGCTTGACAAACTCAACTTTAATTTGATTCCTTGAGGGATCGGAATTCCAGATGAGCTCAAATGCGCCCACATTTATTAAACATTTACTGAATGAAAACAACTTAAACTAAAGCGTTATTCCCTCTCTCTCTCTCTCGCGCGTGCTGTGGGCCACGCCCACAAGACGTGAATTCAAAGCACATTCCCTGCTTGACCATTTACTGAATTAAAACAACATAAAAACTAAACTAAAACGTTATTCCTTCTCTCTCTCTCTCTCTCTCTGTCGTACGTGCTGCTGGCCACGCCCACAAGACATGAATTCAAAGCGCATTCCCTGCTTGACCATTTACTGAATTAAAACAACTTAAAAACTAAACTAAAACGTTATTCCTTCTCTCTCTCTCTCTCTCTCTCTCTCTCTCTCTCTCTCCGCCTGTCGTGTGAAATTTTGATTGGCGTGTTTGAATTTCTTTTTGTAAGAAGTGGTTATTTCGTATCTCGGGGACGGAAACTCAAGAAAATGTTTTTCGTAATCCGGGGATTTCGTACACAGGGGTCTTCGTAAGTTGGGGGCCGACTGTATTACTTTTTAATACTTTGTCCTATTTACTTGAAGCATGTGCTACGTTATCACGCTTAATAGAGAAAAATAAACTATCAATAACTAGGAGGTTTTTTCTACCCCATAGGTTACCATGTTGTGTATATACCAAAACATTTTAATTTAGACCGATCTATTGTAGTAAACTGTAAATATGTATTGCTGCTTGGGGCCAGTGGTGTAGTGGTTAGGGTGCCGGGCTCATGATTGGGAGGTTGTGTGTTTGAATCCCAGTTAGACTCCTGGGCAAGGTCTCAACCACAAGTGTGCCTTTGTTCACCCAGCAGTATAAATGGGTACCAGTAAAAATATACTGGGAAGGGAACCTGCGTTGGACTAGCGTCCCATCCAGGAGGAGTTGAACTCTTGGTCGCTTCACGCTACAGAAACCTGGAGTCAGCATCGGCCTGATGAGCCACTAGGCTCGGGTGTAAAAAGCCCTTTGCCTTTATGTATTCCTGCTTAGAATGTTTTAATTTGCTTTATTTATGCTTTTACATTTAGAGAGAGATGCTGTCTCACACAGGTCTTGTGCAACCTGCTTGTGGGATATAAATCTGGAATTGGAAGCCTGAGAACGCACACATAACGCCCCATTATTACCGTCAGCCCTCGCTTCATCTCACTGGGAAAAATCCACATTGTGGCAAAGATTTTTTTTTTTTCCAAGGAAAAACAAATCACTCAACAATAAATAATAATTTTTTTTTTTACAGTTATTGTCACCCTGGGAATTCCTTGAACACAACATAACTGAAACATTTTCCCCATTTAAATTGTTTTTCTTGGATTGTAAAGGAACTTTTAAGCTATTATCCATGACTTCCTAAATAACCGGGATACAAATGACACAGAGGACAAATTTCTAATTCCATCACCACAGGAAAGATAAGAGAACATGCAAACAAAATTAAGAAGCGTGATGATACTTGGGTGGTACCAGTCATCTAATGTCATTAATTGTGAGAGGTGTTGATGTATATATGATGTATAAGGTGTATGATCTTCAGGCAATGTTTTAATGATGAACGGTGTGTTGAGTGAATATTATACAAAATTGTGTTACACATGTTTTCTGATGGGATTCTTTGGTTTGAGCGATAATATAATTTTTTAAAAATCAGTTTTACTGAAACGATGGGAAACATGGTGCATTTTCTCCCCCCCCACAGAGTGTCTGAGTTTGGACTCCAGCCTTATAATGAACTCCAGTGACCTGCCGCTGCTTTCCCGGTGATACACGTTGAATGTACTCTGTGAAGCACCAGAAGACCGACATGAACAGACGGACATGACATGCAGGCTTAACAGCTTCGGTTTGTTTATGAAATAATGACTCTTGTCTGCTTTAATTTTATCATACCATACAGGTATTTTTAAAATTTTTGCTCGATATGTTCAGCTTGACTCAAGGCTGGCTGTGTTCATGTTCAACATTCCCATTAAGTGCTTCAGGTAACTGAGTAACCCTCCTACAGGTGCTTTAGTTTTGCTTTTCTTTTATATTTTAATGTACTTTTTGTCAGAGAGAGATGTGACTGTGCTTCCATCGATGTTTTATCGTATGCTGACTGATCTAGTGTATTGTTAAATGGAAAGGAAATTAAATACAGTATCTTTATTGATGGCATATACAATGAAAATACAAATTCTAAAGTGAACAGCATTATGTATCGACCAGAAATGAGATACGTATTAGCAGGTACAGAATATGCAGAGAGGGAATGAATATACCTTTTTTAATATACCTCATTGCTTTACTATATTTACAGTTTATAAAAATACACCCTCCTCGTCTGTATGCTGTGGTTACAACAGATTTACATCTCGAACACAAGAGGCAGGAGTTTGTATGTGTGTGTGTTTTCATTTTCTCGATTCGCCCTATGTGCTTACAAAAAAAAAAAAAAAAATCCAACTCCCAGCTTCTTCCGCCAGCTTTGTAACAGTCACTGATTAACATTTGTCCTTCATTCTTTTCAAAGAAACATGAGATAATGAGCCTCCCATCTGAGAGAGAAATAATAGACAAAAATTTACAAACCTAAAGAGAATTAAAAACAATTTCAAGTGATAGCTGTACTTCAACCATAAACAACTCTTTCCAGGTTCCAGAAAAAAAATGCTTTCTAAACAAAAACTGATCATGTACAACTTTACATAAATAATACATTTACATATAAATGATCAGTTTTGTTCCTTTAAGAGGGAAGGAAGGAAGGAAAGAAAGGCCACACAAAGTGGGGGGGAAATGATTGAGTCTTTCCTATTCCTTGACGTATATATATATATATATATATTGCACAATCCTTTTTTTCAAGACTTAATTTGGATCCACTGGTTTTGATTTAAACATTTACAACTGGAGACTTTGACAAAAATGTGCAAACGTCTTTGGAATTTCTCTACAAGGCATTTCATTGTACCAGCAATAAAGCTAAAACAATTTAAGTCAAAGGCAAGAACCTGAAAGAAATCTTTCTGGAAAGTTCCCTCGTAGCTCTGTGATGTGAAATGAATTGTGATGTTGAAATACGAAGTCAGAATGCAACTGCTTGAGATGTTGGTTTGAAATGTTATGTGGTCAATTGCTGCCATTTTTTGCTGTCAGTGTATGATGCACATGATCCACATCAGTCCTCTTCACTGTCTTAAAGGAATTCTATGGAAATATTAATGCATTTGCCCCCCCCAAAAAAAAAAAAAAAAAAAACTGTTTGTAATCAACAATACTGTACATCTTGTCAGTTTCGTTTTACAGCCGCCTCCCCAAGCAACATGAAGCCAAGAACCCACTTATATAACATAACTCGGACTTCGCGTGCCAGTAAAAGGTTTGGACCCACCTACTGATTTGAATTGGACTAGAAGGGGTGCCAGAACTTTTGCCCGGTGCTGTACATGAATAATATCCAATACTACAAGGGAAAGAGGATATCCATCAAATTTATCCATGTCTCATTACAGTCATGTAATACAATTTTTACAGCCCTTCGGCTTGTGTGAAGGAAGCTGGAGCCAATCCCAGCTGGCTTCACCCAAAAGGCGGGGTTTACCCCGATCAGATCTCATGCTTAGCACAGACACAACCCACCATTCACACTCACAGGCAATTTATTGGAAGCCATTTGACTTAATCTGAGGGTGGTGGTGGTGGCCTGGTGGTAAAGCGTGCTGGATCGCTGATCCTAAGGTGGGGGGGTTCGAGTCCCACTCGCTACAAGGTTGTCACTGCCCCCCACCCCCACCCCAAAGTGCAGCTAACTGGGTTATCAAAGGCCGGCCATGTCTCTCACTGTCCATGGTGAGAAGTTTGTGTGAAAGAACCATTGCTGACTTTCATAAAGCAAAGCCGTCAGCGTGTTTCTGCCCCTTGCTAAAGGGTTGTGTCAGGAAGGGTATCGGACGTTAAAACCTATGCCAGATCAAGCATGCGAATCAGATGATTCACTGTGGCGACCTCTAAAAAAGGGAAAAAGCCAAAAGGAAAAGAAGATTTGACTTGATGTGCATGTGTTTGGACGGTAGGAGGAAATCCAAACACACATGGGTAGAACTAACCCCACACAGAAAAAGCACCCAGTCATCTGAGAGAACTGAACCCAGAACCTTTTAGCTGTAAGGCACCAGTGCTAAGCATTTCACCACCATGCCACTCGGTGCCTATTATTTCAGGAAATATTTCTGACCATGTTTTATAAAAGAGAACGCTTGAAAAATATTTCTATTCTATTGTTCCATATCAAATAAAAATGTGAAGGACGAGCTTTAGAGCAGGGTGACATTGATGTAATTCCAAAGGTTATGATTTTTTTTTTTTTTAAAGAAATGCATAAAAACAATCTTTGAAAGCAATGCTTTGAGAGCATATATGAGCACACTTGTGGCCTGAGGAATCTACTAATCTAATGATATGTTAAATAATAATGAAAAAAAAAATACTATTTGGAAGACCTCATTGGTTGTGGCTGAGATCAGTTCTAAGTCTGCTGAATACGAAACCCTGTGAAGGCCATAATTTGATGAGTTTGCATACTCGCAGGCGATCCTTATGTGGAACGAGACGGGACTGAAACACTATAAATCCTGACACTATTCCACAAAACCCGATGACCCTGGAGGACAACGAGCACTGCACCATTCCCGGCAACATCAGTCATACTACATAAAACCTTCCTCAAAGTTCCCTCAGGAAGGATTTTCTTAAACGATATGGAAGTGAACACATCCTATTAAAAAAAAAAAAGAATGAGCAGCGGGATGGCGAGATGATCCCAGTACATGGTTTGGAGCAGTCGGAAAGTGCCGAGTGTAAAGATTTACACTGCTGGTGTGGTCTAGATGCTGGGGTGTTGGGATGTAAACGGTGAGGGAGGAGAAAGTGAGAGTGTGATGTTCTGAGGGCTGGGACATACTGGTACAGCACTCGGGGAAGAATCCACCGACTGGGAAACACTGCACAGAAAAGAAAAAAATATATACAAAATTAAAAGTGTGGGCAGAGAGGGGAAGAAAGAAAACTTGATCACCAGTACAAATGCAAATTATTGTATAAGGTCTCACCTGACAGTGCAACTTGTTATGTGGGCAGGATCAGTAACTCCAGCAACAAAGAGTTTTTTAGGTGGACCGTCAGACTCTACGCCGCCTGAGCAGGCAGGTCAAAAAAAAAGAAAAAAAAAAAGTAATATGAGAAAAGACATGAGGACTTGTATATACATTCAGAGTATGGTTTAGAAACAGTGGCACTGAGGAAAAGACAGGAGGCAGAGCTGGAGGTAGCAGAGATGAAAATGTTGAGGTTCTCTTTGGGAGTAACGAGGATGGATAGGATCAGAAATGAGTACATCAGAGGGACAGCACATGTAAGACGTTTTGGAGACAAAGTCAGAGAGGCTAGATTGAGATGGTTTGGACATGTACAGAGGAGGGATAGTGAGTATATCGGTAGTAGGATGCTGAGGTTGGAACTACCAGGCAGAAGGTCTAGAGGAAGACCAAAGAGAAGATTTATGGATGTGGTGAAGGAGGACATGAAGGTACAGTAGTTGGAGTAAGAGTAGGAGATGCAGAGGATAAGGTGAGGTGGAGGCAAATGATTCGTTGTGGCTACCCCTGAAGGGAAAAGCCGAAAGGAAAAGAAGAAGAATGTACACCCGGGACAGAAACCCAGCGTAGATCCTTCACACAGCTCTAACTTGGTCCTTACCTTTTCTTTTTAAAGGTGTAACCACTGGCCATCTCACCGATGTGCTCACTGATCCCCTGTCGAAAAGCAACCATACAGCATTTTTCAGATTGTTAAACTAATTGCTTCATGAATGCAACGACGACGATAAAAGATAAAACCTCAAGTCTATGTCGCTGCAGTTAAAACTCGGGCATCACTCCCACTTTCACACCTTTATTCAAAATTCCAGCCATCAGTGCTTCCCCAAATTGCCCTGAAACGGTTGACTTTGTGTCCGCACTGGACAGCCTGTTTGACGTCCTCCTCCCCATTTATGGTTTTCTCGTGGATTTGTGGCTACTCTGCTCTTGATTGGTCACCTTTCCTTGGTTCGACCAGCTAAGCCAATCTGATCTAATCAGAATGCCCAGCATGCCATGACACACTACTGCACCCAAAAAAGTTTTGTGATGAAAAACCTTTATGTACGGCTGACACAAACAGCCCAGAGGGTAAAAGAATTTCTCAATGTGCCAACCAATGGAACTACATGTTCTGATCCAATCTTTAATATGATTACAGTCCAACTTTTGTCATACAGAGTCTTAATATAGGGAAGTAGTTAGCACGTCCGCGATGGAGGCAGATGCTTTGCTGTGGCGACCCCTGAAGGGACTAGCCGAAAGGAAAAGAAAAAAGAAGTTAGCACATCCGCCTCAGAGCAAGGCAGCTCTGGGTGTGATTTCTGGGCTCAGTGAGGACATTTCTGTGTGTTGTGTGCGTGTTCTTCCCGTGCCTCAAATCGGGGGTTATGCCCAGGTTATTCTGGTTTCCTCCAATGGTCCAAATGCACGCACAATATCCAAACTGTCTGCTCTAGATTGCCACTAGGTGTGAGTGTCGATGATTGTGTATGTTGTTGTAGACTGGCACACTGCTCAGAATGTACCCTGCCTTTGCCCCGAGTCGTCTGAGATGGGCTCCAGCCTCCAGACGACCCTAATACGATTAAGCAAGTTGGCAACTGAATGGAGAAGTAACCAGAACCACATATTTTATTTTTATTCATCTTGTAAGTCTGTTGGGCTTTTTACACCTGAGCCTAGCGGCTCATCAGGCCGGTGCTTATCCCCGGTTTCTATAGCATGAAGCAACCAGAACTTCATCTCCTCCTGGGTGGGATGCTAGTCCATCGCAGGTTACCTTCCCAGTATATTTTTACTGGTACCCATTTATGCTGCCAGGTGAACAGAGGCACACTTGTGGTTAGGACCTTGCCCAGGAATAGACCTTGCCCAGGAATTGGCCACATGGGGCCAGTGGCGTCGTGGTTAGGGTGCTGTGCTCATGATCAGGAGGTTGTGAGTTCAAATCCCAGTTAGACCCTCACTGTGCCAAGATCCCTGGGCAAGGTCTTAAGCACAAGTGTGCCTCTGTTCACCCAGCAGTATAAATGGGTACCAGTTAAAATTATACTGGGAAGGTAACCTGCGATGGACTAGCATCCCATCCAGGAAGAGTTGAACTCTAGTCGCTTCACGCTACAGAAACCGGGGATAAGCGCCGGCCTGATGAGCCGCTAGGCTCGGGTGTAAAAAGCCCAAAGGACTTTCATCTTGTCGTGAACCTAAAATAAAAAAAAAATTAAGTGTACTCATAAATATCAAACTGTCATTCGTGACTTTCCTGCAGTATAATGAAACCTACCCCCTGAACCTTCTGGTTGGACTCGGGGAAGAATTAGGAGTGACTCCGGAGTCTTGGGAATGGAAATCCTGTGACAGAAAGCGAGAAAAAATGATTTTAAAATGATCAAAAGCTGCTTAAATCAAAGCGGACTATCATACTCACTGGTGACAGATGCCCATGCCAATGAGATCCAGGAGGTGAGGGGACTGTAGCTGAGGCACTAGAAAAGAAAAACCGCCAGAATAAAACAGATTCACGTGCTGTGATGTGTTGGGGTTAATTCAACACTATCTACAGTAGAAGTATACGCTTACCTTAGTCTTTGCAAACTCCCTCTGAGAGTGAGTTCCATATTCTCCATCTACAGAGGAAAAAACACCCATCAGTACTATAAACATAATTTGCAGCCCTGCTTCATAAAACACACCTAAAACTGCGCTCACACAATATCGATCCGTTTGAGCCAATCGTATTGCGATAGGCACCATATCGTTTTTTTTGTTTTTTTTTTTTTTTTTTTGGGGGTTGATATCCTGTATTAATCCCAGAAGGGAAATTTTGTCTCTCCATTTAACCCGAGCACACGTACTGTGGCATTCAGAGAGGAGCAGGGGGTTAAGTATCTTGCTCTAGGGCACTTTGGCAATGACGGTAGAGGAAGGGAAGGTGCTGATCACCTTCCCCACCACCACACACATTTCCCGCTGCTTTAGAAATCGAACTAGCCACCTATAGATAACAAACCCCGCTTCTCTAACCGTTAGGCCACGGCTGCCCACAAATTCAGATTGTTATCCAATGTGATTCTGATGTTATTATCTGTACAGACATCACTCCTATTTGACTTGATGTTGCTTCAATGTGTCTCGGAAATATGACCAGACTGTTTTCTGATGTCACTACCTTTTTTTTAGTGAAATTACAATATTAGACTGCACACTACTGATGTTTCCATTTTTTCCCCAATACAGTAGGCACTTGACCATTCGCGGTTCAGTGCTCGCTCCCCTTCATACTTGCGGATAGGTGACAAACCTAGAAGTAACTGGCACGTGATTCAAATTTAGCCAAGGGTTGAGAGCTTTTGTTTCTCCCTCCTGCTGATTGGTTGCAGATGTGTACACCTCTTTTTTTGTCCTTCGCACACGTCATCAACATGATTGCTTGAATTGTGAATTCAAGTTTTTTTTTCGTGTGTTTTTAATGATTACTTATGCCCTATGATGTCACTCAAACGCCTTGCATCCTCTCTAGTTTCTGATACGAAGCCTAAGCGCTTTATTTATTCATAAATATTATCACAGTACAAAATTTAAAAAGTTTTTACTTAATCCTTACTACATGTTACTGCATTATTACTGTATTAATGAGTAAGACTGGCTATAGAATGTGTTTAACAAGCAGATTTTAGCGCATGTAATATCATACATGGGGTTTTAAAACCGTGTCAATAACTTGCGGATTTTCATGATCCGCGGGAAGGGCCGGAACCGAACCATCGCAAAAAACGGGTTCATCCAAAATATTCCGCTCTAACTCAAAGTTTTTACAATGTCCTCCAAAGTTCTCCGATTTCGTCCAACAAAACAACATCACAGTATGATTGGGCCAAGTCGGAATCATGACCGTATTGTATGAGCACATTTTAAACCTGAAAATTAAATTAGATGATCTTGACATGTGTCTCAATTCCACATTTGTTCTGTGCTGCAGATTTTAAGCTCACCTGCCGCCTGTGATCTGGTCTCTCGCCATGTAAATTGAATGGATTAAAATGCATGGTCTAGAACAAAAAGGACAACGTATTGATTTCCTGTAGGCAATGACTGTCAGTATGACGGCTCACGCCGCTGCTTACTACAGTATATGAATAAACACTTACTCGAGAAGGGCAGCTGGGGTTTACAGAAACACTGCTCCGACGATATCGTGCCGAATTGTTTGAGCTGAACACTGTCATTCCATCACTGTTGGCATATTTTATGAGACACTTAAATTATTACAGATTTGCAAAAAAAAAACCAAAACAAAAAAATGAATCAAGTTTTATTGATTCTATTATGTTATAGTTGTAGTACTTTACAGCTGATTTGAGGCAGAGTTAACAAGTAACCTTAAGCATTGAATAAGTTCTTTTAATACATTCATGCTTGATCTAACCCTCAGCATGGATTGAATCCAACCACAGAGTCATTTTTTACATTTCTCTGGCAATAGAAAATAGAATAGAAAATACATTAACAAGCCAGAACATTACAGTAAAATCAGAAATACGACAACTCAACCAAAAATACATCAGCACATTCAGAAAGAAATAAACACCAACATTCATTTGGAAAGGGTACGGTTAGGGTGCCTTAGTAAGGAGACTCAAAAGTTAGCAAAGAGGCTCAATAGTTAGCACTGTTGAGAAGGTTTGGGGCTTGAAGATCGGCCAAGATTCTCTCTGTGGAGGTTCCATGTTCTCCCATTGCGGGCATTGATTTCCATTGATACTCCGGTTTCTTCCCACAGTCCAAAGATGTACACATTAGGTCAACTGGCTACTTTAAACTGGCCACGGCTATTAAGGGTTGTGAACCCTGTAAAGGGTTGTTTGTGTCTGCAGGAGATTGGTAACCCGTTTCCCACCCAAGGTCGGCTGGGATTGTGATCTTGACAGATTAGCGGTATGAATATTGTATGGCTGGACATAGCAGAGATAATTAAATGCACTTTTTTTGTTTAGGATACTCTCTACTTCACTATGCTGTTACAGTAAGATTTTTTTCTTCTTCTGAATAACCTGGTTTCCATTTGGCATGTTTATAATTCAATTTAGTTTTATTAAATACATTGACAAATAAAGACTGTCACAAAGAAATTCCCTGAGACTGCATTGGGGAAGAACCCATGAGAAGAACCGGAGTCAAAAGGAAACTCATGCTCTTCTGGAAGATAGTCACGCCATATACTGTAGTACAATTTTGAGCCATTACACTTCTAGCAGCATGTGCTATATTCAGAAGTTCTGTGTGTGTTCATTAATTTGCCACTTTGCTTCCAGCACCATCATTTTTAGCACAAGAACATCACATCTAAAATAACACGATGTGAACAGTCTTGATAGAAACACAGGGCAGGAATAAAATCATCTGTAAATTGATTTAGATTTTATATATTTTGATGAAGGGCGGCACAGTGGCTTAGTGGTTAGCATATCCGCCCCTCAGCAAGAAGGCCCCGGGGTTGAGTCCCAGACTCGATAAGGGCATTTCTTTGTGGAGTTCACATGTCCTTTCCGTGCTTGTGAGAGTTTCCGCTGGGTACTTTGGTTTATTCCCACAATCTAAAGACATGCACATTAGTCTAAGTGAGTATGTCAAATTGCCCCTAGGTGTGAGTGTAACTGAGAATTATTCGGAGTCGCATGAAAATAAAGTGTGTCGGCAAATAATCAAATATATAATGTGACTATATTATATTTATTATTCTATACTACATGGGAACAGCACCATTGATTGGTCCACTATTAAAGGATTACAAAACATTATCCCAAGTGGATCGTGCTTGAAGCAAGATGATGAATACTTACTGTCTGTCACTTGGACCAAGTAGTGTTATCATTGTTCTTCTCACAGGCTACATTAGCCTAATTTGTTGTTGTTGTTGTTGTTCCAAATAGTTCCTAGGTGTGTGTGTAAATGACTGTAGGTGTTGCCCTGCAATGGTTTGGCAAGCTGTTTAGGGTGTACCCCGCCTTCACCCAGTGTCAGCTGAGGTAGGCTCCAGCCTCCCTGTGACCCTAACAGGGATAAGCGACTTGGCAATAAGTTTGTGAGTGAGAGTATTGTTTTTAATGTATTTTGGGAGTTAAGACCACTGTACATTTTTGGGTAGTAAAGATATTTTCCAAATGAATTAAAATACACAATATAATATGGGGTGTTTATTATTACCCCTGAAATAAGCCAGTGAAATTATATTTTTAGTTCCTCAACAACAACCCCATGTGATTTTGGTGCATGAAATTTATCACTCCTTGCTGATGAAAAACCCTTGTCAACCTCGTCGGTCCTGCTGACAATCTTTTTTTGTTTTGTGAAACCGAACATTCCAGAATTTAACAAAACTGACCACCCTTTGACTTTTGACTAACCACCCTTCCACAAGCAAGTTTAGAACCTCTGCATGATGTGAACGTTATCGAGGTTGCTTCTTGGATACAGAACGAGTTTGTATTCGCAAAGTGTTTACACCAGGGGTCACCAATATGGTGCCCATGGGCACCAGGTCGCCCACAAGGACAATATGAGTCAACAGTGGGCCTGTTCACTGCTATTTTTAGAACAGGCCCATGGCTCCATAGCAAATGTTAATTAATAATTAACTGAAAGTTATAATTAATAATTATAACATAATTAAAAGGTAAACTGAGCAAATTTGTTATTTCAGAAGTGTGCATTGACCTGGTAACCCTTCGCATTATTTTCAATGGGTGATTGTACTTTGTTTGAAATCATTTTTATAGGCTGTTTGGTCTTGAGCTTGGTTTTTAGCCAGATAGATTCTAGTCACATACTATATGTTCCAATATCAGGTGTGCTATCCTGTTCTTAATGTTGTTATATTCTGTTCAGATTTTACCTGATAGTGAAAAGTTCTGATACAATATCAGCCCAGGTTGCATTAAAAAAAAGATGAATTTCACGGCTTGTGTATCGTGTTCTTAATTCTGTTTTGACTATATTCTATTTTCATTTCATGAAAATAAATTATATAGTTTGACAAAATCTGTCTGTATAAGAATTGGTACAGTGTTGAAGACTGACCAAAATCTCTCATTTCAAACAATAAAATGATTTTTCCAAACAATAACTTTTCATGAAGTAGCTGACTAGAAACTAATAATCTAATTCACTGAACTTGTTCCTCAGATATGCAAAAAATATATTAAGACAATATTATAACTTTTTTTTATAATGTTTTTGATTAAAACATAATCAATTACAAGAATACATCTTTAAATTTCTACAGTGACTTTTTTCTGAAAACATTTTAATAACACACTGTATACAGTAAAACACCCTTTATTGAGATGCAGATGTGTGATGTTTTTCTTACCTGACATTAGTGATCATAGGGGCGCTGTTGGATCTCCGTAAAGCCCCGCCCCCGTTCCCTCCAGCTGCGCCTGCGCACTGGTCCACTTCCATTCTCTCCATGGCTCGTCGGATGGGCGAGGTATGATAGAAGCAGGCAACCGGACTGAGCGCGCTCTATAGCGGCGTGAGCTTGAAATTTAATGCGGCGAAAGCCTGACCAGCAGGCCGCACGCTAAAAGTGCTCAGTCCAATTTAAAGCCGCCTGATAACGGAAGCGTCGATTATTTCAAACGGTCCCTTAAGAGTCGCATTCTGTTCGAAGTTCAAGGTTTGAACACAGGACACGGTGTCCAAAACTACCCAAACTAGTTCGTCGTGTTATTGCTCAAGTAAGTTCTGCACTAGCTCCGACAGGTTTAACATCCACTCGCGTGATACCAGGCACAAATAGTTTTGGCACTCAGCGAAACTTTTAGTAAACTCTTTACATGATATAACGTTAAATATTTTTTGAAAAAGAAATGAAGTGCCTCTGTGTAAAAGATTGCAAGCAAGGGAGCTAGCTAGTTAGCCACGTAGCTATTTCCCAAGTTTAGGTGCTAGTTTGTAAAGCAACCGATTAATACCAACACGCAAATCATAAGAACTGTTTAAATAATAAAAAGTTTAGCAGACTGATGCACTTAAAATTTCTCACATATCCTCGTTAAAGTTAACAATCATGGCAAAGAAGTCAGGGCTTTTGTCTGAGTTTGATTAATTTAGAACATTTAAAAAAAAAATAAATATATTACCCGCAACCAAATACTGATGGTCTTCATCCACAACACCACCTCGCTCTGGCCATGAAGGAAACTGCAGCCTCGATGGACACGTCTGATTTCTCCACTACAGATCTGATTAAATCTCTCACTGCTTTGCTCTACCTCACATTAAAGGAAGAGTTATTTAATCTTCATGTTTTTTTTAAATGTAATTCAATGCTTTTATTTTAAAATAACTTCATTGTGTTTTTAAGAGCAATTGGCAACAGAAGGCTTGTCATCTTTTCCTTTCGGCTTTCCCCTTTTTCAGGGGTCGCCAACTGCGAATCATCTGATTCGCAGATGTTTGATCTGGCATTGGTTTTTACGTCGGATGCCCTTCCTGACACAACCCTTTAGCAAGGGACAGAAACACGCTGACGGCTTTGCAGCTTCTCTTTACGAAATTCAGCAATGGTCCCACTCTCCACGAGGTTGTCACTGTCCCCCCCCAGTGCGGCTGACTTGGTTATCAAAGGCCGGCCATGTCTCTCACTGTCTATGGTGCGAGGCATGTAAAAGAACCATTGCTGAATTTCGACAAGAGTAGGCTGCAAAGCTGTCAGTGTGTTTCTGCCCTGCGATGGCCTGGCGAGCTGTCCAGGGTGTACTCTGCCCTTGCCCTGAGTTGGCTGGGATGGGCACCAGCCTCCCCGTGACCCTAATTAGGATGAAGTGGTTACAGAAAAAATGATGAGCAATGGTCCTTTCACATGCCTCTCACCATAGACAGTGAGAGACATGGCCGGCCTTTGATAACCAAGTTAGCTGCACTGGGGGGGGGGACGACGGTGACACCCTTGCGGGAAGTGGGACTCGAACCCCCAACAATTCTGAATAATGTCATCTATCTGAGGTCCCTGTTGATTAGATTTCCTGTTTAAAATCCTACAAAACTGTTATTATTTGGACATAGGCAAATAAAATATAGATATATTTAATAGGAAGTTGAGCACAGGTGCCAAAATCAAGGCCCGAGAGCCAAATCCAGTCTGCCAACTTTGCCAATTTTATGTAGCCCTTGAGAACTTTTAATAAATGTGATTGTCATACATTCTTTGTATCAACCCTTACCATGAAACCTAATTCATCATAGATCCACTAGGTGGCAACACACCTAATTCAATTATTAATTTCCTGAACACTGAATCCAGTCATGAGAAGGCTAGTGCCCGTCTCAGCCGACACTGAGTCAGGGTGGGGTACACCTTGAACAGCTCATACCTTTGCAGGGCAGAAACATGCTGCTGGCAATCCAGTGGGCTGCTCTTTTTGAGTGTCAGCAATAATTGTTTTACATGACTCTCACCACAGACCTTTGATACAGCAGTTACAACTCGGTGATAGTGGGACGTGAACCCTCAACCTTTGGATCAGTAGCCTGCATCTCAACCACTGGGCCACCACTGTCCCTTTTGTTCAAATAATCAGCTAGTCATTCATTACTCAAGAAAGATTGCTGTTAGAAAAGGAAAGTGGGAAAAAATACGGAAACTAATCATTTTGCTATGCAGATTTCATCATGACCTTTTCGGAATGGATATTTTAGTGATTATTCAGTCTTTTCACCAAGAAACTTTGGCCTTTCATGATAATGAGTTTGACACCCTTGAAATAGGGGGTCTTGGGTTACTGATCTGAAGGTTAGATTTTCAAGCCACAGCTGGGTACTTGAGAAAAGCTCTTAATCCTCAGTTGCTGGGCTGTATAAAAACATTAAAATATACTCTGGATAAGGATATCTCCTAAATGCTGTAAATGAAATAGTATGGGTTTTTGTTTATTTGTATTTAATCGTCCAGCATCTACTTGGAAATCCGCACATCAACATTCATTCATTCATTTTCTGAACCGCGTAATCCTGATTAGGGTCGCACCTCATCATTGATGTCAATTTTTCTGTTAATCGGTCTGGACATGAGATCCAGAAAGAGGTAGAGCACACTTCAGAATACAGCATCTTCATTAGTAGGATGTTGGAATATGTCGGTATCTTAATCCTGATTAAGTTTTATTGCAGTCTGTGAAGAGTAAATGATGCTTTGAAGGCCCAGTTCAATTGATGTTTTCACTCACAATTCATGATTTGCATTATAAAAAAGCTTTAGAAAATGATAGCTTTAAAGGGACCTGTTTATTTCCCAAGTATATTAACTGAACATGAAACACAATGTTCTCTCTTGGAAATAAAATGATATTGGAAACACATTTATTAATTCGTTTTCTGAACCCACTTAATCCTAATTGGGGTCACAGGGAAGCTGGTGCCCAACTCAGCCAACTCAGGGCAAGGGCATATACACCCTGGACAGCTCATCAAGCCATCGCAGGGCAGAAACACTATGTAGCACTCTTGTCAGCGATGGTTCTGTTACAGGCCTCTCACCATAGACAGTGAGAGACGTGGCCAGCCTTTGATAACCCAGTCAGGTGCAATTCAGGGCACAGTGATAACCCCTTGAGAGTGGGGCTTGAACCCCCACCTTTGGGATTAATGATCCAACACTTTTACCACCAGGCCACCACTGTCCTGACATCTTTTTTTTTTTTTTCCTCTTGAAATTGTACACCAATATGACTCAAAACGGTGTGCACTGCCAGGGTATCACACATACACAAGACTGTTCCTTCTTGTTATTGTAAACAGACAGAAAAGCAAAACTTTTGTATGCAGACAAAATGAACTGAGAATGGATGATAAAACACACACCTTTAAAGTCACACCTCCCCACTCACATGCATCCAATTTGAACAAATCAGTTCATTTTCTGTAGCCGCTTCATCCTAATTAGGGTCGCGGGGAGGCTGGTGCCCATCCCAGCCAACTCAGGGCGAGGGCAGAGTACACCCTGGACAGCTCGCCAGGCCATCGCAGGGCGGAAACACGCTGACGGCTTTGCAGCCTACTCTTGTCGAAAGTCAGCAATGGTTCTTTTACATGCCTCGCACCATAGACAGTGAGAGACATGGCCGGCCTTTGATAACCCAGTTAGCGGCACTGGGGGGGGACAGTGACAACCTTGTGGAGAGTGGGACTCGAACCCCCAACCTTTGGATCAGCGATCCGGCGCCTTATACCACTAGACCACCACTGCCCCTTAATTTGAACAAATGAAATGAAATATTTAAAAAATATTTTAAATGATATTTTAGCCTTTTCTTATTCTTATTATGAAACAAATGCAGTTGTAAGTACAGTACAGTACTTGGAAAAAAAGTCCCAGTGCCTAAATATGTGCAAGCAACAGCAAAATAATAGATATGTATAAATAGGTCTAGATAACGGTAAAAAAAATCAAAAATAAAAAAATCAGGCTCTGCTTTTCTTGTTCATAATTCACACAGTGAAACTATCATTAAAATACACAGAGGTTACCCATAAGGTTTGAAGCAATAATAAAGGATTAGGCTTCGTTTGTTCATGTTAGGCTGAGGACAGGAAAGAGTTTAACCATTAATATTGTATATGGTCACAGACTGTAAATTAAAACACTGTTTCCTGTTGTTATTTATTGAATTGTTGTTCTATATGAATCAATCTCATTACACTTATATGCCAGCAGTCATTGTAGGTCTTGTATTAATTAATGCAGGGAAATGTAAAAATCAAACAGTTTAAAGCGTTAATGCTTTTATGTTGTAATTATTAAAAAAAAAAAAAAATTAAGCAAATTAATGAGCAGGGTTTTTAATTAAAGCAGTCTCAGCATAACCACACTTGTGAAAAATAATAAAATAGGACGAGAACAGAATGATTTGATTTCAGTTGCAAATATATTTTTGTTTCCAATCTGGTAAATATCCAGTTATTAAGAAATAATATAATTCAGTGCATACTATGTACTGTATATTCAAAGAAATACACTGAATTTTTATTGCTCATTCAATAGAAGTTAATAAAATTAATTTCTGATCGGTATCATTCAGATGGTGGAGCAGTGGTTTGAATGTCTGCCTCAAAGCAACAAGGCCCGGGTTCAAATCCTGGGCTCAGGTGTCTCTGTGTGGACTTTGCATGTTCTTTCTGTGCTGATGCAGGTTTTCTCCAGGTACTCTGGTTTTCTTCCTCAGTCCAAGACATACATAGTAGGCTCATTGGCTGTTCAACATCACCCCTGAGTATGAATGACTGTTTGCGTGTTAGCCCTGCAATGGTCCGACTAGCTGTTAACGGTGTGCCCTGCTTTCGACCAGGGTTGGCTGAGATGGGTGCCAGCCTCCCCACAACCCTGATTAGGAGTAAGTGACTTAAAAAAATGAATGAATGAATGAATTATTCAGACACAGACAGTTCGTAGGAAAGCCACCATGTGCAGGGTTTGGTGACGCTCACAGTCTTTTGTGTGATTCTTGAGTTTTTGGAAGCTCTCATTTCATTATGGATTGTATGTGTTTCACCTTGTTCTACCTTTTCAGCCACCACCTCCTTTTTCAATCCTCCAGGAGCCCTTGATGGCCATACATGGTGTGTGTGATTACTGGTTTCCGTCAGACCACAGCAAGAGAAGCCATTGTCGCCAGTGAGGAAGTAGAGCAGAGCATTGAGCCATGAATTGAATGATGCTAGGGGTCGAGTGATTTTGTAGCAGACAGAGATCGCGTGAATGGTGTGGCAGTCTGCGTTCCTCTGTTTCAGAATGAGGTACAGCGTCCGGGTGATATGGAATGGCAGGAAGCATAACGCAAACAGGAAGGTGATGGTGATAATTGTTTTGATGGACTTATGCCGCCTGCTGATATATGGTGCATGCTGAGAGCCAGAGATTGAGATCGAAGTGTGATTGTTGTTGGGACCATTTTCATTGTCACCAACGTCCTGTGCGTATGGTTGGGTATGTAAGGTCAGAAAGATGGTTCGAACCACCTGAGAGTAACACCACGCAATGACGGTAAAGGGTACAAAGAAGCCTAGAAGGTGAAGAACGATGCCATATGGAATGTACTCCGAGAACTCTGTATCTGTTGCGACGTCAAAACAATTCTTATATGTCCCCAAACCCACATTTTTCAGTCCATGTTCAATGGTAGCGTTATTTCTGTTGCCATCAACTCTGGGCATGTCACCAGTTTGAGCGAAATGAAAAATCGGACAGGTGAGCAGGAACACCACGACCCAGATCACAGCACAGGTGCTCTTTGCAGCACGCTTGCTCTCCACTGTGATGGTTCTGATGGGGTGGCAGATGCCCATGTAACGGTGCACAGAGATACATGTGAGGAAAAAGATGCTGCAGTAGAGGTTAAAATAAAACAGGAAGCGTACCAGCCGGCACATAAAATCCCCAAACACCCAGTGGTCATGCATGACATAACTTGCCACCAGGAGTGGCAGAGAAAAGCTGTACATCAAGTCTGTGGATGCCAGGTTGACCATATAAATTAGTGATGTATTCCATCGATGGGCACAGCGGTACGAACGCAAGAGGACAGTGGAGTTTAGAACGACGCTTAGAAGGAACGTAATAGAGTAGCACAGGGGTAAGATGATGTACTTGTATGACTCATCGTTGCTGCAGCCGAGCGCTGGGGTCAGGATTAAATCAGTGTGGTTAGCAAAGGAATTTGAGTTTGTACCTGGCTCCAGTAAAGCATCTCCCATGGTGCTGGAGAAGCAGTACTCATCCGCTGTTTGTAACACAGCGCTTCATCCTACAGTTCCTCCTCACTGATGATGATGATTAGCCGGATCACATTCCCTTGGTTGAGCAGCTTGAGAGTAAATCCTCAGATTTTTTTTTTTTTTTTTTTTTTTTTTTTCTCCAGAGCTAAATGAAATCCAGAGTCATTAAAATAAACAAAGGTTGTATATAAGTAGTTAACATTTTAAAAGAGGAAAGGATTACGCCTAAATTAAATCTTTCATCTGCAGTGCTCTCGTGTCCTCGTCCCATTAAGCAATTTTGATGTCATGTAACTTAAAAAAAAAAAAAAAAAAATTCATGTTGACTAAATTATTGTGCTGATTCAGTCTTACTTGGTCCGTTAACCTTTTAATTAGTAACAGGCTTTTATTTCAAACTCTCCATTCACATGTCTAGTTTCTTATTAGTACTTGCATTAAAAAAAAAAATCTGCAGTCTGAATAATCCTAATTGTTGACTGAATCTACCATAGAAAACTGAACAGGAAATACTTACATGCCTGGAAAACTGAGCAATTCATTCAAACTAATTTTTTTTTTTTTTTTTTTGCAGCTAACATCTAAATGCCACTGTTCCGTAACAGACAGACGCCTGCGTCTAAATATCAAGTGTTTGTGACACAGAGGCCGTACTTCCACTGCGACAGCATGCGGTCTCACAGGTACACTATGGTAAATAATTAATATCTATTCATTTAGATTGAAATACTGAAAGGAAACCCAATCTGGTATACAGCCCAGTGTGGCCCTTTGGAACCTGCGAGGCAAGTATGGAGTACTGTATAATGATCTTTTACCAAGTTATGTCAATGGAAATGTCTGTGTTGTATCAGAATTCAGAACAGATTAGCTGCAAAATCACCCCCCCAAAAAAAAAACCCCCACCTTGTCCTTCTACCCATCCACAACATCAAACAACAAACCTTTTCCCCCCCAGTAGACAGTTACAATTTCCTTTCATATGTGCTGCTTGTTATTCTGATCTTTCTCTTGCTCGCACTCTTTCAAACCATGTCTTACTTTGCTTGGCTGAGCAGCTGAGTTGTACAAGCCTGAGAGATCATGTTTATTAGACACTGACATTCACGTCGGTCGACATACTATGAGGTAGAACGTGGATCATCGGGAGGTTGTACGTTAGTGTATATTTCTCCGTGTCAACATTTTTTTGTTTGAAGCTTCAGCTAAACACCTGCCAAGAATATTATTGCTCTTCCTTGTTTAAAGGCGCTTGACTTATTCTGACATGATATACTGGGTGCACTGAACAGTAGCTTTCCAGCAACAATGAGAATATCCTATATGCTTTAAATATTAATCGTAAATACTGTACGTACCGTCGGTTACGAGTTACTTCTAACCCTCTGCCTCTTCATTATTCCTTTATTATTTTTTTCCATTTCGGAGAATGCACAAACTGATTAGTTTTAAAAATGTAAAAAATGCCTTTGCTTATATATTTATTTATTCATTCATTCATTATTTGTAATTCGAGTTGCAGGAAGGTGCCCATCTCAGCTGACTTTGGGTGAAGTGTACCCCGAACAGTTCACTTCAGTTCATTTTCTGTAACCGCTTAATTCTAATTAGGGTCGCGGGGAGGCTGGCGCCCATCCCAGCCAACTTCAGGCGAGGGCAGTGTACACCCTGGACAGCTCACCAGGCCATCGCAGGGCAGAAACATGTCGACGGCTTTGCAGCCTACTCTTTACGAAAGTCAGCAATGGTTCTTTTACATGCCTCGTACCATAGACAGACAGTGAGAGACATGGCCGGCCTTTGATAACCCAGTTAGCTGCACTGGGGAGGACAGTGACAACCTTGTGGAGAGTGGGACTCGAACCCCCAACCTTTGGATCAGTGATCCAGCGCCCTATACCACTAGACCACCACTGCCTCCAGCAGTGAACAGCTCACCAGACTATTGCAGGGCCAACACACATACAACCATTCACACTCACAGTCACACCTCATGATGATTTTGGAACAGCCAATTAGCCTATTGTGCATGAACTGTGGGAGGAAACCCACACAAGCACGGGGGGGGCAACATGCAAACTCCACATAAAAACGCCCGAGCCCGGAAATCAAACCCAGGCCATTCCTATTGTGAGGCTGACCACCATTCCACCCTTTGCTTAGACATATGATTAAAAATAACCATGTATGTACTGCATGGCGGCACAGTGGTGTAGTGGTTAGCATGTCTGCCTTGCAACAAGAAGACCTGGGTTCGATTCCAGGCCTGGGTGTTTCTGTGTGGAGTTTACATGTTCTCCCTGTGCTTGTGTGGATTTCCTCCTGATACTCTGGTTTCCTCCCACAGTCCAAAAACATGCACAGTAGGTTAATTGATTTAAACCCGTAGGTGTGAGTGAGTCTGGGGCAGTGGTGGTCTAGTGGATAGGGTGCAGGATCGCTGATCCTAAGGTTGGGGGTTCGAGTCCCCACAAGGTTGACACTGTCCCCCCCCCAGTGCAGCTAACTGGGTTATCAAAGGCGGGCCATGTCTCTCACTGTCTCACTGTCTCTCACTGTCTATGGTGAGAGGTTCATGTAAAAGAACCATTGCTGTCTTTCGTAAAGAGTAGCTGCAAAGCTGCAAAGTCGACAGCGTGTTTCTGTCCCTTACTAAAAAGGGTTGTGACAGGAAGGGCATCCAACATAAAAACCTATGGTGAATCAAATGATTCGCTTTGGCGACTCCCGAGAAAAGGGAAAAAGCCAAAAAGAGAAGAAGAAGGTGTGAGTGAGACTGTATGTGGAGACTGTATGTGGCCTGGCGAACCATACGGTACATCATTGTGATCACAACCATGACAATCCCTGTATGAGCATCATTCAAGCTTCGGGGATTGACGTCCATTCCTCGTGATTGTCTGTAGCTGTAGATATGCATTGTATGTATAGACAAAAATGTATGTCTGCAATTATTAAAAATGTTTGGACAAACTTTGGTAAAACTCCCACATCTTTAGGAGTTAAGTTAAGATTACACACTTATTCAGGTATATTACTTGTCAATTTTTAATAAAAAATATAAGTGAGTTAGCTCGTTTTTATATATATATATATATATATATATATATATATATATATATATATATATATATAACCACAAGACACCACACAGTTGAAAGATGCCATTGTACTGTATATCACATGCAGTTCATGAAGCAGATACTGATCACTCATACATCTAACAGCAGTCTTCACAGTTTTCATGGATGGAAATATAAAGGAAATGTTGAAAACATGATGGTCATGCTTGTTTAGGTATTCTTTCACACATAAACAGTTTCTCACAATAAAACTTGTGACTTAAAAGTTATATTCACATAGTAAGAAATATTTGTGAGCAAAAAAAACAAACAAAAAAAAAATCAAGACAAAACAGGATCCTATGGCTTTGTTAGAGTAGTAAAAAAATCATATTGGACGATACACTGCTGGTGTAATAAAGGGCCATCATTCCAAAAAGGCCTAAGATATGGTTGCATATTTTATAATACAGGCTAATTATAAATCGACGTGAGTCACAGTGATGTCATATCCTGTACATCGAGGAGCATGGCATCTTGTTTTGTCCTTAGATTGTCCCTCACCACCAGATGCTTCACTAACTCAGAGCTCAGATCTATGGGATTTCATAATTACACACAAATAATAAATTATCTTAAAAATCTTTAAAAAAAAAAAAAAAAAAAAGAGGAGAATGTACCAACCCTGAATGTCCTCATGGAGAGACATCCTGAGGGAATTTAGCTGGAGCACAGAGCATGTTTGCAGGTCACTGCGACTTAGCTTGCTCCTCCTGAGGCTCACATCCTTCTGGCTCAGCTTCTGCATCATCAGAACACATCAGGACAATGTAGGAACAAACACAGTCTGGCACAAAAGAGTGCATGACTCATAGATATGACATCACAGAGTATTACATCGTGCAATGCTGGCATGCATTAAAAGCACCTGTAGCTGCCTCTGCTCAGCCCAAAGCTTATCTCGGAGCTCACTTAGAGCTTGTCTCACTTCCTGCTTCAGGCCGGATGATTGTCTTCTGTGTCCCTGTGAATCATGTGGCCTCTTCCAATAAGAAAGCAAAAAAATATTCTATTATCGTAATTCCATCCTGTTATTACATGTCTTGGTGTAAAGAAAAAGAATCTAATTTTAAATACAGCTAGAGATGATTTTTGGAGCTCAGTTCACCTCTTTAAAGGATTCTGATTCATCCCCCTCTTGATCGCTCTCACTGTCATTGATGAAACATAGCCGTAGGTTTTTCGGACTGTTAAACCTGGAAAAACAGATTATGTGTGACGATGAAGCCTATAAAAATATTTCCCAAGCCCTATAATATAAAGATCATATTTTTCAAACCTATGATCTATCAAGGAACCAGGATTGCATTGATTTTGTAATCTGCCTCGAGTACTTCCTGAGATTTTAACAACTGTGAAGTCAATTATAAAATACATTTTAAAAAATATAAAATTTTGGCATGTTATTTATTTTTGTCAGAGATGAATATCAGTTATCATTATTACCATACAGTATATTATTGCAATGTAACTAGACTTTCGTCAAGAGTAGGCTGTATAGCTATCAGCATGTTTTTGCCTTGCGATGGCCTGGTGAGCTGTCCAGGGTGTGCTCTGCCCTCATCCAGAGTTGGTTGAGATGGACGCCAGTCTCCCTGCAACCCTAATTAGGGTTAAGCGGTTCAGAAAATGAATGAATAATGAATATGTACATGTTATATTAAATAGGGAATGTTTGTTTAGAATTGGTTTTATGAAGTTTAAGAAACTTTACTAATAATACTGTAAATATATAATAATAATAATAATAATAATAATAATAATAATAATAATGTGCTCCCCTAGCAATAAAAAAGGAATCACCATTATTGGAGAATGTTCATTTTACTGTTTTGTATACCGGGTGCTTAAAAATGGGGGGGGTTTAAATAAAAATGGTTACCAACGGAGTGGAATGGTAAATGCTTATTAGCATAAAAGTGGAAAACATGAATAATAACAGAACAATAAGAGAGTTTTACTGGTATTTGTGTTATTCATTTTGTGGTATCAACCAAAATACTTACATGAAAGCTGAAAATAAACAGAAAACAACATAATAAAAAAAGAAGACCCTTTAATTTCCCTCCTGGTGCTGTTACTTTAAACCCCCCCCCCCCATGTAAAATCGAACCAATCAACATGAACCTTAACTTTAGCACATGGCACATTGAACCAATTAACACAAAGGTCAACTTTAGCACATGGCACAAAGCACATGGCCAGGAACCTCTTTAAATTTATGAAGTTAGTGTGCAGTGGTGGTCTAGTGGATAGGGCACAGGATTGCTGATCCTAAGGTTGGGGGTTCGAGTCCCCACAGGGTTGTCACTATCCCCCCAGTGCAGCTAACTGGGTTAACAAAGGCGGGCCATGTCTCTCACTGCCTATGGTGAGAGGAATGTAAAAGAACCATTGCTGACTTTCGTAAAGAGTAGGCTGCGAAGACGTGTGTTTCTGTCCCTTGCTAAAAGGGGTGTGACAGGAAGGGCATCCGTAAAAACTCATGCCAAATCAAAAGGTGCGAATCAGATGATTTGCTGTGGCGACTCTCGAGAACGGGAAAAAGCCGAAAAGAAAAGAAGAAGTGAGCAGGAGAATCGGGTGAAAAAATACTCGTCATCACTTTCTGAGTCTATATCTGGCTCATCTCCCCAGATTAAGTAGAGAAAAACATTTTGGAATCACTCAGTCCTGAGGAAAAAGTGTGGAATCACCTTGTAATTTGCATTTCTAAAGCAAATACACGTCTAAATATGAATATGTGGTGTTAAGCCAGACTCCTAACACACCTGAACAAGTTGTTGTATTTGATGATTGACAAGAAACATGAACCAAACAAGAGAACCGTTAGTTTTAAACGACGGAAAGGATTATGAATTTCTTTAAGAAAATCCTTTACCCAGTGTGATAGAGGATGTTGATTCCTCTCAGTCAGCTGTGTCTAATAACTGGAGCAAATACAGTACAAACAAAGTTGGGAAAGGGAAACATATAAGTAGACTAAGGAAGATATCAGAGTGATATCAGGGCAAAAAATGTCTAGACAATATGCCCCAGTAGAAATATTAACCTAATAGAAATAGAAACCTTAATAAAAATGAAAAAAATCCACCTTCAGGTGTGGGGGACAGGTCCTGGCTGTTGTTTGTGCTTATGCAGCTAATTCAGAGTACCCACCCTTTTTGGAGTCTTTAGAGAGTGTGTTAAAGAACGTGCCCCTGGGGACCCCCGTGTTATCCTAGGAGAATTCAACGCCCACATGGGCAACGATTGTGTGACCTGGAAGGGTGTGATTGGTAGGTACGGCCTCTCCGATCTGAATCCGAATGACATTTTGTTGGACTTCTGTGTCCATCACGAACACCATGATCGAACATAAGGATGTCCATAAGTGCACTTGGCGTCTGGGCACCCTAGGTCGTGGTTCGATGATCAACTTTGTAGTTGTCTCACCAGACTTGCGGGACATGTTCTGGACACTCGGCTGAAGAGAGGAGCTGAGATGTCAACCAATCACCATCTGGTGGTGAGCTGGCGCCG
This sequence comes from Plotosus lineatus, assembly GCA_024760905.1. Lineage (NCBI taxonomy): Eukaryota > Metazoa > Chordata > Actinopteri > Siluriformes > Plotosidae > Plotosus > Plotosus lineatus. The sequence continues at coordinate 5,048,493 of CM045750.1, read as the reverse complement.
ATGGTAGGGGCGACTGCCCTCAAGACCTGGCAGGCCCAAGCGTGTAGTTAGGGTCTCCTATAAGAAGGGCCTTTAACTCCCACCCCAACAGAGCTACAATCACATCTCAAAGGAGGCAAGGGACATGGAATCCGAATGGGCCATGAGGCGACAGCCCACAGCTGTGGGTGGAAGGCCATCAGTGCCCGTCATCGCACTAATCCCCAAACCCGGAAGTAGAAACCTGCGGTGAGGGGAGCCGTCCAGCTGATGAAGGCCTATTATTGGCCTGTGGGACTCCTGAGGCATTAGACAGGTACCGGGGCATTGAAAGGTTCTGGTTTGGTGGCCACAGGATGTTGTCTCTGCTTTTTGCAAATGATGTTGTCTTTATGGCTTCATCAATCAGGGACCTCCAGCTCTCATTGGAGAGATTTGCAGCTGAATGCAAAGCGGCCGGGATGAGAATCACCATCACCAAATCCAAGGTCATGGTTCTCAGCTAATAAAGGGTGGCTCCAATTGGGGGAGTTTATGTATCTCGGGGTCTTGTTCATGAGTGAGGGAAGGATGGAGCATAGCCTCTGCTGTAAAGCAGAATTTGTTGCGGTCCGTCATGGTGAAGAAGAGCATTTCAAATTTTGGACACTTTTCTCAACCCTCAAAGTAGGTTTGTTGATGATAAAGTAATTTTCCAGGATGATAATAAATGTTGTGACGATTGAGCAAAATCTCGAGCAAATTATTGTGTGATAATTTTTAGAGACTTTTCCAAATTTATTGAGTAGAAATACTGCGGCTCAAGTCTATATTTTAAAGGCTTGATCTGTTTTTTCCATATTTTCATCAGAAAACTATAAAAACATACTTTTGCACCTGCTGACATGCCATATTTATTGTACGTTCTGCAGCTGTGGCATTCAAGGGAAGGGTTTATTTCTATCTGCTCAGACAACGTGATCCTCTTTACATTAAAAATGAATTACTTGAGTCGGCTTGATAACACGCTTGACCCAACCATCAATAACTAGCGATTTATACACTACCGATTCTCAACACTATAATAATGTATCTTGCAACAGAGCAAAAAGCATTAAAACTTTTTTTTTCAGGAAAACATATCAACTCAATGACATGGCAAATAATCCAGGCATGACATTACACCTAGAAAGCTGATCTGTCAACTCCTACTCAAGAAAGCTGGAACCTGATTGATGAAGGTTATCGCTTTTCATGAGTAAAGTCCATATGCCTCAAAGTATTCAAACTGTCATAAAAGCCAGAGGAGGTACAACAAGGTACTAATTGTGACCTTTTTTGATTCATGATTCCAGTTTTTTCTCAGGATTGAGTGACACCATAATTTTTCCCTCTACTTGATTACAAACTGAAAAAAAAAAAAATATTAATTACAACTATTTTAGGTCTGTTTTACAGGCTTCTGGCATCACTGGCCCTTGCACGTATCCACTCTGTCTTAGCGAGAGAAGAATCCCTCCTGGACAGCTCATCGGCTCAAACAAATAAATGAAGCAATTAAATGAGCATCCGCCAATAGTGAAGATTCTATACTATTACAGAATTATACCACGGGTGGTACAGGAGTTTACAAAGCTTTTCTAAAAAAAAAAAAACCAAAAACATGTTTTTATCTGCAAAGCATTATCAAAGCATAGGTATGCAAAGCATAGGTATTATCAATCTGTATTCTATATTAACTTGTTCTCTTGAAAATACAGTCGGCCCCCAACTTACGAAATTAATTCGTTCCAGGGCCTTTTTCGTATTGCGGGGATTTCGTCAGTAGGGGTCGCATTTTACATGTTAAACGCCGAATTCGTTCCAAGGCTCCAGTCTTTGGACTAGATAAACCCCATAAACCCTTTAAAATTATAAAAAGTACACCAATTTTGTATGAAATATGTGTTAAAAGTAAAAGAAAATTATTTATTAAACCATTTCATTAACATATTAAACCATTTTATTAATTAAACCATTATTAAACATTTTTATTAACACACACGCACGCACGCACACACACACACACACACACACACACACACACACACACACACACACACACACACCCTCGCTTTCTCTCTCGCGCTGTGGGCCACGCCCATAACACATGGAATTGAAAGTGCATTCCCTGCTTGATAAACTCAACTTTAATTTGATTCCAGATGAGCTCAAATGCACCCACATTTATTAAACATTTACTGAGTTAAACAACTTAAAAAACTAAACTAAAAACTAAAAAGTTAAGCTTCCTTCTGTCTCTATCTGGGAGACCAGTGGGGCGGGATGTTAAGAGACAGCCAATGAGAGAGCAACTCGCGTTCAGTTCATCTCAGTTCAGTTCATTTTCTGTACCCGCTTAATCCTAATTTGGGTCATGGGGAGGCTGGTGCCCATCCCAGCCAACTTCGGGCGAGGGCAGAGTACACCTTGGACAGCTCGCCAGGCCATCGCTGGGCGGAAACACGCTGACGGCTTTGCAGCCTACTCTTTACGAAAGTCAACAATGGTTCTTTTACATGCCTCACACCATAGACAGTGAGAGACATGGCCGGCCTTTGATAACCCAGTTAGCACCAATTGGGGGGGGGGGGGGGGGGCAGTGACAACCTTGTGCAGAGTGGGACTCGAACCCCCAACCTTTGGATCAGCGATCCAGCGCCTTATACCACTAGACCACCACTGCCAGCAACTCACGTGTCGTGTGAAATTTTGATTGGCACGTTTGAATTTTGAATTTCTTTTCGGAAGAGGGGGTTGTTTTCGTATCCCTGGGACGGAGACTCAGGAAAATGATCTTTGTAACCCGGAGATTTCGAACCCAGGGGTCTTCGTAAGTAGGGGGCCGACTGTAATGTGTACGGCATAGTTATTTAATTAAACCATCTCTTTTGGCCTTTTAAAAAAATGCATTTATTTATTTATTTTTTTACACAAAAACATAAAAACCCTTTCACGACACTGTAAATCCTGAGACTTTTGTTACATTTTATGATGTTGCTAAAAAGGGCTTTTTAAAATTTTTTATAATACCCGAGTCGTAGCGGCTCATCAGGCCGGTGCTTATCTCCGGTTTCCATAGTGTGAAGCTACCAGGAGTTCATCTTCTCCTAGATGGGACGCTAGTCCATCGCAGGTTACATTCCCAGTATATTTTTACTGGTACCCATTTATACTGCTGGGTGAACAGAGGCACGCTTGTGGTTAAGATCTTGCCCAGGGGTCTTAGCGCAGTGGGGGTCGAACTGGGATTAGAACACACAACCTCCCAATCATGAGCCCAGCACCCTAACCACTACACCACCAGCCCATTGTTGCTAAAAATCAGTCATTACGTATACCTTGATGATGATATCATATATATACCTTGAAGATGACATCATACCTTGATGTGATGCAGGGAAATCGATGTCCTACAAGATCATCTGCATCTTCCCACTGCTTTCTGTTAAGTGACTGATGCTTGACATTAGGCCAGGGACCTGACACTGGGAGCTGGTCTGTTAAAGCCATGGACTGGAAAATAAATAAATAAATAAATAAATAGAACTTCGGATGAAATATCTATTGTAACTTTATTTTTAAAAAATGTTTCCCTGAACACCAAGACAGGCAGAATAAGAGAAACAATGACGCCTGAGAGCGGCTGCTTTACAAAACCTTTGACAGCTGAAACATTGTGAACAAACCTCAGCCTTTTCCCTCCTCTCTTCCTCCTGTTTCTCAAGCTCAGCGATTCGCAAACTCAGGTCCTCCCAGTGCATGATGGGAAGGTCCGGGTCTTGTGTGTAAGTCTCCTGGCGGTGCTGTGGCTGGCTCTGTGCCACAAGGCTGGCACCAGAAAGAGCAGGGTCATCAGCATTCTGTTCTACCTGCCCACTGCCGTCCACCTCCTCTTCCATGTGCTGATCACTGAAACAATCTCTTTTGAGACTGAAATTATTTATGCTTAATATGAAACTTCATGTATCAGTAATCATGTTTAATAGCTCTGTGTCTCAAAGGTGTCCATTCAGCAGTGAATAGACTGTGTATTAATCCATTATGAGTTCGTTTTGGCTGGATAAAAAGGTTTCCCAGAGAAGCCACCCCAGCTCATGAGCTCAGTATTTCTTATTGATCTGTTTTACATGTTGTTTTTGTTCTACATCTAATGATAATAGTAGCAGTAACAATAACAAAAATGTGATTTGCTGTTGTGTGATAACTTGGTAGTGCTACATCGATTTATAGAAACCTCTGAGTATTAAGAAACACAAGAAGGCATATGACTTAATTCATCATTCATTCATTTTCTAAGCCTTTTAATCCTTATTAGGGTTGCAGAGAAGCCTGTCTCAGCCAACTCTAGGTGAAGGTGGGATAGATCCTTAACACCTGACCAGGCCAGTGCAGAGCAACCCACACATAACCATTATACACCTAGGGCAAATTAGAACAGTCCATTAGCCTACTGTACTTGTTTTTGGTCAGTGGGAAGATACCAGAGTACCCGGAGGAGACCCACGCAAGCCTAGGGAGAACCTGTAAACTCCACGCAGAAAAATGCCCAGAGCTCGGGATTCGAAACCATTCCTGTGAGGTTCAGTTCAGTTCATTTTCTGGAACCGTTTAATCCTAATTAGGGTTACGGGGAGGTTGGCGCCCATCCCAGCCGACTCCGGGCGAGGGCAGAGTACATCCTGGACAGCTCGCCAGGTCATCGCAGAGCAGAAACACGCTGACGGCTATGCAGCTACTCTTGTTGAAAGTCAACAATGGTTCTTTTACATAAACCTCCCACCATAGACAGTGAGAGACATGACCGGACATTGATAACCCAGTTAGCTGCACTTGGGGGGACAGTGACAACCTATGGTGAGTGGGGCTTGAACCCCCAATGTTAGGATCAGCGATCCAGCACCTATACCACTTGGACACTACTGCCCAGTTGCCTGTGCGGTTGATGTGCTAAACAATACATCACCATGCTGCCTATGTATATGATTTCAAGTGAAATTGAACAAAAATTAAAATAAGACCACGATGTCGATTAATGTCATGACACCCATTGCAGGGGGTCACTGACACTCGCGTACAGGAGTAAGCAAAAAGATTCAGAAAGACAACGTAGCTGATTATATGATGTAATTTCTAAGATCCGACACTGTATGTCGCTCACTCACTCATATATACTAGTGTGTGTGTGTGTGTATATATATATATATATATATATATATATACACATATAGCGGCACGGTGGCATAGTGGTTAGCATGTCCACCTCACAGCAAGAAGACCTGGGCTCGATTCCCGGCCTGGGCTCGATTCCCGGCCTGGGCTCGATTCCCGGCCTGGGCTCGATTCCCGGCCTGGGCTCGATTCCCGGCCTGGGCTCGATTCCCGGCCTGGGCTCGATTCCCGGCCTGGGCTCGATTCCCGGCCTGGGCGTTTCTGTGTGGAGTTTGCATGTTCTTCCCGTGCTTGCGTAGGTTTCCTCCAGGTGCTCCGGTTTCCTCCCAAAAGCCAAAGACATGCACAGTAGGTTAATTGGCCGTTCTAAATTGCCCATAGGTTCGCATCGTGCAGAAGACAATGGCAACCACTGCACTAATCCTGCCAAGAAAACCTCCATGAAGATGATAACCAGGGCGTGATCCTTCATGGCGGGTCGCCAATGGTTGTCCTATGACTCAGGCACTATCTATCTATCTATCTATCTATGGGTCGCCACAGCGAATAATTGCATGTTTGATTTGGCATAGGTTTTTTATGTCAGTTGCCCCTCCTGTCACAACCCTTTAGCAAGGGACAGAAACACACCAATGGCTTTGCAGCCTACTCTTTACGAAAGTCAGCAATGGTTCTTTTACATGAACCTCTCAGCATAGACAGTGAGAGACATGGCCGGCCTTTGATAATCCCGTTAGCTGCACTGGGGGGGACAGTGACAACCTTGTGGACAGTGGGACTTGAACCCCCAACCTTAGGATCAGCAATCTAGTTCCCTTTACCACCAGGCCACCACTGCCCTATATATACACTCTATTAATCCCGCAGGGGAAATGATTGCCTTTGCATTTATTCCAGCTAACGGGAGCACACACAAGAGCACTTCAGGCATGAATGTGGAAGAAGGGAAGGTGCAGCTCACTCCCTTGCCACTACCCATTTTCCTGCTGGTTTCGGAAACCCTCTTCTCGAAGAAATAATTCCAAAAGTTTGCCTCCTGACTGGGAATTAAACCCTGGCCGGAGCAATCCGCTTAATCATACCAGGTTCATGTAGAGGCTGAAGTCTATCTCAGCCAACACCGGGTGAAGCCGGGGTCCATCCTGAATAGCTCACCAGGGCAACCATACACACCTATGGTCAGTTTAGAACAGACAGTTAGCCTGCACATCTTTGATATGCACGTCTTTGGACTTGTGGGAGGAAACCAGAGTTTCCAGATGAAACCCATACAAGTATGGGAAGAACATGCAAAGTCCACACAGAAATACATAAGCTGAGCCCGGGACTCAAACCCAGGACCTCGTTTTGTATCGTCTTGTCTTGTATTGTGCTGTTTATTGTGTACTGTATTTGTGCTGATCAGGGAATGAGCCCCTTTAAGTCCAACTAAGAATACAGAACATAATCAACAAGGAGCGCCTATATATATATATATATATATATATATATATATATATATATATATATTTTTTTTTTTTTTACTAAAATGGCTTTATAACACTGGAGCTCTGGCACATAATTCACAACAGTAAGAGACTGTTTAGGGTGTAAACATGACAAAAACACAACTTCATCTCCTATTGAAGTCTGTACTGTAGTTTTTTGTAAAATCTTATAAAAGTAGTACAGTACAGTACAGTATGCAGCGAGATAAAAGTTCGGAGGACTAAACCAAACATGCCACAGTCCGTTTTTTAAGGGGGGGGGCGGGTGATGAAGTCGGTTCCTTACCTTTCCTTATCGCAACGCTGAACTCCACACATAAACTGCCATTACGGTCCAAAACTAACGGGACATCGAAGCGGACAAGATTCACACAATTCAATTAATTGCCTGTTATCAGTGAATCATTCCTGCTGTGTTCGGATCCCCCCCCCCCCTCCCCATCTTACACTTCCAGCAGCCCCGCCCGCTCGTGAGATCCTTCCGTGGGCCTGTGAGTGAACTTAACCGAACTTTTAAGTTCCGTTTGCAAGGATTTTTACACAAAGATTTACTTTTCTTGACCCGTCCAAAAAAAATAATAATAATAAGACAGTTTGTGTGTGTGTGTTACTCTAAGAACCGAACATGAGCTTTAGCTTCTTTTGGAATGAAAAGTTGAAGGAAGGGGCGGTGGATTGGGAAGAAGTTTAGGTGTCCAATTTCACAGTGTTGTGCAGATGACGCCGGAAAACAGATGGAAAAGCTCAGAAACGACTCGCCTACTTCACATAGCTGATAGAGAGAGAGAGAGAGAGAGCGAGAGAGATAGAAGGAGAGCGCGTGTGTGTGTGTGTGTGTGTGTGTGTGAGAGAGAGAGAGCGAGAGAGAGAGGGAGAGAGTGTGTGTGTGTGTGTGTGTGAGAGAGAGAGAGAGTTCTCCTCAGAACTCAGTCTCAGCTGACACATGTTTTGGGTTAAAATATAATCATTAGCTTGAAGTTAAACCATTTCAGAATTGATTCATAAACACAGAAATACTTTTAAGTTGCAGAAATAAAAATCAGTGACAAAAATAAAACAACTGCAGCAAATATTATTCACATAAATGTTGGCGATGTTCATTTTCTGTCACAGCTTAACCCCAATTAGGGTCACGGGAGGCTAGTGCCCATCACAGCCGACTCTGGGCTAGGGTATACTAGACCCTGGACAGCTCACCAGGCCATCGGAGGGTCTGAAACACGCTGCCGATTTTGTAGCTACTTTGTGAAAATTCAGCGATGGTTCTTTTACATGAAAATCTCACCATAGACAGTGAGAGACATGGCTGGCCTTTGATAATCCAGTTATCTGCACCGGGGGACAGTGACAACCTTGTGGAGAGTGGGACTCAAACCCCCAACATTAGGATCAGCTATGCTTACCACCAGGCCACCACTACCCTGTATATATACATTGCCGCGGGATTTTTTTTTGTGATCTTATAGTGTTTGTGAACGTCCTGCACCGCGGAGAAGAGCTATTGTCAGAGGTGAGTACAGTACTTTAAATTCATTCTATTTAAATATTAATACATTACAGTATTTACATATGCATATAACTTTTGTAACGTTTAATATACACTTCTTGTATTGTATAGACGCGAAAACATATAGAAATGAGAGGGGCGTTCCTACTTCGCGGTTTTTCAAATATCGTGGTCAGGTCTACATTATCCGCGATATTCAAGGGATGACTGTATATACAGTATTCTATTAATCCCACAGGGGAAATGATTGCCTTTGCATTTATTCCATCTAACGTGAGCACAAGGGGACAGTGACAACACATGGAAAGTGGTCCTTGAACCCGCAACCTTAGAATCAGTGATCCAGCACCTTACCACTAGCCCACCACTACCAGGTAATGTTATCCTTATTTTTAGGCTGGTATACTGGTTAGTATGTCCGCGTCGTGGCACAAAGGCCCGGGTTTGATTCTCAGCTCGGCAGTTTCTGTGTAGTTTGAATGTTCTCCCTGTGCGTTCCTGGGTTTCCTCCGGGTACAACAGTTTCCTCCGCCAGTCCGGATCCATGCACATTAGGCTAACTGGCTGTTCTGAATCACCCCTTGGTGTGAGTGTGAGTGTTGCACTGCGATGGAGTGGTGAGGTGTTCAAGGTGTACCCCATCTTCACCGAGAGTCAGTTGAGATTCAGCCTCCCTGCAACCCTGTCTATATCTGAGACACCATAGTAGAATTCACTGCATTTGGTTGATTTTAAATTGATGCAGCAACTAAGATGAAGGTTAAGCCTGAAGCATCGAGCCACAGGAACTACCGAAGCTCAACCAACCTACACTGATTCAGACATATTGATTGAAGCACTGAATTAACTTACGTTAAAATATTACACAGAATCAACACAGGTGGTTTGAGCTGGCTGTTGTGGCTATGTGATTAATTCTTTGATTTTCAGGAGCAGAATGTGTTCAAATCCCAGCACTATCAAACTACCACGGTTGGCTCCTTGAGCACGACACCGACTTTCGACTTTGAGCTCCACTGTAGTCCTGCATGAATTACTAAAAATGACTGATTTTTTCAGAAAGTATCACCTAAATTAAGAATCGTACAATATTACAGGTTATTCTAGACTATGTGAAGATATATATGACAAAAATGTTTTTGTAAATGTGTTAGAATTATTTTTTATAATTATTATTATTTTACAGCACATACGTACAGTATTGCCAACCCTGTACCAGTAATCTGTTGTAAATTTTGCATTTTCCACCCACAGTGATCCCTACCTTACAGAAATTATTAAGGTGTTACTTACCTCCATGTGAACAGAAAAGGCTTTAATCATATTTTATTTCTTGTCTGACTTTAATGGGACGTTTGGTCGTATATAGTAGAACAGCATGTATGAGAAAATTATGCACAGTAGACTAAGCAAAATGACTACACGTTAACACGGCAAAAATTAGTTTCCATTAATTTCCTACATTAATATAATAAGAAATTTTTAATATGCTATATGAAAAGATTAAACAAGTATCACGAAGCATTGAAGGGAAACAATTTTATCTTTTATCATAATTTTATTAGATTAGTTTTTTCTATTACAACAACCAGGTGGAATGGTGACATAGTACTTAGTACGTCCACCTCACAATGGAAAGGTTCTGGGTTTAAATCCTGTGTCCGTGTGGGGTTTGCATATTCTCCGGTGGTTTTGTTGGTTTCCCCAGATACTCTGGCTTTCTACAACATTTGAAGACATAAAATGAGGTTATATGGTGTCCCAAATTGCTCCTAGATGTGAATTGTGTGTGTGTATGTTGCCCTGCCATAGTTACACACAGGGTGTTCCCTACCTTTACCCAGTGCTGGCTGTGACAGTATTGAATTATTAAAAGTAGTAGTAGATCTTCTTCTTCTCCTCCTCCTCCTCCTTTCGGCTGTTCACTTCAGGCAGTGGTGGTCAAGTGGTATAGGGCGCTGGATCGCTGATCCAAAGGTTGGGAGGATGGGGGTTTGAGTCCCACTCTCCATAAGGTTGTCAATGTCCCCCCAGTGCAGCTAACTGGGTTATCAAAGGCTAGCCATGTCTCTCACTGTCTATGGTGTGAGGCATGTAAAAAAAAAACATTGCTGACTTTCGACAAGAGTAGGCTGCAAAGCCGTTGGCGTGTTTCCGCCGTGCGATGGTCTGGCGAGCTGTCCAGGGTGTACTCTGCCCTAGCCCGGAGTTGGCTGGGATGGGTATCAGCCTCCCTGTGACCCTAATTCGGATTAAGCGGTTACAGAAAATGAACTAAACTGAACTGTTCCCTTCAGGGGTTGCAACAGCGAATCATCTGCCTCCATCTCACCCTATCCTCTGCATCTTCTTCTCTTACACCAACTACCTTCATGTCCTCCTTCACCACATCCATAAAGCTTATCTTTGTTTTTCCTCTTGGCCTTCTGCCTTGTAGTTCCAACCTCATCATCCTACTACCAAAATACTCACTATCCCTCCTGTGTACATGTCCAAACCATCTCAATCTAGCCTCTCTGACTTTGTCTCCAAAACCTCTTACATGTGCTGTCCCTCTGTTGTACTCATTCCTGATCCTATCCATCCTCGTTACACACAAAGAGAACCTCAACATTTTCATCTCTGCTACCTCCGGCTCTGCCTCCTGTCTTTTCCCCAGGGCCACTGTCTCTAACCCATACAACATCGTTGGCCTCAACACCGTCTTGTACACTTTTCCTTTCATTCTTGCCGATACTCTCCTATCACACATCACACCAGACACTTTTCTCCAACCATTCCAACCTGCCTGCACACGCTTCTTCACCTCTTTTCCACACTCTCCATTGCTCTGGATTGTTGACCTTAAGTACTTAAAATCCTCCACCTTCCTTATCTCTACTCCCTGTAACCTCACCGTTCCTCTTGGGTCCTTCTCGTTCACACACATGTATTCTGTACAGAGATCATCCTCTATAATTAAACTAACACTGTGTAGAGGTAAAAGCCTTTGCATGCTTATACTTTTTGAAAAACTTGCTCAGTCATCTATGCTTGGTCACCCAAGTAATCATCTTCGATCAAATTAAAAACACATGTACAACCTTTGTATTTATATATATATATATATATGCCATGAATATGTGTCATACTGTATATTAATCATAACATTTTAATAATCTTAGAAGAAAAACAGACAATGCATATGTTCCTGCTTTTGTTCCTAAATTTTTTGCGGTGAGCTTCCTGCTTCATACACATCACTGAATTATTTTTTAATGCACATGATTAATATTACAAAATGAATAATTAATAATTATATAAATTCACTTTTACTGATAAAACCATACACATACAGATATGTATATACAAAACAAAGCGTGCATTTTTTCTAAAAAATACAAGTAAACCAGGGTTGGCATGGTGGTGTAGTGGCCAGCACGTTGGCCTTACCAGCTCGGACATTGCTGTGTGAAGTTTGCATGTTCTCCTCGTGCTTGCGTGGGTTTCGTCCGGGTGCTCTAGTTACCTCCTACAGTCCAAAAACATGCACAGTAGGGTAATTGGCTGTTTCACACCTACAGTTGGCTGTGATGGGCCAACAAAGCACCCGGAAGAAACCCAAACAAGCACAGTGAGAAAATGCAAACGCCAAACAGAAATGCCTTCAACATTCAAAGTGCTTGAACCCAGAAAGTTCTTGCTGTGAGGCACACATACTAACCACTAGGTCACCGTAATGCTGCCTTTGATAGCCGAGTTAGCTGCACTGGGGGTGGTGGAGTGCCAACTGTTGATAGTGAGGCTTGAACCCTCAACCCTGGAATCAGTAATCCAGCACCATACCACCAGGCTATTACTGCGCCCCCCTTTTGCCATCTATTTCACATTATTCAGTCATTTGTAATATTCAGGGCTCTTAAACATTCTGGCACTAATGAAAGAGTTTTAATTCAGACTGTTTGTGAAATAAGTTTATTATGTATTGCAATAAAAGTTTCTGTTGAATCAGTTCAAGTGAATCAGTTCAAGAATTGAATAGATTGCAGATGCTGGAGTGTTTTGGATGACTGGTGCATTGAACTTGCCTGGATTTACTGCCCCTGTACATCTATAAGTAAATATTATCTGTTTGCTTAGATGGTAGTATGAGAAAGCTGTCTCTGGATGGCTTTTACCAGTCTGTATTTGAGATGTTTGTAGGCTTGAGAGATTGCCCTTCATTGTCTCGTTTCTTCCTCACGGAGACTCTGCATAAGTGGAATTGTAGGTGGCAACCAGAATCACACAATAATCCTACAGGTCAAAGTCCATTTGCAGAAGTTTTTCACCTGAATATCCATCTGTGTCTTTTGTTCTCTCTCTCTCTCTCTCTCTCTCTCTCTCCTCTTCCACTAACTTACCTGAAGGCAACTGCATAGTGCCATCAAGAACTGCGAGTGCAAACTGGACCTGAGGGAAAAATCAAACCAAGAAACATTAGACAAGAAAACATATGAATTGTCTGCTTATATCACTCAACACATCTTTTAGATGTTTACCTGATAATGGAAGTGAAAAAAGGGAGATAGGGTTGCACACGCCTATGAAGGAAAAGCTAGAAGTACTCTACCAGGTACTTGTAAAGAGGAGCCACTAGGTGGTGCTGCACCTCCAGCCCAGACTGTTTCAGGCAAAGCAATGAGAAGTGGTAACTGTATCCAGTGCAAAGCAGAAGAACTTGAGCATGAGCCACTGAATCATCCTGGAACAACAGAGCGCGGTCATCCAGCACTTTCACTACAGGAGGTGCCTGCTGGATATCCAACCGCAAAGAAAATGGCAGGCTGGGTTTTTTTTATGGCTCAAAGATGACCTTGAGATGGAGATAAGAAAACAGTGAGGAAATACATCTGTCTTTGCTCATCATTAATATTGCTGAATGCTCCATGCAGCTTGATTTAAAAGAGCCCACCTGTACATAATAACCAAGTATTGATTAACTATTAAATGCTTACCGGTCAATTAACAGACAGATGACAGCGAAAAAACAACAACAACATTGTAAGGTTATTGAGCGACAACCAGCCATTAGATCAGTGTCAGTCAACCTTGGTATTGATTGTACTTGAGGAACGAATGCCATTCTATCAAAAGATATTTGCTCAATAGGTGCTTTGATGATGGTGGTGGAAAGCATTGTGTTAACAAGACAGCCACTAGTTTCTTTCTTTCTTTTTCTTTTTTTTCGTTTTTCATTTTTCATCACCCGACTGTATATTCACAGCTATATATTAGATCCTTGTTTCACCTGGGCTTTAACTTGAGCAAATCCAGATGTTCCTGCACCCAAAATCCCAACAAACTGATGGGGAAAAGGCTCTGAGCAGCAACAGGAGTAACTATGCACCACCTTTTCTGAGAAAGGGCAAGCAAGAAAATGCGAGTAAATGCCAAAGAGAGAGAGAGAGAGAGAGAGAGAGAGAGTAAGAGTAAGAGTATGAGTGTAATAGTTTGCACTTTCAGGGTCATGTTTGTTGTTACCACTGAACATGTGCTGCACTGTTAAAGGGCTCTATTCCTAGAATGGAGGGCAAATGGGGCACAGAGTAATGACTAGAAAAGGAAGGAACACATGAGTCATGCCTAGAGGTCTACTGCTCTTTTCTCCTTGTGCTTTCTTTCACACCTATGTCTTGTGAATGGTTTTAACAGCACTCATTCATACTGTAGCAACAAAGGTTGAATCACTTTAATGCCTTGAGTTTTAACTATAAGACTTGAACCTCTTAGTAAAATACATCTTAATAACAACAACAAAAAAAAAAACGGCATCAATGGATCAACCTCATGATGAGAACAAATTGATTTTGTTTGTCTCAAAAGCAGAAATGGCATTTCTAACCCACTGCAGATGAACACAGAGTCGAAGATCTGTGTGCTGTGTCCTCCGTGCATGCCACACGAAATTACCTCCCACCTCACAGCCCCCCCATCTGTCTCCATGGAGATGGGTTTCACCTCTTCCACCATAGTGTTGAACTGTTGGGGAGAGGGAGACAGGGCCATCACAAGCATTACTTTAGCCTCCAACACAAAACCGTTACTCACTAATACCAAAGGACATTTATCAGCCACTCCTCATTGGCCTATGTGCACATCTGATTGGCTGTGTTTTCTACGACTGTCTCTATGGCAGTGTTTTCAGAATGTGCTTTCAGTCAATGAAGTTGGCACTGGTTGAAAATCTAATGAACACACTTGCTGTTGATACAGAAAAATGAGACGATTTGCACAATAGTTACAATCTTGTAAAGTATTAATGGAAAAATAATGACATGATTCTGTTTTCTATTTCCTGTTTGAAAATAATATGTGATGTGATGTCATGAATCCTGCAGTATGTCTCTAGGGTAAATACTGCTGAATATCCTAGTGTGTTCGAAAACAGGGCAGTTGAAGTCAAAGGAAAAATCAAGAGGCATCATGACTTCTTTAGGAAGGTTGGTTCTGCAAACAGAGAACATGTTAAGGAGGCACAACAGTACAAAACACAGCAGTTAATGAGATATTTATACAAACAAAACAAATGTCCACCATTCCTAAGTGGTTTAATTGTAGTAAGGAGTGATCACACTAGAGGTCTATTCGTTCATTCATTTTCCTATAACCGCTTAATCCTAATTAGGATCACACTGAGGCTGGCGCCCATCCCAGCCGACTCCGGGTCAGATCAGAGTACACCCTGGACAGCTCGCCAGGTCATTGCAGTGCAGAAACACACTGACGGCTTTGCAGCTTCTCTTGATGACATTCAGAAATGGTTCTTTTACATGAATCCCATTCCATATACAGTGAGAGTCATGGCCGGCCTTTGATAACCCAGTTAGTGCACTGGGGGGGACAGTGACAACCCGTGGAGAGTGGGGCTTGAACCCCCAACCTTGGGATCAGTGACCCAGCACCTTTACCACCAGGCCGCCACTGCCCTCACACTAGAAGTGTGATAGAAAAGCGATGACGCAGATTGATTTTTTTTTTTTATATATATATTTTGTGTCTTAATTATAAGTTGAAAGTAGTGAGAAAGTCATGCATCAATTTTTGCAATTGATTTGCAAGTAATTTACAAATGGTTTTGCAGATGTTTGGCAGAAAAAAAATTTAATCTCCTGTTGTAAATCAGTTGCGTTTTGTTTACTTTTTTCTGCCCAAACCATTAAGTTTTTATTTGCATGATATTACCATGAACAAAATGTGAATAAAATATGCAGAATATGGCGGATGCAGATAAGTCTCAAACTTCAAGCGTGGAAGTTTCCAACTTGTTGTGTTTCCTCATTCATTAATTCATTTTCTGTAACCGCTTAATCACAATTAGGGTCACGGGGAGGCTGGCACCCATCCCAGCCGACTCTGGGTGTGTGCAGAGTACACTCTGGACAACTCACCAGGCAATCGCAGGGCTGAAACACGCTGGCGGCTATGTAGCTACCGTACTCTTGTCGAAAGTCAGCAATGGTTGTTTTACATGAACCTCACACCATAGACAGTGAGAGACGCGGCCGTCCTTTGATAAACCAGTTAGCTGCACTGGGGGGGGGACAGCAGAGACAACCCGTTGAGAGTGGGGCTTGAAACCCCAACATCAGGACCAGTGATTCAGCACCTTTACCACCAGGCATCCATTGCCTTGTTGTGTGTTCTTGAGAATGAAAAATGAATCATTTGCGAGCAAAACAACAACTTTACAACCTTCTTGCGACTTGTGCGGACTGTTTAAAAAGAGTTTGAGACTACACGTCAGAGCCTCTTTTTTTGATGCATTCGCTGAAATTTTAAACATGTTTGAAATTTGTTTTTGCGAAGAGTTCACAAATGAGGCGACCAAAACATGATGCAGCGAAAGTGAACGTCATGCTGCAAATATGAGAATGAAAAGCAACAGCCACAAATTTCCATTCCCGTCAGTCGTCTTCCTACTGCACCTTCGGTGTGATCAGCCCTAAGCTAAGAGTTTTGGATGAGGAGAACTACCTTTGAGTTGATTTTATAGCCAGTTGCCTTCACTTAATACTATGTGCCATTTCAAAAATGCTGAGACGCTACACTACACGAGTGGCCGAAACAGCGAACTGCTGACATGGAATCAGATTCTGAATTACTGCTACTATTGCAGAATTAAAAAAATATATATATTTTAAAGAAAATGACACAACAAAAAGGCAATAATAGGAAAACTTCCAGAAAAATTCTGTTTAACCTGATCAACTCCTAACTACCAAAACTCAACCAGCTCTGATCAGTTGAGGTATTTTCCAGCTTCCTGATAGCTTGAGATCTGGTCCACCAATGTTTGTTTACAACGTTGCATTAGTAGCAGTAATTTAGAAACCATTTTCATTTACATGTATTTGGCTCTGTTTTTTTTTTTTTTGACAACCAGAAGATGCTCGAGACAATTTTTTTCTTTTTACAGAAAGATCGAGATGTATTAATACAAGTTGATAGTAAAGGGACATGATGAGGCAGTGGTGGCCTGGTGATAAAGGGTGCTGGATCACTGATCCTAAGGTTGGGGGCTCGAGTCCCACTCTCCACAAGGTTGTCACTGTCCCCCCCCAGTGCAGCTAACTGGGTTATCAAAAGGCCGGCCATGTCTCTCACTGTCTATGGTGAGAAGTTCATGTAAAAGAACCATTGCTGACTTTCGTAAAGAGGAGCTGCAAAGCCGTTAGTGTGTTTCTGCCCCTTGCTAAAGGGTTGTGTCAGGAAGGGCATCCGACGTAAAAACATATGCCAAATCACACATGTGAATCAGATGATTTGCTGTGCCGACCACTGAAAAAGGGACAAAGTCGAAAGGAAACGAAGAAGTAGTAAAGGGTGATGATGATGTGTAAAAAAATCATTTTTTTAAAAGAAAAGTGCTAATTTTGCCACATGTATGGAGACTTTTAGGACATTTTAAACCTTTCTGGAAATCATATGTGTGTGATGTACCACCTGAGGACTCTACACGCCCCTGAGGTTCATCAGAAGCACTCACGCACTCATCATAATGCCAGGGGCCACCCATGCATGTGCTCTACTACCACAGACAGCTTTTATAATTCAATCTCACCATCCCAGCTCCACATACGGGAACAAGGAGTTTTCCTGTCTGATTCAATTTCTGAGTCTTCTCATGGGATACAGACAGAAATTTGAACACACACACACACACACGTTACTAAATTCACTTAGCTATATGAACTGCCACAATCATTTCATTCATTCATTCATTTTCTGAACTGCTTAATCCTAATTAGGGTTGCAGGGTGGCTGGTGCCATCTCAGGGGTGAGGACAGAGTACACCCTGGATGGCTCTCCAGACCATCGCAGGGTGGAAACACGCCGACGGCTTATATATATTGTTCAGTTCATAGTTCATTTTCTGTAACCGCTTCATCCTAATTAGGGTCGCGGGGAGGCTGGTGCCCATGCCAGCCAACTCTGGGCGAGGGCAGAGTACACCCTGGACAGCTCGCCAGGCCATCGCAGGGCGGAAACACACCGACGGCTTTGCAGCCTACTCTTGTCGAAAGTCAGCAATGGTTCGTTTACATGCCTTACGCCATAGACAGTGAGAGACATGGCCGGCCTTTGATAACCCAGTTAGCTGCACTGGGGGGTGACAACCTTGTGGAGAGTGGGACTCAAACCCCCAAACTTAGGATCAGCGATCCAGCGCCTTATACCACTAGACCACCACTGCCCCATGTATATATATATATATATATATATATATATATATTGCATGTTTTATATTTACCTTATTCATCTTTGCTGCTGTTAGCATTTTGAAGAGACCAAACAACTTTTTTGGTTTGTGTTTGGTGGCAGCTTAAAAGAAATTCATTGTTTTAAAACATGTAATAATCTCTGGATAAATATAGGACAATAACACATGTTAAAACAAACATTGTGGCAGAAACCACGAAAGTGCACCAAGTGGAGTGGAATGGGAATGTAAATGTAAAACTTTCTCCCTTTTCATCTATTAGCACAAAAACGAGCAGCAAACCAGCTGTGGTAAGCCTAGCAAAACCAGCAAACAAACAGACATTAGAGTGTAATTATTTATTTCCCCTTTTTATTGTCATGTGCCATGGCAATCGGACTGTCTGTCTGTCCACAGTTGCATTCTACGCACTCAAAATGACCTTCACCAATAATCACAATTTCTGGTATGCATATTGGGACTGGGTGCCTTCACAAACCTATTAATTTTGGTTGCAGGTTGATATTTATGGATGCTGCCGCTGCCATTTTAATTACCATTCCTTGCACTAGCGCAGTGCTTCTCAAATAGTTGGGCGTGCCCCCCTTGAGGGGGCGTGTTATGATGCCGGGGGGATTGGGGGGGGGGGGGTGATGCCAGGGTAGCGCGTATGGCCCTGGGGAACATGCTCTCCTGGAATTGTGTTCGAGAATTAAGTGTAATTGCACCTCCACTCCACTAGTTGGCAGTGACTCTCTCATTGTCGTGCTATGTTGTAGCGGTTTTTCGCAGGAGCAAACAGTATGAAGTGTAGTAAACAACCCCTCAAGAAATAAGACAGAAAAATGTCTGCCTGTAATTAAGAGAAAGGTGGCGAGAGACAGAGATATTAAGATATAAATAAGATGAATGAGTTTAAATAAAGATGTATATATATTTTTTATTTCAGGTACATTGGTGCATTTTAAATCTTTTCTATTACAGATTAAAAATGTTAATGAAGTTTTTCTTTATTTTAAGTTGAACTATATTTCTTTCTTTTTTTTTGTTTTTAATGTTAATAGAGATATAGTGTTATGCAGAGGTGTACTAATAATTGTATAATGTATACTGTATAATTTTATAGACAAATTGTAAGAACTCTCTCTGTAGAAGCTCTTATGTAAACCTGCACGATCTGGATTCCTGCACGATCTGGATTCCTGTATCTCAACGTCTGAGAGCGCTCCGGGAACAGAGGACAACAAACCACACGAGTGAAATCAAGCTGGTTTATTCATCTGCTGCTCAGAGTGTGCTTCTGAGCATAAACTTTTTATACAGTATGTGTTCGTGCAAAAAGCAGACAAGATACAGAATCAGGTGTCCTTGGTTCAGAGTACATTCGTCATAGCATCGGGTGTGTGTGTGTGTGTGTGTGTGTGTGTGTGTGTGTGTGTGTGTATGTATGTGTGTGTATGTATGTGTGTATGTATGTGTATGTGTGTATGTATGTGTGTGTGTGTGTGTGTATATGTGTGTGTGTGTGTATGTATGTGTGTGTGGGTGTGTGTATGTGTGTGTGTATGTATGTGTGTGTGTATGTGTATGTGTGTATGTATGTGTGTGTGTGTGTGTGTGTATATATCACCATATCATGTTATTTACAAAACTGCGTGCATTCGTACGTAGGTAGGTGGTGATAAAAGAGGGACAGCCTTGAACATCCAGTTAGGTCTGGTTGATGTTTTACACAAAACTTAGGGACATCGGGGTACAACAGGATAAGGAGAACTTCTTGCTTCATGGTTCAATAAACATGTACGTATTAGGTCAGAGATATATTCTAACAGTTCCCCTCTTTTATACTTTAATGTTCATGAAGTATAAATCATTCGTTGCAGAATACACAAAGGTTCAGCGGGTGTCGAAGGTCGGGATCTTTCAGGAGACCAGGGACCGCGGTTGATCGGGGCCTGTGCTTGAAGGGCAGCTTGAGCTGCGACGCCCTTCGCCCACTGCCTCGAGATACTCGGGTCCCCTCAAGATCCCGACTCCTCACTACACCCGGGACGAAGGGTAAGAGGTGCCGTCGGACTGCGCGTCCAGTTGCGTATACTTTGGTCCACTAAAAGCGTCCATCAGGGCCCACACACGATTCAGCAGACACCTAAGGATGCAAGGTCCGAACACACCAACAGCAGACAAATGCATACAGGCACAAGCATGGTTAAATATGGAGTGAATATACAAAAAAGGGAATGGAGGAATCCCCAGCCGTAATTTGGACTTTCGTCGTGTCGCAATTGGGCTGCTACCGCACGCATTTTGTGCAGGGCTTGAGATATATTCCCCCCAGGTGAATCGTTCGGTGGAATATAGGTACAGCAGTGTTCACCTATAAGAACGCATACCCCCCCTTCCTTCGCGAGCAGTGCATCGAGCGCCATACGGTTCTGAGTAGCCATAAGCCTCAGGGCCGTCAATTCCTGGTTAATCCCGTCGACTGCGAGAATAGTGTTATTTACGAACAGGGCAAGCCTATAATGCACTTTGTTTAACTGGCGACAAACGTTCCCTACTCCAAAGTTCGGGAATAAGATCTCTGCAAATCTCGTACCCTCACTTACCAACTGATGTTCTTCCGGCACCTCGAGGTCACCGAGGGCTGATGCAGATCGCTTACGTCGGAGTAAGGAAGGAAACTGTTTAGAGAAAAGGGTAAGGGACGTTTCGATCCGGACGAGCGCGCACCTACCTCTTTGTAACTTCGGGAGGTACAACCACAGTTGACCATTGCCGCAGTCCCAATACCAATCTGGGATCCATATGGGCCGCTCTTGATTAAACACTATTCTTCCTGCATTATCATTTTTGAGGTTTATCGTGGAATTACACCTGCGCGGATCTAGTCCCTGTATCCAGTGCGATGTTTGATTATTAGGTAATCTTACGCATTTTTCGGTGCCGTCCGTGTCCATGGAACAGTCGTTCGGGGCTTCCCGGTCTTGTTCTGTACCGTTACCATCATATCGCCAAAAACATATGGGGTACTGCATTCTTAAGTCCCAATGTACTGAGAAGCCTGAATTTGGGTCTAGGTGGCGTCGTAGAAAGATTTCTGACTGATTATAAGTTCCCCACTCGCCCCGGACCCACTTCGAGTTGATGATGGTGTAATTGTCCCTAGAAGGGGTATATACATATGGGGTTCCTCCATCATGGGGAAACAGAGAGCAAACAATACATTCTTCTAAAGTTACATCACGTTTCACAGTAAAATTCAAATACTGCCAGAACATGTTATTTTCAGGATGAGGGTAATATGTACAAAGACCCGGGGCTGAGCACATCAGCCCGAGCAAGAGCAGAACATGGAGGGTATACATAACACAGGATATTTTTGGTTATCCGTTCCCAGTACGAGAGGGTGTAAAGGTGGTACTCGTAAGCTTATGTTGAGCCGAATCCGTTAGAAAACACTTCTCCCCTCTTAGGTGATATATGTCTTAAGACCTGGAACAGAGGTAATAAAGATAGACAACATCATGGTCACACAAAAACAAACAATACAATACTTCATTCTGGGCTTTTCTTCAGTCTGGTAGCATGGATCCACTGTGGAAAGAGGTCAGTTAGTACGGCGGTACGAGTTACAGCGAGTATCTTCGTGGGCTCACTGTAAGGAGAGTCTCCCAAAGAGGAATTTAGTTTCACAAATTTCTTGACCAGCACATTGTCTCCTACCTTGAAGGCATGAGTGCTTGCATCGGCCGGGACCGAAGTATTCTGATTAGTGCGTTCCCAATAGTCATTTAGGACCTTAACAAGGCCCACAGCATACTCGCTCATGTGTATATCTAAATCTTCCGTCCCCAAAGCCTGTTTTCCCTTCCTCCAAGGAGCAGGAAAGGGTCTCCCCATTACCACTTCATAAGGGGATAGATTCCCTAAGGCCACCTGCGAGGTCATCCGCAGATCCGCTAGGACCACAGGCAGCACCGAAACCCAATTCCTGGATCCGGTGGCGTGCATTGCTTTTCGTAATTTCCCTTTAATGGTTCTGTTTGTTCGTTCCACTATTCCGGAGGACTGAGGGTGATATGGGACATGGAAACGCCAATTGATCTCTAGCTCTTGTGCCAACAGTTGAGTGACTTTTGAGGTGAATGGTGTGCCTTTATCCGAATCAATACCCAACGGGAGGCCATATCTGGGAATAATTTCCTGTGATAACTTTTGAACCACTACTCGGGCGTTTTCGTTCCCACACGGGAAAGCTTCAACCCATCGAGAGAATTTATCCACGATAACCAATAGATATTTAAATGGGCCCTGACGGGGCAGGTGGGTAAAGTCTATCTGCCACTCCTGGAAGGGAGTATCTGGTTTCGGCAGATGCTGATGTGATCCATCTGGTTTGGACACATTGTTCTGTGCACAAATCAGGCATTTGTCCAGAATGCTGTGCACCGTAGAGGCTAGTTGTCGTATACAGAAATCTTTTTCCATATCTGTCACCACCCCTCTTCGACCGCGATGTGTAGGCCCGTGAAACTCGCGGACGAGGAAAGGAAGGCAGTGCGTGGGCAGACATAAGCGACCGGTCGAATCGAGTAGAATGCCGTCACCCGAGGGCTGAGAGCCCTGCGAGGACCAAAAATCAGTGTCTTCTGTGGACGCCGAGGACTGAAGGGATTTCAGATCCAAGTCAGGGAGGAGGGCGCTAAGCATGTGTGAGGTTGACACCAGCGCGGGCTGCAGGAACGGCGGCATGGAGCCGAGCGAGGCAGCCTGTTTAGACGCGCGGTCAGCCAAAGAGTTACCTCGTGCCTCAGCAGTGTGGTCAGAGGAATGACCGCGGGTCTTTACGATCGCTAAACAGAGCGGGAGATTGCAGGACACAATAAGATTCTGGACTAAGGTGGAATGTGAAATGGGCTTACCGTCAGCAGCAGTGAAACCACGAGATTGCCAGATACGGCCGAAATCATGCGCCACCCCAAAAGCGTAACGAGAGTCAGTGTATATAGTAACATCCTGGTCGGAAGCGAGAGTGCATGCCCGAGTGAGTGCATATAACTCTGCTGCTTGAGCGGAATTAAAGGGGAGCGAGTACGCTTCCAAAACTTGGTCCGGTAAGGAACATACTGCGTAGTCAAGAGAGGAACACTCCGTCGGAGGGTTTCGAGCATGACCCGTCTACAAACAGGGAGAGACCTGTGGAGAGAGGAGTAGACATTAAGTCGGATCTAATGCTGGTGTCATGAACAATGGTGTCCATGCAGTCATGTTCCAATGGTTCGCAGTCGTCATGAGCATTAAGCAGGCGCTGTAGAGCCTGCGCCACGTTATCTAGGGAAGAGGAACAGGATATAGTTAGGTTGTCAGTAGCACAAAGGATGGCCTCGTAACCTGAACGACGTTGAGAAGACATGTGTTGTGTAGACAGAGTATTAAGGATATGCCTAACCTGATGGCTGGTGTGTAAAACGAGTGGATGAGAGAGCACTATTTTTTCTGCTTGAGAACTAACACCGCACTGGCAGCGACAGCGCGGAGACAGGCAGGTAAACCCTGAGCCACAGTATCTAGAGTTTTGGAGAGGAAAGCACAAGGCCTAAGTCCCCCCCCGTGGTCCTGCGCCAAGACTCCAGAAGCCGTGCCGGCCTGGTGAGCGACGTAGAGATGAAAGGGTTTGTTGTAATCCGGGAGCCCGAGAGCCGGCGCGGAGCATAGGGCCGACTTCAGGGCTTTGAATGCGTCCAGCATGTCCTCAGTCCAGACCAAGGGTTGGTGGAGAGGGTCAGTGTGAGCCACGGCAGAGCGTAAACGTTTGTCATAAAAGGAACAGTCCGGGATCCATTGGCGGCAGTAGTTAATGAGGCCCAGGAAAGCCAGGAGCGCTTGTTTAGTGGCAAGCTTCTGAGTGTCCACTATGATCTTTGACGCGATCCTGAGTAAGGCGTTTTATCCCGTGAGAGAGTTCATAGCCCAGATATATCACAGTGGGGAGGCAGAACTGTAACTTGGGCTTGGAGACCTTGAAACCCTTTTTTTCCAGTAAGAGGAGGAACTGGACAGTGGCGTCGAGGCATAGTTCATAGGTTAGGCCGGACACCAGGAGGTCATCAGCATAAGAGTGTACGCAGGAACCAACGGGGACGTCCAAAGAACCCAACGCGTCCCTAACTGCAGCCGAAAACACGGCCGGAGAGTCAATAAATCCTTGAGGTAATCTAGTCCACGTGTACTGTCGTTGCCGGTGTGTGAAAGCGAAGAGAGGTTGTGTGCTTGGCTCAACAGGGATACTAAAAAACGCCGAGCACAGGTCGATTACGGAAAAATGAGTGTGATCGCAAGGAATAGAAGCCATAATAGAGGGCACATCCGGAACAACCGGTGAAACTGGAGCGATGAGCTCGGTAATTTTTCTGAGGTCTTGCGTCAGACGCCAGGAACCGTCTGGCTTAGGAACCGGGTTCACAGGCGTGTTATAAGGGCTTGTGCACGGCACAATGATACCCTGTTCCAAAAGAGCGGCCAAAATAGTGTCGATACCCAACATTTTTTGAGGCGACAAGGGGTATTGTCGGATGTACACGGGCGAAATGTGCTTCACGGTAGCTTCATATGGGGCGCAGGCCACACAACCCACGTCATTCTTATGCTCTGCCCAAAGATTGGTGGGCAGTGTGTCGAGTACAGGGGGCGAGGTGGAACTCGCCACGCACGCCGAATTAACATTAAAAGGCAAGGGCTGCGCTTGCAATGATAACAGAGAAACGGAGGAGGTGTCGCACGTTTGGATGGTCATGCTCGAACCTTGGAAAGAGATTTGGAACCCCAGAACACTCATGAGGTCACGGCCTAACAAATTAAAGGGGCATTCGGACATATGTACAAAAGAATAGGATATTTGCAATTTATCAAGCGTATGATCATCAGGAAAATGTAGGAGAAGGGGTGGCGTATATGGGGAGGAGAAGGGAACCCCATCTATTCCCACAGAGCTAATAGACCTGGAAGATACAGCACCCTGATAGTCCCTGCCTAAAGAAGATAGGGTCGCCCCGCTATCGATAACAAAAAGATATTCCACCCCCTCTAGAACAATAGGAAGGAGCGGCAGATTCTCATTGCAGGGTGAATTAAACACTAGATGCATTAAGCTACAGGTCTCGGGGTCCTCACTCCGCGGGCATCCCTATTCACGGTCCCTGGACCGAGACCCTATGCCCGTGGGGCCGGGGAGAGAGGCTGACTATACCGCCGCGCGGAATTTTCCTCATCTCTCTGCCTTTTCCTTACTTAAGGGTCTTGGTTTGGGAACACTCTGCGTCACCCTTTTTGGCTCGAACAGTTCTTTTAACGATAGCCAGTACGAACGCATTTCATACCATTTAACATATGCCTCTTTCATGTATTCGTAATCCCATGAAGGGTTGCCCAATCCATCATAAATCATGCGATGCGCGGATGTCAGAAATCCTGCATCAAAAGTCCCATTTCGAGGAAAGTTTGGTACTTGGTCGAGTCCCTCAGTCCATCCCGCCAAATTGCTGAGCCATGGCTCAGTATAATAAGCTAGACCACATCTATTCATCCACTCCTTCGGAGTTTCCCGGGGATTAGGCTTTGGGTAGGAATTTCCCATTGTCTATCTTCTAACAAAAACAAAAAATACGTTGGCATACAGGAATACACGTGCACCTTTTGTATAGCGCTCTTCCCAGTTATAACAACTGAGGATAAACCGTCCCAGTTATAGCAACTGAGGATAAACCGTCCCAGTTATAGCAACTGAGGATAACCGTCCCAGTTATAGCAACTGAGGATAACCGTCCCAGTTATAGCAACTGAGGATAACCGTCCCTTATGAAAAGGGGATAACAGACGCTCAGATACTGCTAACCAGGTAGTCAAACAAATCTTGTCTTACCTGATCAGGAGTATCACGTCGGGGTCACCAAATTGTAAGAACTCTCTCTGTAGAAGCTCTTATGTAAACCTGCACGATCTGGATTCCTGCACGATCTGGATTCCTGTATCTCAACGTCTGAGAGCGCTCCGGGAACAGAGGACAACAAACCACACGAGTGAAATCAAGCTGGTTTATTCATCTGCTGCTCAGAGTGTGCTTCTGAGCATAAACTTTTTATACAGTATGTGTTCGTGCAAAAAGCAGACGAGATACAGAATCAGGTGTCCTTGGTTCAGAGTACATTCGTCATAGCATCGGGTGTGTGTGTGTGTGTGTGTGTGTGTGTGTGTGTGTGTGTATGTATGTGTGTGTATGTATGTGTGTATGTATGTGTATGTGTGTATGTATGTGTGTGTGTGTATGTATGTGTGTGTGTGTGTGTGTATGTGTGTGTGTATATGTGTGTGTGTGTATGTATGTATGTGTGTGTGTATGTATGTGTGTGTGTGTGTGTATGTGTATGTGTGTATGTATGTGTGTGTGTGTGTATATATCACCATATCATGTTATTTACAAAACTGCGTGCATTCGTACGTAGGTAGGTGGTGATAAAAGAGGGACAGCCTTGAACATCCAGTTAGGTCTGGTTGATGTTTTACACAAAACTTAGGGACATCGGGGTACAACAGGATAAGGAGAACTTCTTGCTTCATGGTTCAATAAACATGTACGTATTAGGTCAGAGATATATTCTAACACAAATAATACTATTTATAGTCGCTCGCAGGGCGATGGGGGCGTGAAATGTTTTTTTTTTTTTGTTCCTAGGGGGAGCGCCACAGAAAATAACCGAGAAGCACTGCACTAGCGCAAAACCGCTATCACCAATCATCAACATTTTTGGTGTTAATCTTGGGACTTATACCTTTTGTCATGTGGCCCATGCTTTTCATGGCAGTTTTTTTTAAAGAGTAGAAGTACCATCCTACCGATATACTAATCCAGGAGAACTTATCTTTGTAATCAGCTGAGTTCCACACTGTGTTCAGTGTTTTCCCCCCCCTGCGTCATTCCACTTTACTGCACACAATTTTGTTATGGACAGGAATATTACCGTTTTGTGAGTAGTTGCAATTGTATTTATTTGAATCTCTGCTGAAATTTTCATGTGAACAGCTGCATGGGAAATATGTTTAATAGAAATATTGTTAAAGTATTGAATGCTATTTCACCCACTATATTTTGGTATTATTTATTCAATTTCATTTTCTGAACAGTGGGCAGTGGTGGTCTAGGCGGGCAGTGGTGGTCTAGTGGTATAAGGCGCCGGATCGCTGATCCAAAGGTTGGGGGTTCGAGTCCCACTCTCCACAAGGTTGTCACTGTCCTCCCAGTGCAGCTAACTGGGTTATCGAAGGCCGGCCATGTCTCTCACTGTCTATGGTGTGAGGCATGTAAAAGAACCATTGCTGACTTTCGACAAGAGTAGGCTGCAAAGCCGTCAGCGTGTTTCCGCCCTGCGATGGCCTGGCGAGTTGTCCAGGGTGTACTCTGCCCTCGCCCTGAGTTGGCTGGGATGGGCACCAGCCTCCCCGCGACCCTAATTAGGATGAAGCGGTTACAGAAAATGATGATGAATGAACATTTTCTGAACAGCTTTATCCTTTACTAGGGTGATGGGGAGGCTGGAGCTCATTCCAGGAAACTTTGCCAACGACGAGGTACACCCTGCACAGCTCATCATCGTGGGACTAACCCAGACACACAACTATTCAAACTCGCACTCATACCTAGATGCAGTCAAAAATAGCCAATTTGCTAAATTTCATTGAACTGTAGGAAAAAAACTGTACTAACACAGAAGAAACCCATGCAAACACAGGAAGAACATACAAACACACACCTAGCCAGGCACAGAGCTATAAGCCAGGAACTTCTTGCTGGCGGAAGGCTGACATGCTAACCAGGGGTCTGAGCACACATGCAACCTCTTGATTGGCCTGACATCCTAACCACTGCATCTCCAGTCAGATGCTCAAACATTAAAGACTCATATATTTTTCCCCTAAAGACATTTATGCAGTTTAAGCGTCAAATGAGTTTTCATTAATTTGTTCATTCATTTTCTGAACGGCTTACTTCTAATTAGGGTCGTGGGGAGGCTGGCGCCCATCTCAGCCAACTCTGGGCGAGGGCGGGGTACACCTTGGACAGTTTGCCAGGTCATTGCAGGGCCAACACTTACAACCATTCACACCTAGGGGTGATTTGGAACAGCCTATTAACCCGCTGTGCATGTTTTTGGACTGTGGGACAAAACCGGAGTATGCAGAGGAAACTCACACGAGCACGGGGAGAACATGCAAATGCCACACAGAAACGTCCAGGCTGGGAATCGAAACCAGGACCGTCTTGCTGTGAGGCAGACGTGTTCACCCCTACACCACCGTGCCACTATCAAATGAGTTTGTTATTTGATTTTAACAAATATAACAATGTGTAGGTAGCATTCAGCTAACTGTTAAGAGATTAATGGAGGTGAGACAGATCAGATGGCTATAGTGACTGATGGAGTCATGTGGTGGTTAAAGGTCGATGTGTGAGGTCTCTTGAGAGAGGTGATAGTGCTAGAGAGGATGCGCCATTTTTTTTACTGAATACTATCAACACATGTACTTCAATATGTGTGCCTGCTGTTTAATTTGTGATGTTTCAGGACTGGATAGACTGATTACCACTGAAAAGCTGGATGAGTCACAATCTGGGTATGAGTCATTACATTTTTTTTTTTTTGAAAAGTCTGCAGGAGTGCTATAATACAGTGTACTTTTTAATCTGCTAATGCTCTAGAGGTCAATAGTCTTATGCTGTGTTAGAATTTCTTCCATATTTGCCATATAATGCATTACTGAGTGCTGTGTTTGAAATGTTTTGAGAGTCGGCTGTTGTCATTGCAGTGGATGATTTATGCTTTCTGTACAGTTATGTGAAAAAAGTTATGCCACCCCATTAAATAGTCAACTGTTTATGATGAAATGTTCATATAACAATGTCCAATCTTGTTTTTATTTATTGGCCCTTAGGGAAAATGAGTTTGAGGCACAGTGGCATAGTGGTAAGCATATCTGCTTCACAGCAAGAAAGGTCCTGGGTTTAAGTCCCAGGCTTGGGTATTCCTGTGTGGAGTTTGCATTTTCTCCTCATGCTTGTGTGGATTTCCTCCAGGGAACTCTGGTTTTGCCCGACAGTCCAAAGACATGTACATCAGGCTAATTGGTTGCACTGATCTACGCCAGGTAAGGATGTGAGTGTGAATGGTAGCGTGTATGTTGCGATTGTCTAGTGAGCTGGTCAGGGTGTAGCCTGCCTTCACCCACTATTGGCTGAGATAGGTCTCAGCATCCTCAAGACCTTAATAGTAGGCCTAAGTGGTTGAGAAATGAGGAAGTGAATAAGTGCATCCCATATCATCATGTCATTGAATGAGCGATTTCATACACAGCTCCAGTAGTGCACCTTTTCTTTGTGAAATGAGGAATAAGATAAATTCTTACAGAAATGACTGGGGTCTGTTTTCAGAACATTAAATTAAATCAATACTATTAAGACCACAATTAATAAAGATTTGATGAGCCATGCTCTGACCTTTTTTGGTCTTTTCTTAATAGCTATAAGTTTTGGATACATCCGTCCTTGTGTCTCAGAGAAATCTGAACAGAAGTGAAGAATCTCCTCCTACATATGTGCTGGAGGCAAAGGATCAAAAGAAACACATGACTGTAAACTTCCCCTGAGGGTTAGAATTCTTGAATGTGTCATCATTCAAAACTTCAGTCCAAGAAAAACATTACTTCAAGGGTTCTTTGTAGCTACCAACAAAGTACTGGTTAAAGTGATTCAGTTAATGACGTGAGGTGAGAAACGTTGTTGGATGCCTTCCCCATGTGTTTTCCCCAAGGGTAATGCAGAGACAGTGAGATCAGACAAGACCTTGACATGAAGATACAGCCCTAGGGATGTCCAGCAACTTATTTTTACTGCGATTTTCAGTTGCTGACATGTGCCTGAGGGTGGAATGGAGACAGTGAGTTGAGTGACATCAGTATAGCAGTGGTAGGAAAAACCCATGAGAGGATATGACTTCACCAAGAGCTTGAGTAGTGAAGGAAAAAAACAAGAAGACCCCTCACTGAGCCTTGTGGGAAACCGGTCAACTTTATGGAATTGATGTGAATTCATTCATAAACCTCGGTTGTCCAGCGAAAGTAAACAAGCAGCGAGTAACATTTCAGGCGGTAAAACTCCCCACATACCCTCTTTTTGGGAGGGGCTTCTCCCGTCTGTTGTCATCCTTTGACTATTTAAGAAGGAATTCCGTAGGAACAGCATCCAGTCTTAGAAGTAAAAGCTTGAGCTTCAGACCCAGTAGTTCTGTCGGAGGTTGGGCCAATAGCGGGTTAGCTTGATGTGGTCTTTACAGGTTATTGATCTGCGTCCAAATGGTAATGTTTTCAGAGAATGGCGTGTGCCATTCTAATATTGAATTTCTTTTGTGATTTCTGCGGATGCTTTGCCCTCTACCATTCTCCTGGTGACACAGATCAGCACTGGCTGATATTGCATTACCTTAGACTGGTATCTGCTGCATGCAGCCCAGCCAATAGGATAAAACAATGAGTTTGTGTAACTACCAGGGCTGGAACAGCAGATGAAGAAGACACATTGCTCCACCTGCCTACTAGTAATAGTAATGAGGCAGCACTGGCCTGTACTTGAAATGAAGCAAAGGACAGATGTTGCCTGAAGAAACCGCTGATGCCATATGAAAGTGATTGTGAGGATATATATTCCTACCTTTCATATCCATGTTTATATTCAGCCTAATAATCCATTACTAATCCAAATGATCGAACATAAGAGATTCTGTATACACTGAGTTCAAACACAGTAAATGAGGCTTATCTCAATAAAATCTCTCTCCAATACAACAAAGTGGGCAGTCATTTTGAAAAATAATTGAAAAAGAAAAATAACGGCAAAATAAAATGTTTGCGATGGGATCAGTGCGTGTGGTGTGCATGTGTTCATGCCACATGTGAACCTGGTGTTAAAAAAAATAAAAGGGAGCACAGTTCATGTTTGATTGCCGGGCTTGGGTGGTATTGCGTGTAGTTTGCATGGGTTTCCTAAAGGTAAGCTGGGTTCCTCCCTCCGCCAAAAAACATCCACATTAAACAACTGACTGTTACAAATCACCCTTTGGTGTAAGTGTGCGTGGTTGTGTGTGTGTGTTGCCCTGTGGTAGTCTAGTGAGCTGTTCAGGGTGTAGTTCACCTTTGCTCAGTGTTGCCTAAGATAGGCTCCGGGATAATGTTCAGTGGCAGTGCATGTTACAGATTTGAACCTATTTAAATAATTGTGTGGTTAGATTAGAGTGAAATTTATCATTAAAATTATGAGGCAGACATAGGGCATGAAGTGACCACACTAAATTCAGCCAAGCAATATTAATTGAGGATGCATTCCTTAGCCATTGGTAAAAAAGAGAAAAAAAGGATGAAGTAATTTGTTTTTGCAGTTACGTATTCCCAAATAAGGACTTTTAACACGGGTAGCATTAGAAGATGAGTAAATGTTTTAGAGAAATGGACACAGTGTGTATTTACAGTCATGAGAAAAATAAGCACATTGCATAGAAATTGATCATTATATAAGCAAAAAATTTCACCCTTTTTAATACAGTGTCTACAGAAAGAAGGTAAAATGCTTCAACAAAACCACAAGGAAAATTTGCCTTTTCCATCTTCAATTCAAAAAAGCATCAATATATATATATATATATATATATATATATATATATATATATATATATATATATATATATATATATATATATACATACACACACTCTATAATATTCTTAAACGGAGAAAGAAAATAAACCATTGAACCCATTTGCAAGTTGTTTGAGGGATTTCATGAATCATGAATATACTGCAGTTTTCATCTCCTCCCACACGTTTTAACGGGATTCAAATCTGGGCTTTTGGTTAGACCATTCCATCACTACCCATTTCCTCTGTTTCATTCATTCTCTGGTGGATTTGGTAATGGACTCACCATTATTATCTTGTTCAATAGTCCACCTCTGCTTCAAATTCAGCTTTCAAAAATGGTCTCACATTATCTGAAAAGCGCTATGCTATGATGCTGTATTCATAGTTGAATCACTGAGTGCAAGCTGCAGGTTCCTGAGGCAGCATAGCAACCACAAACCATGATATTGCCACCACTAAAATTTGTTATGAGGTTCTTTTCCTAAACAGATGCCTTTGGTCTGCCTTACAAATGTGTAATGTTGCTGTGTCAAGCAATTCTACCTTTGATTTGTCTGTCTGTGTTATGGTCTGTGCTTGTTGGCAGCATTTAACTCTCTTTTCTCTCTCCCCATACACTGCAGATGCTGGTGAGGGGCGTGGCTGTTATCCGCAGGCGAAATCCAGAGAGCGCACCTGAATTCACTCAGCCATCAACGAGCTATAAAAAGGAGCGATGCGCTTCCCTCCAGCGTCAGAAGATTGATTCCTCCATGTGATTCCTTCTCCCCGTAATCTCTCTGACTCCTGGTTACCAGCTCCGTGCTCGACCTGTTTCCCGTGTTGATATTTCCCAATGATTTTGGTTTAGTGTTTGTCTCTCACCACTACAGTGAACACGATTTTCCTGTACTCCAATGCTTCCCCTGAGCTCAATAAAGCCTTTGTTTCATCGTACCTGGTCTCCTGCATCTTTGGGTCCGACTGATATGCTCCCGACGTCACAGAATCTTCTGACCGGAAACATGGACCCAGCGGAGACTGCCCAAGTCCAGCAGGCATTATCCCACCAGGGAATCCTCTTGCAACGACATGACTCCACCCTGCACCAACTTGTGGACAGCCTCCAAAGAATAACCACCAGCATGGTGTAGCCCGGCCGAAGGATGGACGCCATTGCCTCCCAACTCACCGCCACGACCCCGCCCACTATCCCTTCACTCTCCGCTTTGGCGGCAATGTCAGTCCTACTCCCGATGCACTGAGGACCGCTCATCCCCACGCCAGCCAGGTATTCAGGCATGATCGGCTCATGTGCACAGTTCCTCCATCAATGTTCGTTTGTCTTCAGCCAACAGCCGCTCTCATACACTACCGACCAAGCCAAGACCGCTTTCGTGATGAGCCTACTCACAGAGCAAGCCTCGTCCTGGGCGCTAGCGGTCACCACCCATACCCCGGAGTTATGCTTGCATTTCGACCAGTTTGTGCTGGAAATGAAATGGGTCTTCGACCATCTGGTAAAAGGGGAGGAAGCGAGCAGTCAGCTACTATGAATCAAGCAAGGCTTACAGTCAGTGTAGGAGTATGTGATCAGATTTCGGATACTCGCCTTCCTGCGGGGTCTGAACGAGAGGCTGAAGGACGAGCTCGTGGCACGAGATGAGACAGCGACTCTCGAAGATTTGATCACCCTAACTACAAGGCTGGACAACCCAGCTAAGAGAGAGGGACAAATCCCGAGAAGAGCGGACTAGTCTCGTCTACCTGTCCTCAAGCTCCTCCGTGAAACCCAACGCTGCCTCACCTTGAACCTCCTCACAATTTCACCCTCCGAGAGAGGACATCTCTCACGAACCCATGCAGTTGGGCCACACCAGACTGACGGCAGAGGAGAGGCATCGGCGACTGACCAACGGCCTCTGCTTCTACTGCGCAGAAAAGGGGTATTACCTCGCCCAGTGCCCAGCATGGCAGGGTCCGACAGCTAGGAGAGGAGCAGCGATGAGAGAACCCTCCAAAACGCCCAGGAAGCGAGTTCAAGTTCAAGGTACGCTGCACTCCGCTCAACTCACCCATTCAGTCGACATATTCATCGACTCAGTCGCCGACACTAATTTCATTGATTCGGGGATGGGATGGTTGAGCTCCACAACCTTGAAACCCCCAAGGAGGTAGTAGCCATTGACGGCCGACTCATAGCCCGTGTCACGCACAAACGAAGCCTGTCAAGCTCAGTCTGTCCGGGAATCACCATGAGCGTTTGGAGCTGTTTGTCCTCTCCGCCCCTCTGTCTCCCCTGGTGTTGGTGTGGCCGTGGCTGCAGACCCACAACCGCAATATCGACTGGCGCACCCTCACCATACGCAGTTGGGGTGACTACTACCTCTAGCACTGCCTACGGGTGGCCGTACCCTCCCAAGTTCCACAAACCCTGGTTGACCTGGGAGATATGGACTTGGCTGGTGTTCCGAGTGAATACCACGATCTGAAAGAGGTGTTCAGCGAGGACCAAGCTCATTCGCTACCACCTCATCGACCATACGACTACGCCACTGATTTACTCCCAGGTTCCATGCTCCCTTCTCAGTGACTATATAACCTCTCAAAGCTGTATATAACCTCTCGAAGAAAGAGGCCATGGAAACCTATATAAACGAGTCGCTGACTGCAGGTCTCATCGTCTCCGTTAGGCACCGGGTTTTTCTTTGTAGAGAAACAGGTCAAAATCCTGAGACCTTGCATTGATTACACGGGCCTGAACAGCATCACCATAAAGAATAAGTACCCTCTCCCTCTGATAGATTCGGCCTTCACCCCTCTCCACAATGCAACCGTATTTTCGAAGCTGGACCTGAGAAACGCGTACCACTTAGTCCGGATTTGGGAGGAGGACGAGTGGAAGACGGCCTTTAACATGCCCCTGGGTCACTTTGAATATCTAGTCATGCTGTTCGGTCTAACTAATGCCCCAGCGGTTTTCCAAGCCCTGGTCAACGACGTGCTCAGAGACATGTTAAACCGCTTTGTATTCGTTTACCTGGACGACATCCTGATTTTCTCTAAGGACCACGACAAGCATCTCCGTCATGTAAGAATGGTTTTAATGAGACTCCGAGAGAACAGGTTATTTGTCAAAGCGGAGAAGTGCGAGTTCCATGTTCACTCAGTCTCATTCCTAGGGTTCATTGTTGAGAAGGAGTGGATAAGACCCGTTCCGGCAAAGGTGAAGGCAGTGGTGGAGTGGCCGACTCCGGGGACGCGGCAACAGCTGCAGAGGTTCCTGGGGTTCGCTAACTGGCTGGAAGGGGCAGCCCACACCTTTGTGGTCTGGACCGACCACAAGAACCTGTCTTACCTCCGTACGGCCAAGAGGTTGGACTCTCGTCAGGCACGATGGTCCCTCTACCTGGGGAGATTCAATTTCACGCTGACGTACCACCCCGGCTCCCGGAATACTAAACCAGACGTGCTCTCCAGGCAGTTCTACCTGGGGGAAGACACCACCATGGAGACCATCCTGCCCGCCTCTTGTGTACTTGGAGCCGCTCAATGGGAGGTCAAACATCTAGTTCAGGACACCCAGCAGGGGGAACCAGAACCCGTCGGGTGCTCCCAAGGTCGGTTATATGTCCCCCTGCCGGCCAGAACCCCAGTGCTCCAATGGGCTCACTCATCTAAATTGGTCTGCCACCCCGGAGCCCACCGAACTCTCTTCCTACTCCAACAACGCTTCTGGTGGCCAACTATAACAGCAGACACCAGGGAGTTTGTTGGAGCTTGTGCTACCTGTGCCCGGAGCAAGTCTTCCCATCTTGCACCCACTGGCCTCCTTCAACCCTTACCCATTCCTCATGACCTCTGGTTGCACATTGTGGTGGACTTTGTTACGGGGTTACCGCTGTCCGAGGGCATCCTGTCGGTAGTAGACCGCTTCTGGAACGGACAGCAGCCTGAAATCTGAGAATCGCCGATTGCCACCAGACCCTGGTGCCTCCCTATACTGTCGGGCAATGAGTTTGGCTCTCCTCCCGGGACCTGCCCCTGCAAGTCGACTCGAAGAAATTGTCTCCCAGGTACATTGGACCCTATGTAATTGAACAGATCATAAACCCCAGCGCCGTCCGACTAAAGCTCCCAGCCTCTCTCCAAGTGCACCCGGTATTCCATGTATCCCCGATCAAGCGAGTGGTGGAAAGTTCCCTCCTTCCCGGCTGGTTGATGGACATCTGGCAAACACAGGGAATCACTTCCTCGACGTGCGCAGGCGGGGTCAAGCGTTTCAGTACCTGGTGGACTGGGAGGGGTATGGGCCTGAGGAACGCTCCTGGTTTCCTCATTCCCTAAT
This sequence comes from Plotosus lineatus, assembly GCA_024760905.1. Classification (NCBI taxonomy): domain Eukaryota; kingdom Metazoa; phylum Chordata; class Actinopteri; order Siluriformes; family Plotosidae; genus Plotosus; species Plotosus lineatus. The sequence continues at coordinate 5,012,541 of CM045750.1, read as the reverse complement.
CCTGGACACAGACTTGTTGACAGAGTTCTACCGTCAGTTCCGGGTCAAGCCTGGTGCCCCTTGGGGGGGTTTACTGTTATGGTCTCTGCTTGTTGGCGGCATTTAACTCTCTTCTCTCTCTCCCCATACACTGCAGGTGCTGGCGAGGGGCGTGGCTGTTACCCGCAGGCGAAATCCAGAGAGCGCACCTGAATTCACTCAGCCATCAGCGATCTATAAAAAGAGCGGCGCTTCCCTCCAGCGTCAGAAGATTGATTCCTCCATGCGATTCCATCTCCCCGTAATCTCTCTGACTCCTGGTTACCAGCCCCATGCTTGACCAGTTTCCTGTGTTGATATTTCCCAATGATTTTGGTTTAGTGTTTGTCCCTCACCGCTACAGTGAACATGATTTTCCCATACTCCAGTGCTTCTCCTGAGCTCAATAAAGCCTTTGTTTCATCGTATCTGGTCTCCTGCATCTTTGGGTTCGACTGATATGCTCCCGACATCACAGTCTAGACCGCTTCATTGAAAAGGGCCTGGTCCTTGCCTCCGTGTTCATTAGCAAACTGTGACTTCTTGTGCTAAGGTTGCTTTTTGACAAAAAGGGTGCTTAGAAAACTTCTTACATCTTGACATGATACACCAGAACCTAGATGCCAGGTTGAAATAAATCAGGTTCTACCTGCAATTTAATAGCAGTGATAACATCTAATTACTGGCACATAACACCTGGAACACCTGATGTTATAAACGTGAAGGCATGAAAATTTTTTTTTCTTGTAATTGAGCTTTTTTTTTTTTTTAATTTACCCTTTACTGGCAACATGTGCATTTTAATCAGTAGGTAGGTGACTGTCCTGCGCTGGTGGTGCTGAAAGGACAGTTCCCATTTGCCAACCAATGCATTGGTGAAGCCTTTTCACCAAACCTTGACAGGGATGTCACACTGGGTGGTACATTACTGATCTGAGTTCACCCTATTTGAGCTTTTGTATGTAAAGTAACTAAAGGGGCTTGTTGGATATTAAAATGGAGGCACATGCAAGTCACACAAGCAGAGTAATGTTGGATCTACAATTGCTCAGCACAAACAAAGGAATTCAAGCCAGGGAATTGGACACTGCTCCTGCTCATCCTCCTCCTCCTCCTCAGTGCCACCTGTAAGTTAATGAAACAGTTGGAAGGTTGTTGTGGTCCGAACAGCTGGACCCTAAAATTGCAGGAAAAGGTATTCAATGTAACAGGGACCTTTTACTGACTCGCTGGTGGCACCAAAGAATAAACACTGGAGGCACTGCAGCAAACAACAAAAACAAACACTGGAGAATGACAAAGAAAATAACAAATAACAAACACTGGGGAATGAGGCTGGGAAGGCTGGCTGAGCACAGAGCAAAACCAGGGGCCAGGAAAGAACTCAAGTTCGTAACCGAGTGAGTGAAAACAATCTTCTGGCAGAAAGGAGAAGGTGCAGCGCGTCTTTATAGTGAATTGAGGAGTGGAATCAGGTGTGCACTGCTGCACTCCGCCAGAAGTAGGTCAGCCTCAGCCACAGCCTACACTGCTGGGGAGAAACAGAATGAGAACAGAACAACACCAACAATAACAAAGGCCATGCAGTCATTGAGAGAATGGGCTCAACTTAAGTACCGCCTGCAACAGCTACCCAGCAAGCAAGCCACAATTAAACTGTACCATATAAATCTGCTGAAATTATTGATCTCAAAGTTGAACACCATCACAGAGTTTGCCAATTGCCTGCCACGAGTGGAAGATAGTATCAAGAAGCTGAAGAGGCCTTCTAACCTGGACCTGTCAATGGGCTTAACTTAAAGAGCTGTAAGGCCATTAGACTCTACTGGCAGTACTTTGAGCTTCTCAGAGTTCCAACCACCTACCACTGCTGCCTATCTAGTCATTCACTCTTCTACCAGGCAGAATCATCTATACAATTGGGGGAAGTGCTGAGTGAGCTATGCACAACTGAATTGACCATGAACTCCCCAAAAAAATGTTGTCTGAATCTCACATAGGCATGTGTGCTATAAAATTTTAGAAGACCACCTTCCTTCAGCCAGAACACTGACGATGGGTCACAAATTGGTCTTCCAGCATGACAATGAATATGTTTATATGGCCAAGGCAACAAAGAAGCGGCTCAAGAAGAAGCTCATTAGCATCATAGATTAGCCTAGCCAGTGTTCTGACCTTAATCCTAAAGAAAATCTTTTGAAAGAGATCAAACTTGAGTTGCCAGGCTGCACCCTCGAAACCAGAAGGATTTTAGGATCTGAAAAGAGTAAGTGGATTAAAATCTCTCCAGAGATTTTTGTAAACCTGGTGATCGACTACAAGAAACCTCTGCCTTCTGTACTTGCCAACAAGGGTTACTCCACCAAGCATGAATCATATTAAGTCAAGTCGTTTATACTGAGACATTTCCCCAGGATTCATAAAGTACTGTACTCTGATTTTGATATACGGGCAGTGGTGGTCTAGTGGTATAGGGCACTGGATTGCTGATCCAAAAGTTTGGGGTGCGAGTCCCAGTCTCCACAAGGTTGTCACTGTCCCCCCCAGTGCGGCTAACTGGGTTATCAAAGGCGGGCCATGTCTCTCACTGTCTATGGTGAGAGGTTCATGTAAAAGAACCATTGCTGACATTCATAAAGAGTAGCTGCAATGCCGTCAGCGTGTTTCTGTCCCTTGTTAAAAGGGTTGTGACAGGAAGGGCATCCGACGTAAAAACCTCTGCCAAATCAAACGTGCGAATCAGATGATTTGCTGTGGCGACTCCCGAGTAAAAGGGAAAAAGCCGAAAGGAAGACAGACTCTGATTTTGATATATTGCTTGGGGATCAAATACATATTTCACTCAAATTTTTGGGATTTTGCTACACTGTATTAATCCTGGAAGGGGGTTCATGCGCCACTATCAATGAGGTGTTACTGCTGTCTCTCCAGTGCCACTAATTAGGTTATCAAAGGCCGGCCATGTCTCTCACTGTCTGTGGGGTGAGGTTCATGTAAAAGAACCATTGCTGACTTTCATCAAGAGTAGCTGCATAGCCATCAACTCTGCGATGGCCTGGCGAGCTGTCCACGGTGTACTATGCCCTTGCCCAGAGTCAGCTGAGATGGGCACCAGCCTCCCCGCAACTCTAATTAGGATTATGGTAAAGGTAAAGTCTGTTGGGGTTTTTACACCCGAGCTATAGTGGCTCATCAGGCCGATGTTTATCCCCGGTTTCCGTAGCGTGAAGCAGCTAGGAGTTCAACTCCTCCTGGATGGGACGCTAGTCCATCGCAGGTTACCTTCCCAATATGTATTTCACTGGTACTGGTACCCATTTATACTGCTGGGTGAACAGAGACAAACTTGTGGTTGAGACCTTGCCCAGGGGTCTTAGCACAGTGGAGGTTTAACTGGGAGTTGAACACACAACCTCCCGATCATGAGCCCAGCACCCTAACCACGACGCCACCGGCCCCACTAGTTAGGATTAATCGGTTCAGAAAATGAATGAATGAACATCAGTATGTAGTATGTAGAAAAAAAGAAAAACAATAAAGGGATTACTAAAATATGGACCTAACCTGATAGGGTAGTGGTGGCCTAATGGTTAAGGCAATGGGTTACTGATCTGAATTTTGGGGGTTCAACCCCCAGAACCACCACTGAGCAAGGGCCTTAACCCTCAATTACTCCGTTATATAAAAATGTTAATTGTAAATTGCTCTCGGTAAGAGTGTCTGTGAAATTATGTAAATCCACTGTAAAATGTTCACTAACAAGAACGTTTCCCAGGGAATGTGGGACCTCAGAATAAATTCTGGGAGTTAAAAACACTTTATCCATCATCAGAATGCAATGAAAGTCAGTCAGTTTTCAGAATAATTTATTAAAAGTAAATGTCTCACAGCCGTCGTGGCCAGGAGTCACTGGGAGGTAAATGACTGGGCTCTCACAGGAGAGAAGGACAGCATACGCTCACTTCCTTGTCACTCACAGCAATTGCCACGGGCATCTATAAGCTTGTTTGTACGAGAGGGCAGATAGCGCTTTCCCTCCGAGTGTGTTAGACCGCCCCCAAGTGCGCATGCACCTCAGTTAAAAAAGACGTGGGTGGCTAGCATAGCATGCCACAGAGGGCATGTGCATGCTTTCGCCCGTCCCTGATCAGTGGTGGTCGTGTGACAGGGAAAGCAATACCTGATGGGTGGGTAATCCAAATAAATAAATAAATAAATGAATAAAAGCCTGTCTACTTTAAAACAATGAACATACTTGGGAACATGCTGTACTCAGTCGTTAAGTGGATGACACAGCTTTGTATGATGATCTTTATATTATCCATTAAATGAATGAAAACACCGTCTTTCCTTTTTCTCAGGCATTTATTTTAACTTTTTTATTATTATAACTATACTTACAGATTCCTTACGTTTTAATGTTTTCAATTCCCAGAAACACAGCTAGGCTTTTCATATGTCTAATAGGGTAATGATTGTGTCTCATAGGTAACACGATGCCACTGTCATGTTAAAAACCTTATTCATAAAAATTGTCATTTTAAGTACAGATTAGTAAAGAGTAAGCTACGTGTAGTAATCAGTGGTCATATTTCAGACACTTACCTGTCATTAAGCATGTGACAAACTTCAGAAAGGAAAAACATTCCCAGTTACAAAACATTACTGTTTACTGGTCACCACTGAAATAAGACAGAGGTCCAAACATGGATGTAGTTTTCTATTCATTGAGATTTCTTGCTGTGAAGCTTTTTCTTTCTCACATTGACTGCTGATGATGTCTGATAAGTGGCATCGATTTACCCTTGAAAGCATTTCCTTCCATTTTGAATATTTAGAATGCAACTGCTAAAAATTAGCTCTACTCTGACGACTCATCGACTGAACGAATCCCCTCAATCCATGTATGTTTTGACTGTGTAACCTCATTTTGTGGTCTGATGCTGTCTAATTTTGGAAGTGACCCTGCATCATTAATAACGGTGCCTCGACCATTACATTGGTATAAGGACAGAAGCATTACATTTTTTAATATGTTTCTGCTTATTAAAGGGCAACACGGTGGCATAGTGGAAAGCACTTCCATCTTACAGCAAGAAGTTCCTGGGTCCGATGCTCAGGCATTTCTGTGTGGGGTTTGCCTGTTCTCCCTATGCTTGTGTGGAACTCATCCGGGTATTTCGGTTTCGTTCCATAGGCTTGTGCCCTCACCTTCTTCTTTTTCTTTCGGCTGCTCCCTTCAGGGGTCGCCACAGCGAATCATCTGCCTCCATCTCACCCTATCCTCTGCATTTTCTTCTCTTACACCAACTACCTTCATGTCCTCCTCCACCACATCCATAAATCTTCTCTTTGGTCTTCCTCTAGGCCTTCTGCCTGGTAGTTCCAATCTCAGCATACTACTACCAATATATTCACTATCCCTCCTCTGTACATGTCCAAACAATCTCAATCGAGTCTCTCTAACTTTGTCTCCAAAACCTCTTACATGTGCTGTCCCTCTGATATACTCTTTCCTGATCCTATCCATCCTCATTGCTCCAAAAGAGAACCTCAATATTTTCATCTCTGCTACCTCCAGCTCTGCCTCCTGTCTTTTCCTCAGCGCTACTGTTTCTAAACCATACAGCATTGCTGGCCTCATCACCGTCTTCTTTACTTTTCCTTTCATTCTTGCCGATACTTTCCTATCACACATCACACCGGACACTTTTCTCCAACCATTCCAACCTGCCTGCACATGCTTCTTCACCTCTTTTCCACACTCTCCATTGCTCTGGATTGTTGAGCCTAAGTACTTAAAATCCTCCACCTTCTTTATCTCTGTTCCCTTTAACTTCACCATTCCTCTTGGATCCTTCTCGTTCACACAAATGTATGCTGTCTTACTGAGGCTAACCTTCATTCCTCTGCTTTCCAGGGCATACCTCCACCTCTCTAGATTTTCCTGCACTTGTTCTCACTACAGATCACAATGTCATCTGCAAATATCGTAGTCCATGGAGATTCTTGTCTAACCTCGTCTGTCAGCCTGTCCATCACCATAGCAAACAAGAAGGGGCTCAGAGCTGACCCTTGATGCAGTCCCACCTCCACCTTGAACTCTTCTGTCACACCGGCAGCACACCTCACCACTGTCTTACATCTCTCATCCATGTCCTGTACCACTCTAACATACTTCTCTGCCACTCCAGACTTCCTCATGCAATACCACAGTTCCTCTCTCGGCACCCTGTCATATGCTTTCTCCAGATCCACAAAGGCACAATGCAGCTCCCTCTGAGCCTTCTCTGTACTTCTCTATTAAGATCCTCAAATCAAACTGCAAATCAAAGCAAAGCAAATCTGTGGTGCTCTTTCTTGGCATGAAACCAAACTGTTGTTCACAAATGCTGACCTCTGCCCTTAGTCTAGCTTCCACTATTCTTTCCCATAACTTCATCATATGGCTCATCAACTTTATCCCTCTGTATTTGCCACAACTCTGCACGTCTCCCTTGTTCTTAAAAATGGGCACAAGCACACTTCTCCTCCATTCCTCTGGCATCCTCTCACTCTCTAAGACCTTGTTAAATGTTCTTGTCAGAAAGTCTACTGCTACCTCTCCTAGACACTTCGATACCTCCACCGGTATGTCATCAGGACCAACTGCCTTTCCACTCCTCATCCTCTTCAATGCCCTCCTCACTTCATTCTTACTAATCGTTGCTACTTCCTGGTCCTCAACGGTTACCTCTTCTACTCTTTTTTCTCTCTCTCATTTTCCTCATTCATCAGCTCTTCAAAGTACCCTTTCCATCTTCCCAGCACACTTCTGTCATCAGTCAATACATTTCTCTCTCTGTCCTTAATCACCCTAACTTACTGCACATCCTTCCTATCTCTATTTCTCTGATGTGCCAACCTGTATAAATCATTTTCTTCCTTTTTACCTTCCAACCTAGCATACAAGTCATCATACACTCTCTGTTTGGCCTTTGACACTGCTACTTTTGCCTTATGCTGTGTCTCCCTGTACTCCTGTTTACTTTCTTTGGTCCTCTCAATGTCCCACTTCTTCTTAGCTAACCTCTTCCTTTGTACACACTCCTGCACTTCCTCATTCCACCACCAAGTCTCCTTATCTACTTTCTTTCTAGAGGACACACTAAGTACTCTCCTACCTGTCTCCCTGATCACATTAGCTGTAGTTGTCCAGTCATCTGGAAGCACATCCTGACCACCCAAAGCCTGTTTCTACTCCTCCTTGAAGACAACACGACACTCATTTTCAGCTTCCATCACTTTGTCTTATGCTCTGCCTTTGCCTTCTTCATCTTTCTCACCATCAGTGTCATCCTGCACACTACCATCTTATGCTGTCTGGCAACACTCTCACCGACTACTACTTTGCAATCACTGACTTCCTTCAAATTATATTGTCTACAAAAGATGTAGCCTACCTGTGTGCTCCTACCTCTGCTTTTATAAGTCACCCTATGCTCCTGTCTCTTCTGGAAGAAAGTATTCACTACAGCCATTTCCATCCTTTTTGCAAAATTTACCAACATCTGTCCTTCTGTGTTCCTGTCCTGGATACCAAACCTGCACCAACATGTCCATTGAAGTTTGCACCAATGACCACTCTTTCACCTCTGGGGGTACTCTGCATCACTTCATCAAAATCACTCCTTTTCTTCTAGCTCACATCCTGTCTGTGGGGCATAAGCACTAACAACATTGAACGTCACGCCTTCAATTTCTAACTTGAGACTCATCACTCTGTCTGACACTCTTTTCACTTCTGGAACATTCTTGACCAACCCCTCCTTCAAGATGACTCCTACTCCATTTCTCTTTCCATCCACACCATGAAAAAACATCTTAAACCCTGCTGCTAAGCTTCTAGCCTTGCTACCTTTCCACCTGGTCTCCTGAACACACAGTATGTCCACCTTCCTCCTCTGCATCATGGCAGCCAGCTCTCTGCCTACAGACACGTCTCCCGCTTCTCCTTCTTCGACCAACAGTTGCCCAGTTTCCACCAGAACTCTGTTGGTATCAGCACTGATGGTGGTCGTTGTTAACCCGAGCCTTGACCGATCCGGTATGACAGTCGTATTGATGATCCGCATCACAAATTTGGCAAATGTTTTACGTCGGATGTCCTTCCTGACACAACCCTCTGCATTTATCCAGGCTTGGGACTTGGGACCCCCCCCCCCCCCCATGGCTGCATTAACCTTTAACCTGCCTTTAAGATACAAACATTTCATTATATCCATTTCATTGTTTAATGATGCCATGATTACTCTCACTTGCTGACATCACCTGATTATATTATATTACATCATTATTAAATTGTTTAATCTCATAGTTTTACCTCACAGCCAAAAATTTCCCCTGCCCAACTGTTTTTTGAATGTGTTCCAGGCCTGGGACAGAGGAAAGGATGTGTATTAATAAATATATTAAAAACAGTTCATAAAATTAAATTAAAAACATTAAATAATTTGGGTTCATACAGTCGGTAATGAAATAGGATTAAATTTAGAAATATTTTTTCTTTTTGTAATTTTATAAAAGCATGTCCCACATAGTTTTCACTTTTTTTGATCTGGTCTCATAAAATATACCTCTTGGTACATAAATGTGAATTATACTTATATTAAATTTATTAATGCTCATCACATTCTTATCTCTGTAAGACTGTCTGAATAACAAATTTCCATTTATAAAGTGTACATATAGCAGTTCTGATTCAACAATATGTCTGAGTTATACAAATCTTTCGCATAAAAATATTCATCATTGTGTCTACACCGCTGTAATTGCCTAGTAGGTCATTATAGTGTATGGTGTTTTTAATACCTCTGGACATTGTAATAAATCAGCTGAATTAAGACCTCATTATTTGTATCACTCCATTTTATGGTATGATGTGTAGCAGTAAAAAATTATTTAACAGCTCCCTCGATAATATTCTAAGATAAGAGGGAATTAGCAGAGCAGAAAAAAAAACCCAACAACAAGATTAACTCAGATTTAACTGAAGCTCATATGACAACATAGCTTAACCTGATTAACCTGGGGTGGGGTGGGGCACACCTTAGCCTCTCCCCCCACATCAGTCATGCTGCTTTAAGTATCCAGTCATTTATACTGTTCACAAAATTGTACAGAGCTTGGAGTCAGCAGTGGACCTTTTTTCCCTTAATGACCGGAAACACCTGCAAATTTTTTTTTTTTTTTTTTTTTACAAGATAAATATGCAACTGTTAGCAAAAGTAAAAATACATATGCATGTCTGAAATGTGCAGGAACCAAAAAGAGATTTTATTAATATTTAATCATACTACAGTATTTCACAGATATTTTGCTATTGTACATTCACTTGTATGTCTAAAATGACAAAGACTAGAGACAGTGTGGATTTATTAAAATGCTTGCTTGTATTTCTGAAATGGATTACATTGTAAGGACTCATTGTGTGGAAATATGGAGCTACTCAAGCAGGAGGTCGCAAAAGCTACTTGATGGCAGCATCCAGTTGCTGCTGCTATCTGACGGGTTAATGCACTGTGACAGTCTTTGTGCTGAGCTGCAGGCAGTGGGATGGGGGAGTAGGAGGGGTCCATAATAACAAGACAAATAAGAGGAAAATTGTTTTTAGCTGTGCTGTATTTGCCAAAGGGAGATAAGAGGAGATGTCAGCTTCTGGAAAATGTGGATAAACTCTTTGTGGGGGTTCAGATTTTGCATAGAGGGGGAGGGTTGGCAAGGGGGCGTTTCAGTGAGGGAGCAGAGTGCCATTCCTTTGTCTCTGAAAATGGAAAGACATGCGTCCCACAGCTAGTGGGAAAAGTGATACACAGTGATGTTGTTGTCTCGTAGAAATGCGGTGATGTGTGACGTAGGACTTGGTGAGTGGTGTATGTGCGTGTGTATCTGTCTGTGAGATGGTGTGAGGATGAGAATGGAATTGTAAATACATCAGAAAGGACATGCAGTGAAAAGGGGAACAGATGAAAGCAACCAAGATCAATGATGGCCTGGCAAAAAAAAAAAAAACGGAAAAAAGATTCAGATAGCTAGAGCAAGAGAAACATATTTTTGCGACTCGAAAAGAAAATTGAGCAGAAAAACGAAAGAACGAGAGAGAAGGAGGGGTGGGAAAGAGAGAAATTGAAAGCGTGCCAGAATGATTCAAGGCCCCTCCACTCACCCCCACCTACCCATAGCCCCATTCTCCCCAAACACTTTTTGTATTTTACATTCAGTACAGGTCGTTTCCTGGCACTTCACGGTTTCGACCCAGGCGTATGACGCATTGCTCCCCGATGAAGGGTACCTGCTGCTGCTGAGGCTGATAATGATAATAGATATGATGATAACAATAATAACCAACTTCCCATGTCGCTTCTGCCTGGCTGGCCTGTGGTTTACATGGCAGGACTATCAGCTGCTGTTACACGCTATGTGGAGAGCTTGTAGTGAGTGCAAGCAGAACAAAGGGACATGTGTGTATCCGTGTTATTGCCGATGTGGCAATCCAGTTATTTTATGGCCCCTTCTGCTTCTTGAGTAATCAGGCAAGTTGATTAATTATTAGTTTTACTCTCACATCTGGATTCAGCATTAGGCCTGTTACTGTGCAAAAGTACTGCGTACAGATCCTGGTGAGTGGAAAAATAGTCAGGATGCATTTTTGATTTTGAGTTTACAGACGGCGCACTCCGCCTCCCATCCAAAGTCAGTAGGGACTGGTGAAAAAGAGAAAATCCAAGGCACTCTTCCTTTGCAAAAATATTAAAAGTATTTATTTCGATGCCTATTTCATTACTGAAATTTAAAAACAATAAGTTTGCGTAATAAGTAAGCGAGTTAAGCAGCAACACATTCATAGTCGTGCAGTCTTCTTCAGGGTAGACTCACTTGTATCCAATCAAACAAGGGCAAATACGATATATCCAAAGCTTCTCTGACTGAACATCTGTACCTGAAGAGGAACATTTCCAGCCTCTTGGAAGTGCAGACAAATTATGTGCTATGGTCTTCACACTTGCAACATCTCAAAATACTGGGACACCTCTGAAAGAATTTGGACTTTAAGTGAATAACACTTTCCACCATTATGTTTAAAAAAAAAAAAAAGTTAATATATTTTGGAGTAAAAGTGGTCATCCAAATATTTTAGCTCCAGAACCAATATTAAATATGCATTCATGCAGTTCACAAAAGGAATAATGTCAGATAAGTGTCATGCTGACTCTGAGCAGAGTACATACTGGACAGCTTGCCAGGCCATCGCAGGGCAGAAACACACTGATGGCTATGCAGCCTACTGTTGACGAAATTCAGAGTTGGGGTTTTGTACATGCCTCACACTATAGACAGTGAGAGACATGGCCAGCCTATGATAACCAAGTTAACTGCAAGAGGGGAGAGTGACAACTCATTGATAGTGGGGCTTGAACCCAAAGCATTGGGATCAGTAATCCAATACCCTGCCACCACTGCTTCACTTGTGTGTGTGTGTGTGTGTGTGTGTGTGTGTGTGTGTGTGTATATATATATATATAATATATAATTATTATCTTCTATAATCACCTGAAGAGAGAGGATGGTTTCACCACCCCTCGAAACAGATCTGTAGTGATAAATGGAGTTTCAATAGAAAGTCTTTGTCCTGTCCTTTTATTTTTGTTTATATATATATATATATATATATATATATATATATATATATATATATATATATATATATATATATATATATATATATATATATATATATATATATATATATATATGTATGTATATATATATATATATATATATATATATATATATATATATATGTATGTGTATATGTATATATATATATATATGTATATATATATATGGTCAGTGGTGGTCTAGTGGTATAGGGTGCAGGATCGTTGATCCTAACATTGGGGGTTCGAGTCCCACTCTCCACAAGGTTGTCACTGCCACCCCCCACCCCCCAGTGCATCTAACTGGGTTATCAAAGGCCGGCCATGTCTCTCACTGTCTATGGTGAGAGGTTCATTTAAAAGAACCATTGCTGACTTTCGACAAGAGTAGGCTGCAAAGCTGTCGGCGTGTTTCTAATCAGGAGTCGGAGTCTCCTGAGGCAGTTTGTTCACAGTAACGTTCTGGTAACTCCTGCAGCGGCACTGGAACCCAGTCGTACAGGCATTTGCCCTTCCATTGGATCCTTCTGGTGGGGCCGAGAGGGGAGACTTGCTGCTTGGATAACAGCCTGTCCTCCATTATTCCCTACCCCGGCTCTGCTCACTGGAGAGTGATACCAGCCAGAGCTCAGCCATAGTCCTTCGGGACTTACAGAGGTCTACTGCTACCTTACACACACACATATATATATATATATATATATATATATATATATATATATATATATATATATCTTATTCTTTTCCTTTTGTATTTTCACTTCAGGGGTCGCCACAGCAAACCATCCACCTCCATCTCACCCTACCCTCTCTATCTTCTACTCTTACTCTAACTACCTTCATATCCTCCTTCACCACATTCATAAATCTCCTCTTTGGTCTTTCTCTGGGCCTTCTGCCTGGTAGATCCAACCTCAGAATCCTACTTACTACTAGTATACTCACTATCCCTCCTCTGTACATGTCCAAACCATCTCAATCTAGCCTCTCTGACTTTGTCTCCAAAACCTCTTACATGTGCTGTCCCTCTGATGCACTCATTCCTGATCCGATCCGTCCTTGTTACTCCCAAGAAGAACCTCAACATTTTCATCTCTGCTACCTCCAGCTCTGCCTCCTGTCTTTTCCCCAGGGCCACTGTTTCTAAACCATACAACATCGCTGACCTCATCACCGTCTTGTACACTTTTCCTTTCGTTCTTGCCGATACCTTCCTATCACACATCACACCAGATACTTTTCTACAATCATTCCAACCTGCCTGCACACGCCTCTTCACCTCTTTTCCACACTCTCCATTGCTCTGGATTGTTGAGCCTAAGTACTTAAAATCCTCCACCTTCCTTTATCTCTGCTCCCTGTAACCTCACCGTTCATCTTGGGTCCTTGTTGTTCACACACATGTATTCTGTCTCATTGAGGCTAACCTTCAATCCTCTCCTTTCCATGGCATACCTCCACCTCTCTAGATTTTCCTACACTTGTTCTCTGCTCTCACTACAGATCACAATGTCATCTGCAAACATCATAGTCCATGGAGATTCTTGTCTAACCTCGTCTGTCAGCCTGTCCATCACCATAGCAAACAAGAAGGGGATCAGAGCTGACCCTTGACGCAGGGTATGTACACGCACCATATATATATATATATATATATATATATATATATATATATATATATATATATATATATATATATATAAAATGTATGTATGTGGATTAAATTGGGGTGGTTCGTTACTGTCAGCCATGCTTCCACCAAATGAGTGTCATGCCATTGTTGCAACAAACCTAAACAACATAACATTTAATTCCATCCAGTGCTTGGTTCTTTTTTCTTTTTTTTCCCCAATGTCTTGAATTACTGAAAAATTGAAAATTGAACCACATGATAAATTCAGACTCTGGGGTGCCAAAATGTATGGGAAAATGATTCCTTATGCTTCCGGAACCCCCATTTTCTGTCCGTGCCATCAGGGAAGAAAAAGTCAAGTGATGTGATCACCTGCACATTCAGTACATTCAGGTTATCAGTTGACTTTATTTTATTGCCACATTAATGTTGCTGAGCCTTAACCTGACCAATTGGGGCAACAATGCCATGGAGATCGCATGCCTGTAATTGAGGCTAAATTTGACCAGTCAATATATACAGAGTGTCCCATAAAAATTGACATCACTTTTCAAACCAATAATGATGGCAATTCTTGTTTGTTTAAAAAAACAAAATTTCACAGAATGTAACGAAACAGATCAAGATTCAATATTTACTGTTTTACTTTGGACAGTTTATGGCCTGGTGGTAAGTGGTGGCCTGGTGGTAAAAGGTGCTGGATCACTGATCCCAAGGTTGGGGGTTCAAGCCCCACTCTCAACGGGTTGTCACTGCTGTCCCCCCAGTGCAGCAAACTGGGTTATCAAAGGCCGGCCATGTCTCTCACTGTCTATGGTGTGAGGTTCATATAAAATAACCATTGCTGACTTTTGATAAGAGTAGCTACATAGCTGTCAGTATGTTTCTGCCCTGTGATGGCCTGGCGAGCAGTCCAGGGTGTACTTTGCCCTCGCCTGGAGTCAGTTGGGATGGGTGCCAGCTTCCCCGCGACCCTAATTAGGATTACGTGGTTCCATAATGAATGTTTTATTTTTGTTCTGTTTTCAGGTTGAGCCATGTTGTTCATTCCCAAAGACAAGTCACTTTGCGTCTTGGAATATGCTCGCACACAGTCATCCAAGACTGTGCAGCGTGACTACAATACAAAATTTGGAAAATCTTCACCAACTGGCAAACAAATTTGAACTCGGTATCAAAAATTTAAATTTCAAGCAGAGAATCACTTCCGATAATGTTACCAGAGACGTGCTTGGAAAGAGCTTAACTAGCCAACATGACGAGTACCATATCACAGACGATGCATAGATTGAACACTTATGAAATCCCATAAGATCCCATAATAAATTTATGATGTTCACCACCTAAAATGTTCAATTTAATTGAGCTAGACATACGGTAGTTGTTTTCAAGATAATTGTTGTCAAATTGAAGATAATTGATGTAAAAATTTTTTTGGGACATTCTGTATATGTACTGTATATATATATATATATATATATATATATATATATATATATATATATATATATATATATATATGGTTATCAAAGGCGGGCCATGTCTCTCACTGTCTATGGTGAGAGGTTCATGTAAAAGAACCATTGCTGACTTTCGTAAAGAGGAGCTGCAAAGTCCTCGGCGTGTTTCTGTCCCTTGCTAAAAAAGGGTTGTGACAGGAAGGGCATCCGACGTAAAAAACCTCCGCCAAATCAAACGTGCGAATCAGATGATTCACTGTGGCAACTCCCGAGCAAAAGGATAAAAGTCGAACGGAAGACAGACGTATATATATATATATATATATATATATATATATATATATATATATATATATATATATATATATATTTAAACTGCAGCCATGAGGTGGGGGGGCACTAACCAGTGTCTCTCCCCCTCATGCCGGTCCCAAGCCCGGAGAAATGCAGAGGGTTGTGTCAGGAAGGGCATCCGACGTAAAACCAATGCCAATTACTTAAAATGCAAATCAAAAGTATTACCTCCATACCGGATCGGTCGAGGCCGGGTTAACAACGACCGCCATCAGTGCTGTCAATCAACAGGGTGCTGATGGAAATTGGACTACTGTTGGTCGAAGACGTCGAAGAAGGAGAGGTGGGAGGCGTGTCCGTAGGCAGAGAGAGAAGAGGAAAGGCATGAGTCTAGGACTGAGAGTGGGGACTTTGAATGTTGGAACTATGCACAGAAAAGGTAGAGAGCTGGTTGACATGATGCAGAGGAGGAAGGTGGACATACTGTGTGTTCAGGAGACCAGGTGGAAAGGTAGCAAAGCTAAAAGCTTAGGAGCAGGGTTTAAGCTATTTTATCACGGTGTGGATGGGAAGAGAAATGGAGTCGGAGTCATCTTGAAGGAGGAGTTTGTCAGGAATGTTCTAAAAGTGAAAAGAGTGTCAGACAGAGTGATGAGTCTCAAGTTAGAAATTGAAGGTGTAATGCTCAATGTTGTTAGTGCTTATGCCCCACAGGCAGGATGTGAGCTAGAAGAGAAGGAGAGATTCTGGAGTGATTTAGATGAAGTGATGCAGAGTACCACCAGAGGTGAAAGAGTGGTCATTGGTGCAGACTTCAATGGACATGTTGGTGCAGGAAACAGAGGGGACGAGGAAGTGATGGGCAGGTTTGGTATCCAGGACAGGAACGCAGAAGGACAGATGTTGATAGATTTTGCAAAAAGGATGGAAATGGCTGTGGTGAATACTTTCTTCGAGAAGAAACAGGAGCATAGGGTGACTTATAAAAGCGGAGGTAGGAGCACACAGGTAGACTACATCTTGTGTAGGCGATGTAATTTGAAGGAAGTCAGTGACTGCAAAGTCATCGTGGGTGAGAGTGTTGCCAAACAGCATAGGATGGTGGTGTGCAGGATGACTCTGATGGTGAGAAAGGTGAAAAAGGCAAAGGCAGAGCAGAAGACAAGGTGGTGGAAGCTGAAAAAGGAAGAGTGTCGTGTTGTCTTCAAGGGGGAGTTGAAACAGGCTTTGGGTGGCCAGGAAGTGCTTCCAAATGACTGGACAACCACAGCAAATGTGATCAGGGACACAGGTAGGAGAGTACTTGGTGTGTCCTCTGGAAGGAAAGTAGATAAGGAGACTTGGTGGTGGAATGAGGAAGTGCAGGAGTGTGTACAAAGGAAGAGGTTAGCCAAGAAGAAGTGGGACATTGAGAGGACCGACATGTCCATTGAGACACGGCGTAAGGCGAAAGTAGCAGTGGCTAAGGCCAAACAGAGGGCATATGATGACTTGTATGATAGGTTGGATAGTAAAGAGGGAGAAAATGATCTATACAGGTTGGCACAGCAGAGAAATAGAGATGGAAAGGACGTGCAGCAAGTTAGATTGATAAAGGACAGAGAGGGAACTCTGTTGACTGATGACAGAAGTGTGCTGGGAAGATGGAAAGAGTACTTTGAAGAGCTGATGAATGAGGAAAATGAGAGAGAAAAAAGAGTAGAAGAGGTAACCATTGAGGGGCAGGATGTAGCAAAGATCAGTAAGGGTGAAGTGAGAAGGGCATTGAAGAGGATGAAGAATGGAAAGGCAGTTGGTCCTGATGATATACCTGTGGAGGTATGGAAGTGTCTAGGAGAGGTAGCAGTAGATTTTCTGACAAGTACATTCAACACGGTACTAGAGAGTGAGCAGATGCCGGAGGAGTGGAGGAGAAGTGTGCTGGTGCCCATTTTTAAGAACAAGGGAGACGTGCAGAGTTGCAGCAACTACAGAGGGATAAAGTTGATGAGCCATACGATGAAGTTATGGGAAAGAATAGTGGAAGCTAGACTAAGGGCAGAGGTCAGCATTTGTGAACAACAGTTTGGTTTCATGCCAAGAAAGAGCACCACAGATGCAATGTTTGCCTTGAGGATGTTAATAGAGAAGTACAGAGAAGGTCAGAGGGAGCTACATTGTGCCTTTGTGGATCTGGAAAAGCATATGACAGGGTGCCAAGAGAAGAACTGTGGTATTGCATGAGGAAGTCTGGAGTGGCAGAGAAGTATGTTCGAGTGGTGCAGGACATGTATGAGAGATGTAAGACAGTGGTGAGGTGTGCTGTCGGTGTGACCGACGAATTCAAGGTGGAGGTGGGACTGCATCAAGGGTCAGCTCTGAGCCCCTTCTTGTTTGCTATGGTGATGGACAGGCTGACAGACGAGGTGAGACAAGAATCTCCATGGACTATGATGTTTGCAGATGACATCGTGATCTGTAGTGAGAGCAGAGAACAAGTGCAGGAAAATCTCGAGAGGTGGAGGTATGCCCTGGAAAGGAGAGGAATGAAGGTTAGCCTCAGAAAATCAGAATACATGTGTGTGAATGAGAAGGACCCAGGAGGAACGGTGATGTTACAGGGAGCAGAGATAACGAAGGTGGAGGATTTTAAGTACTTAGGCTCAACAATCCAGAGCAATGGAGAGTGTGGAAAAGAGGTGAAGAAGCGTGTGCAGGCAGGCTGGAATGGTTGGAGAAAAGTATCCGGTGTGATGTGCGATAGGAGAGTGTCAGCAAGAATGAAGGGAAAAGTGTACAAGATGGTGGTGAGGCCAGCGATGTTGTATGGCTTAGAAACAGTGGCGCTTGAGGAAAAGGCAGGAGGCAGAGCTGGAGGTAGCGGAGATGAAAATGTTGAGGTTCTCCTGGGAGTAACGAGGATGGATAGGATCAGAAATGAGTATATCAGAGGGACAGCCCACGTAAGATGTTTTGGAGACAAAGTCAGAGAGGCTAGATTGAGATGGTTTGGACATGTACAGAGGAGGGATAGTGAGTATAT
>CM045750.1:4969418-4989418 GCA_024760905.1 Plotosus lineatus | reverse complement strand
GGAAGGAGACTGTGACACTAACATCTTCTTCTTCTTTTCCTTTCGGCTGTTCCCTTCAGGGGTCGCCACAGCAAATCATCCGCCTCCATCTCACCCTATCCTCTGCATCTTCTTCTCTTACTCCAACGACCTTCATGTCTTCCTTTACCACATCCATAAATCTCTTCTTTGGTCTTCCTCGAGACCTTCTGCCTGGTAGTTCCAACCTCAGCATCCTACTGCCAATATACTCACTATCCCTCCTCTGTACATGTCCAAACCATCTCAATCTAGCCTCTCTGACTTTGTCTCCAAAACATCTTACGTGGGCTGTCCCTCTGATATACTCATTTCTGATCCTATCCATCCTCGTTACTCCCAGAGAGAACCTCAACATTTTCATCTCCGCTACCTCCAGCTCTGACTCCTGCCTTTTCCTCAGCGCCACTGTTTCTAAGCCATACAACATCGCTGGCCTCACCACCGTCTTGTACACTTTTCCCTTCATTCTTGCTGACACTCTCCTATCGCACATCACACCGGACACTTTTCTCCAACCATTCCAGCCTGCCTGCACACGCTTCTTCACCTCTTTTCCACACTCTCCATTGCTCTGGATTGTTGAGCCTAAGTACTTAAAATCCTCCACCTTCGTTATCTCTGCTCCCTGTAACATCACCGTTCCTCCTGGGTCCTTCTTATTCATACACATGTATTCTGATTTACTGAAGCTAACCTTCATTCCTCTCCTTTCCAGGGCATACCTCCACCTCTCTAGATTTTCCTGCACTTGTTCTCTGCTCTCACTACAGATCACAATGTCATCTGCAAACATCATAGTCCATGGAGATTCTTGTCTCACCTCGTCTGTCAGCCTGTCCATCACCATAGCAAACAAGAAGGTGCTCAGAGCTGACCCTTGATGCAGTCCCACCTCCACCTTGAATTCGTCGGTCACACCGACAGCACACCTCACCGCTGTCTTACATCTCTCATACATGTCCTGCACCACTCTAACATACTTCTCTGCCACTCCAGATTTCCTCATGCAATACCACAGTTCTTCTCTTGGCACCCTGTCATATGCTTTTTCCAGATCCACAAACGCACAATGTAGCTCCCTTTGACCTTCTCTGTACTTCTCTATTAACATCCTCAAAGCAAACATTGCATCTGTGGTGCTCTTTCTTGGCATGAAACCAAACTGTTGTTCACAAATGCTGACCTCTGCCCTTAGTCTAGCTTCCACTATTCTTTCCCATAACTTCATCGTATGGCTCATCAACTTTATCCCTCTGTAGTTGCTGCAACTCTGCACGTCTCCCTTGTTCTTAAAAATGGGCACCAGCACACTTCTTCTCCACTCCTCCGGCATCTGCTCACTCTCTAGTACCTTGTTGAATGTTCTTGTCAGAAAATCTACTGCTACCTCTCCTAGACACTTCCATACCGCCACAGGTATATCATCAGGACCAACTGCCTTTCCATTCTTCATCCTCTTCAATGCCCTTCTCACTTCACCCTTACTGATCTTTGCTACATCCTGTTCCTCAATGGTCACCTCTTCTACTCTTTTTTTCTCTCTCATTTTCCTCATTCATCAGCTCTTCAAAGTACTCTTTCCATCTTCCCAGCACACTTCTGTCATCAGTCAATACATTTCCCTCTCTGTCCTTTATCAATCTAACTTGCTGCACGTCTTTCCCATCTCTATTTCTCTGCTGTGCCAACCTATATAGATCATTTTCTCCCTCTTTACGATCCAACCTATCATACAAGTCATCATACGCCCTCTGTTTGGCCTTAGCCACTGCTACTTTCGCCTAACGCTGTGTCTCCCTGTACTCCTGTTTACTCTCTTCGGTCCTCTCTATGTCCCACTTTTTCTTAGCTAACCTCTTCCTTTGTACACACTCCTGCACTTCCTCATTCCACCACCAAGTCTCCTTTTCTACTTTCCTTCCAGAGGACACACCAAGTACTCTCCTACCTGTGTCCCTGATCACATTTGCTGTGGTTGTCCAGTCATTTGGAAGCACTTCCTGACCACCCAAAGCCTGTTTCAACTCCTCCTTGAAGACAACACGACACTCTTCCTTTTTCAGCTTCCACCATTTTGTCTTCTGCTCTGCCTTTGCCTTTTTCACCTTTCTCACCATCAGAGTCATCCTGCACACCACCATCCTATGCTGTTTGGCAACACTCTCACCCACTATGACTTTGCAGTCGCTGACTTCCTTCAAATTACATCGCCTACACAAGATGTAGTCTACCTGTGTGCTCCTACCTCCACTTTTATAAGTCACCCTATGCTCCTGTTTCTTCTGAAAGAAAGTATTCACCACAGCCATTTCCATCCTTTTTGCAAAATCTATCAACATCTGTCCTTCTGCGTTCCTGTCCTGGATACCAAACCTGCCCATCACTTCCTCGTCCCCTCTGTTGCCTGCACCAACATGTCCATTGAAGTCTGCACCAATGACCACTCTTTCACCTCTGGTGGTACTCTGCATCACTTCATCTAAGTCACTCCAGAATCTCTCCTTCTCTTCTCGATCACATCCTGCCTGTGGGGCATAAGCACTAACAACATTGAACATTACACCTTCAATTTCTACCTTGAGACTCATCACTCTGTCTGACACTCTTTTCACTTTTAGAACATTCCTGACAAACTCCTCCTTCAAGATGACTCCTACTCCATTTCTCTTCCCATCCACACCATGGTAAAACAGCTTAAACCCTGCTCCTAAGCTTTTAGCTTTGCTACCTTTCCACCTGGTCTCCTGAACACACAGTATGTCCACCTTCCTCCTCTGCATCATGTCAGCCAGCTCTCTACCTTTTCTTTCCATAGTTCCAACATTCAAAGTCCCCACTCTCAGTCCTAGACTCATGCCTTTCCTCTTCTCTCTCTCTGCCTACGGACACGCCTCCCACCTCTCCTTCTTCGACGTCTTCGACCAACAGTAGTCCAATTTCCATCAGCACCCTGTTGATTGACAGCACTGATGGCGGTCGTTGTTAACCCGGGCCTCGACCGATCCGGTATGGGGGTAATACTTCTGATTTGCATCATAAATGTTTGGCATTGGTTTTACGTCGGATGCCCTTCCTGACACAACCCTCTGCATTTCTCCGGGCTTGGGACCGGCATGAGGGGGAGAGACACTGCTTAGTGCCCCCCCCCCACCTTATGGCTGCATTCCTCTCTGACTTTGTCTCCAAAACACCTTAAATGTGCTGTCCCTCTGATGTACTCATTCCTGATCCTATCCATCCTCGTTACTCCCAGAGAGAACCTCAACACTGTGACACTAACATAACTAACGTAAAAGTTTCTATGAAGATGTTCATGTTTAATAAAAGAAGATTCATGTTTTGAACATCATTCAGAGTTTTAGTATACAGTATACTACACGGAGACATAAGAAGAGTGCGACCCATCACAGTGCCTTTTAAAACTGATTCAGAATTTTAACATATACTGGGTAAAAAAATGAATATAAAATAAAGTGAAATATTATATGTATATGGATTTTTATGCTTTGTTTTTTTTTTCTTCCATTTTTAAGCGTGATAATAAGCACAATGGTTATGCTTCTCGTCGGTATCTAAAACTCATTCAAAGTTTTTCGCTTGAAAACACAAGGGTGATATTGCAGAGCTTTTTATATATATATATATATATATATATATATATATATATATATATAATTTTTGGAATGCATTTAGTTCAATTTTTTAGGATTTCAGAATCAATGATTGGGACTACAAGGTTTTGTCTACCACTTTGATTCCCCTTAGATAATGATTGTTGGACTTTTACACACACACACACACACACACACACACACACACACACACACACACACACACACACACACACACACACACACACACACACACACACACACACACACAAAAGCCTACCGACTCATCAGACTGGAGCTTATCCACGGAAACTAAGCAACCAGGAGTTCAATTTCTCCTGGATGGGACACGAGTCAATTGCAGGTTACCGTCACAGTCTTTTTGTCTGGTACTGCATAGACAGAGGTACAGTCATGGTTAAGACCTTGCCCAGGGGACTTAACAAGGTGAGGGTTGAACAGGGATTCAAACCCATGACCTCTCAATCATGAGCCCAGCATCCTAACCACTCCATCACCAGTTGAACAGGATAGAACCTATTAACCCCAAAATGGTGACCCATTTGAAATCATATTGCACTCTTCCCATGTAGTGTACACAGTACTGTTCAATGTTATTTATCTCACCTGTCAGTGATCACAAATAACATTCATAGTTGATCATGTGTTTAATGTTATGGCTGATCAAGGTCTATCCATCTTCAAAATGGTCGTCCGTTTGAGGGTGTTCCTGGATTTCTTGGTAAGCAGCTGTGTAAATAAACTATGACTGATTGGTGTACATGCAGTGTGTGCTCGTAAATAAAGAGAGAGAAGCGTTCCAATGAACATCATTATTATTAAAAGGCAGGATTTCTCGTGTGTGGTGCTGAACCTCCTACAGTGTCCATTTGCACGACGGAGAGAAAAAAAAAAAAAAAAAAAAAAATCACTCCATTGTGTTGATGTCAGAGGGGACCATAGAACATGTGTGTTTCAGAGCGAGTGGGCACATAGTGCAGCACAAATCAGATTTATTGCAAGTGCCACCATTTCCCTTTTGCCCTCCCTGTCATTTAACGTCACTTTCCCATCAATCATTGCTTTTGCGTCCCCAATTCTCTTTCCGTTTCTTGGCCTGCTCTCCCCTTTACACTTTCTTCATTTGTCACCTGCTCATATCCATCCATCTCTCTGTCTACACCTCCATTCCTCTATTTCCATTACTCTTCCTTTATCAGTCTGTTTTTTGGTTTTGACCATTAATCATATCATCTCATGCCTCATTATTATTGCTGTTATGAGCAGCCGGCATCACAGACGCTATTTACAGTGACAGCCCTTTTGCAGTATGGTGGGATCGTCAAAACAAATGGCGAGACTGCTTATGAATTCTGAAATGAGCACGGTATATAAAAATGCATTACACAAGCGCTTTGGGTTATCTGACAAGCTGGACAGTAAAGCTCTACAGCACAGCAGGAGGAGTATTATACGTAGTAGGCTTTATTATTCACTCCCTTGAATTTAGGTGGTCTATCTCAAATAATTCCAAAAGGCGAGAAAATGCAGTGTCTCTCCTGCAGCTGAGGCTGATCACTGAAGCGTTTCAAAGCCATTTGATTGAAAATGAGTGCAGCTCGAGCGTGAAAATGGCAAGCTGTTTGTGATGTCACGTAAGGCCTGACTCATACAGTAGTGCTGTATTTCTGCCTTATGCAAAAGCTCCAAAATACTGCAGATGTTTGTTTGCATCACAACGTATTTGATCAGTTATAAAGTCCTTCAGACCAGCTCACTCGGGTTGTGAGGATCAGACTTGTTTCATCTGTATAACCTTACGAATGACGCTGACTGGTTTTGGATACAATCGGTGCAATTTCCGTGGAAAGATGAGCCTTGTTTAGCATTGTATTTTTGTTGATGTTTGTTATGCTGATTAGGTGCGATTTGATTGCTTAAGCAGAGACAGCCATGTTGGCACTGACGTCTGTGGGGTTTTATTTATTTATTTATTTATTTTCTTTCTGAGAGCTCACGAGCGCATTTGCCAATCATTGACACTGCATGCAGCCACAGAATGCTTTCCTTGGAATGCTGTTTTTTTTTTTTTTTTTTTTTTGCCTAAATTGCTCTCATCTTTATGTGGAGGAAACAGGATCAGAGCCTGTGGCTCACGAAAGGGTGGCTGATTGCAGCTATTGTCTGACGAGTATAGCTTGAGGCACTCACAGGAAAGCTGCTGCTCAAGGGGACTGGCACAAAGAGAACAACAGGATCCAAAATACAGGGGGGGAATGGGGGTGGGGTGGTCTCAGAAAAGCCATGGAGGAATTAATTGGTTAAGTTTATAGCTGGGGTCGAAATTGCAAGTATGTCCACCTTTAGAGAGTTCCTCAGTGCCAGACGTATTCGGTTTGTCTGTTTAATGAATGATGTGTCGCGGTCTGTCAATGGCATAGTATTCGGTGAATGGTGTAGTTTAAACCAGAAGCACTCCACATATGACCTACATTGACACCACTCTGCTCCTAATCACATTCAGATTCTAACCACTGTTCTGCCGATTATAGTGAAAGCTTCACTAAAGACTGATATTTTTATTTATTTATTCATTATTACTTTTTTTAATTTGAAATACAGACAAAAAAAAAATAAAATTGCCTTCCCCTGCTGCAACATGGTCCTTGGTGTATAAAATGCCAGTACGGATTGTTTATTTCCTTTTCCCATGAATAAGAAAATGTATTAATGTTCATCAAAATCCGTGTCACATTTTAGATTTAAAAAAAAAAAAAAAAAAAAAAAAAAAAAAGCTTTGGGAATGTCCATGTTTACAGATGTGAGATTGTTTAGTGTTTGAATATACATTATCATGTGTTGCCATTAGTAAGAGAAAGAGAGAGATAGAGTGAGAGAGAGTGAGAGAGAGAGAGAGAGAGAGAGAGAGAGAGAGAGAGAGAGAGAGATATGTGCGTGTGTGTACACTGTATATAAATTGGCAGGTTGTAATTAAATGTGCAGACCTCTCCACTATCTCCTCCTCCAGCCGTGCGCCAGTGACGCACACGCCGGCTGCAGAGAAGTGAGTCATCCAGCCCCGAGGATCACCACCCCTCCCTCTGTCTCTCCATCCTCCCCACCCATCTCCCCTTTACCTTTCTCCCACCATTCACTCCAAAACATGCGCTCCATGTCTCTTGCTGCTTGCTTCTCCCCTTTTTTTTCTCCAAAACACATTATACTGCATCACCAATTTCCGACCCTCCTTTACTGCATTTCCACCAGATACCGTTCAATAGCGCCGTCACGTTTTTACAACTTGTTCTACCAATACTTCAGTCGAGTGTATTCCTCTTTTTTCTGTCTTTCTTGTTTCCTTTCTTTAGAGATAGGCTGCTGTCTTGCACTCTTTTTGAGCCTAAAGCATTTATTTTTCACATCTAGAGAGAAAAAAAAAAAAAAAAAAAAAGTCAGAGGCGGCAAGGATGATGCGGCAGCTTATCTCTTCTCGACTATAAGCAAAAGTGACGAAGTAGATGACTTTTCACGCTTCAGCTCTCGCACTGCTTCCAGAAACTGTGAGTAGTGATCGATGGCTCTTAAGTTATAGAAACAACAAAACAATAGGAAGAAAAAGGAGCGATGCATTACTGTATGTGGCAACGAACCAAAGTTATGCAAAGACAACCACGGCTGGCCACTTTTGCCAAATAGAGGCCTGACTCATTTATATGACTCATAATTAATTATTACCTTGGGCTTTGGACAAAGGCTTAACCTGCCAAAGGATGGCAGTTGACAAGGAAAAACAAATGAAGCGAGGAATACAGACAACACAAAAAGGTGTAGTGTTGATTCAGGGAGTAGACCTGGCCAATCTTATCAGTGTGCTGCAGTTGTAAAGGCAGCACTGTGAAGTGGCCCACTCTTCACTCTGCCTTTTAATCATGCTGCTCCACTCTCACTGAGGTCACATGTAGTTCTGTGGTCATTTAGAGAGTGAGTGGGAAGAAAACATTAAATTCATGACTCATGTAATTGTGTGCACTTGCTGAAGCCCCCCACCAAAAAAAAGAGAGAAGTTCATCCCCTGCAAAAAAAAAAAAAAAAAAAAAAAAAAAGAAGCAATTTAAGGCCTAACTTTGCACGCTTATCCAATTAGCTTCATCCAGCATGTGATGGGCACTAGGGAAACACTGACATTTGTAAGCATCTACACAGTCACAGTACGCGCTTCAAAGGCGTGCTTCATCTGTATTGTGAAATGGAATCAGTTTACCTGTAAGAAACAAAAATCTTTTTTTCTGAAATGTAGGTAAAGGTAAAGTCTGTTGGGCTTTTTACACCCGAGCCATAGCGGCTCATCAAGGCGGTGCTTATCCCCGGTTTCCGTAGCATGAAGCGACCAGGAGTTCAACTCCTCCTGGATGGGACGCCAGTCCATCACAGGTTACCTTCCCAGTATATGTATTTTTTTACTGGTACCCATTTATACTGCTGGGTGAACAGAGGCACACATGTGGTTAAGACCTTGCCCAGGGGTCTTAGCACAGTTGGGGGGGGGGGGGGGGGGGGTCTAACTGGGATACGAACCCACAACCTCCTGATCATGAGCCCAGCACCCTAACCACTACACCACCGAAAATTCAAGATGGGGTTCGGCCCCATTAACGGATGAATAAAAGTATGTTTATTAAAATCCTAATGGATGCTCTTGACTCTGTGCTCTGTCATGCAGTCGGTTTTCAGTGGGGCCGGAGTGGAATGGTGAGATGCTAAAGTCATAGCGAGTGCAATTCACTTACAAAACCCTTCCCCTCAGCAATCCTCATGCTTACATTACTCACTAAATCTGTAAATCTTCAGATCAGAACTCAAGAGCTTTTGGTTCTGCAACAATTGAGGCATTGAAAAGCATGATGTGAGACTGCAGCCATTAATATTGCAATATGAGCTTAATATAAATGAATAGGTGACAAGCTGTAGTATTAAGACTTTAATCTCAGGTGCCCTACGAATCTCAGAATAAAATCATGTAATGTAAGCATCTGTACTGTCAGGTTGGTGTCAGACTTGAAACCAAACTTCAAACATAAACTGCACTTTTAGGTTATGCAGCCGAACCGCTGTTTCAGACCGGCGTCAGAGTCGATGCTGGACTGTGCCATAACAGTGAGCTGTTTGAGTTGTGACTACAACAAAATCTTTATGACTACATTTCCTGGAATAACTTGTGCATTGTCCAGGCTTCTATGGTCGAACACCAATAACAACCCAATAGCACTAGCCATACTAGAGGTCGACAAGATGACACCCATGCGTTGACAATCATAGCGGCCGATGAGACCATGCCAGAGTTTGAGGAGACAGCCTTCGGGGCCATAATCATACCAGAGAGGACAAGATGCACTTTGTACCATGACCGTAACAGAGACCAGTGAAACCATAACAAAGGCTAACAAGACAGCCCCTAATGCCGTGCCACTCCAGAGACCACAAAGCATTCACACTAATGATATTTAAGCTTAGAGGCCCAGCCTGCTTTGATTCCAAGTTTCGGTGAGGAGGTCTTCATCTAAAGTCACTTTTTTCTCTGTTAATTTGGTCATAAATGATGTGTATGCTGACTGGTGACCCAGGTCCACCTTGTGTCCAAGGCAGGTGCATCAAAGATTGGGACTGTGCTAGGTTGGCACAGAATCGATGCCAATCCTCAACAACAAAATGCACACCTTTTGATTATGTGGATGAAGTAAGATTGGTGTCAGAATTAGTGCTGGACCGTGTTTTTAAAGTAGGTTTCCAGGCTACATCAGGGGAGTATTTTTCCAAGAATGCACTGTTGCCTAGTAGATTTTGTTGTGGCAGATGATCAGCAACCTAAAGACACACACCTGCTTTGGATTCGTGTACTGTTAGTGCTATATAAATATAAAAGGTCTGGCGTTTTTGGGTCTCTCTGCTTTACTAAGTTCATTACCCACTGCTGTGTACTTATTACACTCTTGCACAGACTCATTTCAAGCTATTTTAATTCTTTAGGTTCATTGGTGCAGCATGGAGGTATATCATGGTGGTTACCACGCCCACTTGTTAGCAAGATGGTCCTGGGTTTGAAGTGCTGGGATTGGATTCAATCAGAAATAGAATAGATCAATTCAAACACATGCATGTTTGGCTGGTTGGCTGTTCGAAATTTCCCCTAAGTGTAAGTGTATTTGTGAATGATTGATTGTTTATGTGTTGACTGTGTGATGGTCTGGCGAGCTGTTCAGGGTGTACCCACCTTTTCCCAGTGTCATCTGAGATAGTCTCCAGCCTCGCTGTTACCCTAACAGGATTAAGTGGTTTAGCAATTGGATGTGTAACCGAGTGTGTACATTAGTATTGAAACTGTTATGAAATGCTCTGCATCTACATCCAGCTCCAACACGCCTTCACCGGTGTACACAGTGCAGCATTTAGATGAACATAAAAAGAACCAGGAGGCTAAACTAAACACTACACAACAGTCTCTGTTTTAAACAGTAATATTAAAAAAAAAAGAAAAAAAAAAGTCAATGCTTTCTAAGGTTCTGCTAATAGTCCAGAACAGATGTACAAACATCATTTTGTAGACATATGTCTCTCTCTCTCTCTTGTAAAAAGACAGAGTGGTGGATACAGTACCATTGCAGAGTGAAATAAAAATGAAATGCACATCAGGCAGATGTTTTTCGGGGCTTCGTCTAATGAACTGTGCAAAGGAGCTGTTCATGAACCAGGTACCTTTAGTGTGGAAAGGATACACTATAGTCTTCTAGCTGCAAGGAGCGAGAACTGTTCGTGGGATGGCTTTGAGACATCCTTCCTTTAGTCTCTGCTTGGTGTGAATGTCCTTAATTGCAAGAAAACTGAGCGATCTACTACGCAGCCTACACAAACTATTTGCAGTACTTTCCAAATTGAGAAGGAGTTCAGTCCCTCATCCATGGAAATTTAAATTAATTGTATTATGTTAAACTGAGCATTTTAAGGTTAGGGATCTTGCTGAATGAGATTTCCAGACTGAAAAAAAAAAAAAAATAAAAAATAAAAAAATAAATATATATATATATATATATATATATATATATATATATATATATATATTATATAATGGATGGAGAAAAGTGTCCGGTGTGATGTGTGATAGGAGGGTATCGGCAAGAATGAAAGGAAAAGTGTACAAGACGGTGATGAGGCCAGCGATGTTGTATGGTTTAGAAACAGTGGCCCTGGGGAAAAGACAGGAGTCAGAGTTGGAGGTAGCAGAGATGAAAATGTTGAGGTTCTCTTTGGGAGTAACGAGGATGGATAGGATCAGAAATGAGTACATCAGAGGGACAGCACATGTTAGATGTTTTGGAGACAAAGTCAGAGAGGCTAGATTGAGATGGTTTGGACATGTACAGAGGAGGGATAGTGAGTATATTGGTCGTAGGATGCTGAGGTTGGAACTACCAGGCAGAAGGCCCAGAGGAAGACCAAAGAGAAGATTTATGGATGTGGTGAAGGCGGACATGAAGGTCGTTGGAGTAAGAGTAGAAGATGCAGAGGATAGGGAGAGATGGAGGCAGATCATTTGCTGTGGCGACCCCTGAAGGGAACAGCCGAAAGGAAAAGAAGAAGATATATATATATATCTATATATATATATATATATATATATATATATATATATATATATATATATATATAACATTTTTATAGCAGTATTCACTGGATGCAACAATACAGCCAAGTGAAAAGACATAATATCAACATTCTGGGGAAGAAATGTACGTAATCGTTCATATGGTTAAAGATCACCCCGTGAGCCAGTACTTTGTGGAACCACCTTTTGGTTTGATTACAGTCATGAGTCTGCTGGGGTACTTCTCTACAGACGTTGCACATCTAGCCTGTGTAATATTTGCCAGCTATTTCTTGCAGAATGTTGAACTACAATCTTTAAGTCATTCCACAGATTTTCAATATCTCAAATCTATGATCTGACTAAGCTATTCAAGGACATTCACCCTTTTCTCCTTCAGCTACTGTGTGGTCCACTTTGCTGTGTGCTTCAGATCATTATCATTTTGCACCTTCTTCCCATTGACAACTTTCTGCCAGAGGGCAGCAGGTTTTGCTTGTGAATTGGATAGTATTTTGTCCCATTGATTTTTCCTTCTGTCTTGAGACATGCCCCGTTCCTTATTGTAGAGAAACAGCTACCACCTCCATGCTTTATTATAGATACGGTGTCCTTTGGATGGTAACCTGTATTGGCTTGCCACCCGATTTACAGTTTGGTATTGAGGCCAGATTCAGTTTTGGTCCAACCGGACCATCACGCCTTTTTCTATTTGACAATGACTTGATGTGGTCTTTCCTGAAGAGTGACTTTTTTCTTTGTAATCCTTCCATACAAGTCAGATTTGTAGAGCATGTGTGATATTCTTTTCACATACACATGATGACCATGGACAGTGGGTCTGCTCTAATTTAGTATTTTTTTGCTATTTGCAGGTAAAGCAGATATAAGTACAGTAAGATATTAAATAAATTACATTAATGGAACCACTGGATTCAATTGAAAAAAAAATTCTCAAACTGATACAAAGCTAAGAAAAGTCTCTCTGACCAGTTTCCTTCTTGTTCCTCCATCCAGGTTTGGAGGAAGGTGCTGTTCGGAGAAGGGTCATACCAAAAACTTCTACTTATTGATTATAAATTTCCACTGTGCACCCGTGGATTGATAAAGCCTTTAAATTGTTTATCAATTTATCTTTACACTTGTTCCTCTAGCTCAGTGGTCAAGGCTTCTGGCTTACGGATCCAAACCTCGGAGGTACAAGCGTCAGTGCTATCAAGCTGATGCTGTCATGTCACTGAACATGGTCCTTAACAGTGAATTTATCAGTTGTCTAAAAAAATAATAAATGCAAATTACTCTGGATAAGGGTGTCTGCCAATTGCTACAAAAGTAAATACCGTACTCAACATAATAAGCCCCCGCCCCAATGTTTTTGATCTTGCGTCTAATCACCGCCCATATGTACTGGGAGCAAAATGGTAGATCAAACTTACCAATTTTATTAGATCAGTCTCTGTAACCGTAAAATGAGACGTTCACTGCCTGTAAAAATGAGTTTACACGGTATTTCAAGAAGCCCTGCCACTGGGAAATGTCTATAATGTTCATCAGTAACAACACATTTGATTGTTCCACTGTGCTTTAAAAAAACAGGAAAATATTTTGCTGTGTTCTCTTGGTAAATGCCCAACAACCAATGAACCATTAGAAACTGCTACAGCTAAACTATGGGATGCTCTGAATGAATGGCGCGTTGAGCCAGATATGGACCTATCAGAAAGTGATGAGTACTTTTCACCTGATTCTCCTGCTCACTAACTTCATAAATTTAAAGACATTCCTGACCATATGCTTTTGTTTATGTTTGTGTTGATTGGTTTAACTTGCCATGTGCTAAAGTTGACATTCTTGATTGGCTCGATTTTACTTTCAGGAAAATGTTCAAAGGAAATTTTTAAAGGAAAGCACCGGGAGGGAAAAGTAAGGGAAGGAAAAGTCTTTTTTTTTAATTCATGCTGTTTTCTGTTCATTTTCAGCTTCCATGTAAGTAATTTGGTTGATACCACAAAATGAATAACACAAATACCAGTAAAACTCTTTGATTGTTCTGTTATTATTCATGTTTTCCACCTTGATGGTAATAAGCACTTACCGTTCCATTCCGCTGGTAAACATTTTAATAATCGCCTACCCACTCTAATTTTTTAAGGGCCCTGGGTGCTTATCACGTCAAATACGGTAATCATGCCCACAACTTTTTGACCCTGAGATATTTTTTTGACTGTGTTTTGCCACCCGTAGTTCATTGTTCTTTCTAGATTCCATCACTGGAATGCTCTTAAAATACCTGTTTTATGTTCAACTAATCTGTACGTGAAGTATATTAGTTATACCTGATTGCATTTATAAGTATTTTATGGATGTTATCCTTTAACCATCCCAATTATTGCTTTTTTTCTTTTGCGGAAGTTGTATTGAATAAATGCAGCTGTAAAAATATTTTGTGTGTCCTCATTTCAGGCTGCAAAGTAACAAAATGCCAATATTTAGAAGGGGTGGTTATTTTTTTTATACGCATTGTAGGTCATCAAATTATTGTTCGGACTTTAATGTCTTGTTCCCATTCCCACCCAACACCATTACAGCATAATTATGATAAATAATCTTGAGTGTCAATGGAGTATAGGATGCATCTGTAGAAACAGTTCAGGATGGGAGCGAGCATCTCAACCAGCTTCAGACTTCTTATGAAGCAGTTGTTCTTAGGAACCGTTGTTGTTTCTCCATCTCTAATGAAGAGGTGTTAAGGGACAATGAGCAGCTGCTGGTGATGTGCGCCCCCAGGAATTTTAAGTTACTCATTGTTTTTAGATGTCACATCACCAATGTGTAGAGGGTTGTTAGCGTCTCATGTTCTCTCTGTAGGCAGTCTCATCACTGTTGGTGTTGACACCAGCAACAGTGGTGCCATCAGTAAAGTTAATGGCATGCTTAATGCAATATTTGGTTAAGCAGTTGGGGGTGAGTGTTGTGCACAGCTAAAGACTTGATAGACAACTCCGGGGGTTGCGGACATGCTGCCCAGGATGACCAGGAATCAGTAGGTTGATACTGTTGATGCAACTTATTATATTTTGTCAATCTAGGTTTAGAATGATGTTTATATTTAAGGTAAACACAAATGATAATATATTATATTAAAATTATAATAATTACAGTATATATTACTATTATCATGTTATATTGATAGCACAGTTCACGACTGAGTATTTATTAGTACAGAAGGTACCACAGGAAACTGCATAAACCACATCACATGAAAAAAACAATTTTGATGTGAATTATTATTTAAACTATAATTTATTCTATAACTTCAAAAATCCATTACACAAGGAATGCAGCTGTCATAGCAGGATATAGTAAGAATAAACCCACAGCTGGGTCCTGGGAGTTTCACGAGTTCATTAAATCAAATGATTTCTTACTATTCTAGCTGCGTTAAATGTCATGGAATTCTAAAAGCCATTCTTGGTTAATCATCACTTTTGGTTCACTATGAGCGGATTGCAAGATGCAGTTGTTGTGGAGCACAGATTCTGGCAATGAGCATTTTGTCTGCCAAGCCTTTATGTTCCATAGCCACTGGAAATTTACGAAAAAAAAATCTTATTAACAGGTTCCGACAGTGGCTCCAAATGTAGCAGCCATAATAAACTCTATTAAAGCCCCATGAATAAAGTGTTGCGACAGACTGGCCCATTTAAATACACTGCCAGTTAAATGTCTGGGGATATTAAACTTCTCAAAATCATTGACGATGATTTCCTTTCGGCTTTTTCCTTTTTTCAGCTGTCGCCACAGCGAATGATTCGCACGTTTGATTTGGCATAGGTTTTAACTTCAGATGCCCTTCCTGACACAACCCTTTAGTAAGGAACAGAAACACGCTGACGGCTTTGCAGCTCCTCTTTATGAAAGTCAGCAATGGTTCTTTTACAGCAACCTCTCACCATAGACAGTGTGAGACACGGCTGGTCTTTGATAACCTAGTTAGCTGCACTGGGGGGGTGGGGGTGGGGTGACAACCTTGTGGAGAGTGGGACTTGAACCCCCAACCTTAAGATCAGCGATCCAGCACCTTTACCACCAGGCCATCACTGCCCTTCAAAATCATTATTGTTTGGCGATAAATTCATTCACTCATTCATCTGCCAAGCCGTTTAATCTCAGGAGGGTCACTGAGGGGTTGGAACCTTTCTCAGCTGACTCTGTTTGAAGGCAGGGTACACCCTGAATAGCCTAGTCCATCACAGGGCAAGACACACTCACTCACACACACACACACACACACACACAAAATGCACAGTTACATTCACTCCAAGGGGAAAGCTGGAACAGCCGGTTAGCCTAATCAGCATGTTTTGGACTGTGGAGGGGAAGTGGTATAACTGAAAGAATCCCACACAAGCACAATGAGAAGATGTAAACTCCATACCCAAATGCACTCGCCAAGCCTGGGATTCAAGCCAAGGACCTCCTTGATGTGAGATGGATGTGCAAACCAGTAAACTACAGTGCTGCCTCTCTTTAATGATTAATTAGGTTAACAAATAGAACACGAACATAATATGGTTCTAATTACCTCTGCTAAGGTTTATGTTTTTGGCAGCTCGTTTTGTCTGTTTGTTTGTATGTTGTAATTAACTTTATGGAAAAAGTAATGAATTATTTGAAATTTTCATGGATGGTAGCGAATGTGCCAAGGAACAAATGATTAGTTTTTGGTCGACCTCTGCCAAAAAAGGTTGTGCTCTTTGCGTGCTTCGAGGCAATTTATACATTCATCAGTAAATGTCACCTTAAAGCTCTGGGTGCTGTAGATGCATATCTGTGGGTCTGTGAACACCAGAAGCAGTAAGAATCGCCCGGATAAGCCTGTCTCAGGAGCTTTCAGTCTACAAAAGCTTGACATATCACATTGGGAATGGGGTCTTTCTGTGCTTGTATCAGATTCTGGACATCACGTCTGTGTGCAAATGTACCTGTGCCAGGCATACAAGCGGTGTTAACAGTATGTCTGTTCCATCGCAGTGTGATCCCACTACGACGAACTGCGAGTCATATGACATTGGTCACCATAATGTTTCAGGTATTTGACTGTCACATCGTTGGTGTGAGGGGCTGTTTGTTGGACTTCAGAGGAACTTGTGTCCTGGTGCTGATGCAGAAGGTATCTGTGGTGGATGCCTCCCTTTGATAATGCATCATGTCCCAGAGGACAACTTCAGTGCAAAGGTCTTGCCTCTCTAAAGAGTTAAAGATGGTGACTTTCTGCTGAAGCAATGATTTTTTTTTTTTCTTCTGTGGTTTGAAAAACCTATGCCAAATCAAATATGCGAATCAGGTGATTCGCTGTGGCGACCCCTGAAAAAAAGGGAAAAAGCCAAAAGGAAAAGAAGAAGAAGAAGAAGAAGAAGAAGAGGTGTAGCTGCCAGCT
The DNA here is from genome assembly GCA_024760905.1 of Plotosus lineatus. NCBI lineage: Eukaryota > Metazoa > Chordata > Actinopteri > Siluriformes > Plotosidae > Plotosus > Plotosus lineatus. Next base: position 4,972,710 of record CM045750.1, on the reverse strand, counting down.
AATGGACAACTATGATAATCTGTATGATTCAGCACACGCCCAGGGGACCACTACTGTAGTTATATCAACAGTCATAGCCTCAACAAGAGACAGAAGCTTTCTCTATAGTGGTGTTTAGGATTGTCCCAACACGTGTCCCAAATGATTGTGACATTCAGTGGCCATTCGGATGTATAGCTTCAACCCCTAATAACACCAGTTTCATGGTCCAGGTTTCAGTGGCTGACCAATGGTCCAGGACAGTTTACGTCTGATCCATCAATGCTTACTTCACATCATGGTACAGTTAATTTCCTCATGATCAGCACAGTGCTCCAGGGTGCAGGGAGTGTCTGAACCAAAAACTGCTTGTGAAGATCGTCAATGCCAATATCAGCAAACATATAATACAGTATTATATTATAAATAATATACAGCGGTGCCCCCACTGGAGCTAACTGGGTTATCAAAGGCCGGCCATGTCTCTCACTGTCTATGGTGTGAGGCATGTAAAAGAACCATTGCTGACTTTCGACAAGAGTAGGCTGCAAAGCCGTCAGAGTGTTTCCGCCCTGCGATGGCCTGGCGAGCTGTGCAGGGTGTACTCTGCTCTCGCCCTGAGTTGGCTGGGATGGGCGCCAGCCTCCCCGTGACCCAAATTAGGATTAAGCGGGTACAGAAAATGAACTGAACTGAACTGATACAGCGGTGCCTTGAATTACGAAATTAATCCATTCCGAGTTCAAGCTCATAAGTCAAAATGTTCATTAGATAAAACAAAAATTCCCATCGGAAATAATAGAAAACCGATTAATTCCTTCCAACCCCTTACCTAACTCATATAACCTGACACAAACATGTATATTTCACCTAATATATTAAAAATAAACACGAAAAAAACAATAAATATTCCACAATAATAATACATGTACATTAACATTAATAATAATTAATAATAAATAATAATAAAACAAGAATAAACAATTAATTAACTGTAGCAAAGATGTCATGTGGGCAGGCATGAGATGGTGCGTAACAGATAAGGAAGAGGAGGAGAATTTTGTGCATGTGTATGCTACGAATGCCAGTGAGGAAAGGCTCGTGGTGAGCTCCCACAATGCCAGAGCTTCTCAAGTAGTGATGTGGGGGGGAAGGGGGGGCGTGTATGACCCTGGGGAACATGCTTTTTTTGCCATACTGCACTAGAATTCAGTGTAATTGCGCATCCTCTACAGGAGGTGGCAGTGGTGCTCTCACTGTGCTCCCTATGGTGTAGGGAAAAAGCACCGAGCAAACAATATGAAGTGCAGTAAACACTATTTATAGTCACGCACGGGACACTGGGGGGGGTGTGGGTGTGTTTTTTTTTGTCTTCCTATAGGGGGCATCACAGAAAATAATTGAAACGCACTGCACAAGGCGTTCTCATAGTGCCGAGGAATACACGCAGAAGAATATGAGGCTAATCGGCCCAGAAAAGCCATTTCCCCAGCAGAGCTCGTAAGTCAAAATTTTGCCTGTTGAATGGGGCAGATTTATGGAGGGATCGAAGTTCGTATCATGGAAAATTCATTCTAAAAGACACTCGTAAGTCAAGGTACCACTGTATTATACTGTACTATAATCATACACATAATACATAATCGTATGCTTGTTGATTTTTGTGCTTGGTGCTCATTATTTTTAATTTTAGGAGATTCAGACACGAGTGCAAGCCTTGGTGCATGGCTCATCGGCTGTTCAACTTTAATGTTGTTTTAGCTGAATTAAGCCCCTGGACTGATAGTGTTGTGCGTTTATAAAGGTAGAGAAACCACAAGAACTTTTTAGCAACATTTAGCTGCTTGTCTGACAGGCTGCTGATCTGTAAAATAAGCCAAAATGTAATAAACGAGTGAGTGGGGAGTAAGGGTGATGGAGAGAAAGACTCCTGTGAAGGTCTTCTTTGCCTCATCCTACCTCAAACCCAGGTTTCTAAGCGATTACTACACTCAAAACAAACCCAGGAGGCATCACTGATACAGTTTGTACAATTCCATTAAGATGAAAAACCCTAATTACCATCCAATATAAAAGTGGATAGAAGCCATTAATCCAGTCATTTATTTTCCGAACCACTTAATTGTGCTTGGGTTTCAAGGAGCCTGAAGCCTATCTCAACTGACTCTGGGCAAAGACGGAGTTCATCTTAATAGCTCACCAATCCATCACAGGGTCAAAACACACACAACCATTTACACTCCCTCTCACATCTTCTTCTTTTCCTTTCGGCTCTTCCCTTCAGGGGTCGCCACAGCGAATCATCTGCCTCCATCTCACCCTATCCTTTGCATCTTCTTCTCTTACACCAACGACCTTCATGTCCTCCTTCACCACATCCATGAATCGTCTCTTTGGTCTTCCTCTAGGCCTTTTGCCTGGTAGTTCCAGCGCTCAGCATCCTATTACCAATATAACACTCCCTCTCACATCTAAGGTGCAATTCGGAACAGCCAATGAGCCTCATGTGCTTGTCTTTGGATTGTAGGACGAAGGTTTTTGTCGAACCCAGGACTCGAACCCTTTGGATTATGATTTTCCTACACTAAAGATGTATACTATGACTATGTTAATTTAATGTTATGTTACACGCACAAATCAAACAACAGTATTATGTTTGTGGCTGTACAATTTACGAACGACACAAGTGACCTGAGTGCGCAACGCACACTACGGCAATGATTTGATGGATCGAATCAGGCAGTGGTAATAAAACGATTAATAGTACTTAAGCTCAAGTCAGTTAATCTCTGGTTGTCTCCCATGGGGCCTGCCATCATGGGAAAATTACACACATGTTACCTCCAGCCTTGCCTACACATCCAGACAATCAGCATACAGTATAGGAAGAAGTCAGGTCATAATATCCCATGAGTGCTACAGACAGATAACACAACTGCAATGTGCGAATGTTATGTGCTGCTTCTCTTCTGAGAACCAGGGACATGACGTCTCCAAAAAACCAAAAAAAAACAAAAAACAAAAAACAGAGCACTGCATGCTGATAAAAAGCATCATCAAACATATTAGCATTTCCCATCTGACTGTATAATTTTTAATTAGGTGGGCTATTTGCAATGTCTAATGGGTTAATTGTAAGCTAAAGTGCATTTAACGGCACTATAATCAGTCATCTACTGAGATACAAACTTACAGTCATTCTCAAACACTTTTGTCTTTCTATAATCTGAGCGCTCTTTGGCCTTATCCTGCCCTCGTGCTGTAGATTCATTGGCCGATGGTGTTGATTTCACTGTGAACATAGAAGTGATGA
>CM045750.1:4926918-4966918 GCA_024760905.1 Plotosus lineatus | reverse complement strand
TATATATATATATATATATATATATATATATATATATATATATATATATATATATATATATATATATATATATATATATATATATATATATATATATATATATGTGTTTATAGCAGTTCATTATTTATTATTGTTTATTACTGTGGGATTATTTGATGCAGCTTGGACTGCACAGCAGCGTAAAGCATGAAGTGCATCCATTAAGCTCAGGGTGTTCTGTTGATTTACTCGTCTATCTGAGAGTTAATGACTTTTTTCAGCCTTTTTGTGGCTGGTCGTTAATCAGATATCGACAGATTTAAACCGAGTGTTATTTGAAATCTGGGCGAAAACGCAAAAATGCTGCTCTGGTTTTTCTACAATGTGAGAAAAGGAGGATTGATCTGACGGAACCGACGCCTGTTCCTGATACGATGCGGGTCATTAACCCTGAATACGAAGCCCGACTCACGTGTAAATCAGTCACTCACGGGTTCATCGCCCCAAACACTTCCATCTCTTATCATTTCTCAATCAAAGTGGCTGATGCTGGTGCTGCACAGAAAACCGCGCAAAAACTGCATCTGGCTTTCCATTGGGCACCAGAGAAAAAAATCATAAAATAGGTTCAGGGTGCGTAGAAATCAAGAAATCTTTATAACAAATGCATCATAGAGCTGGTCAAAATTGTTTACATTAAAAACAAAAATAATAAACAACATCCAGATCGCCTCGTTTACGTTTCTGTCCCTTGTGCCAGTGCCGTGGATTAATCTGTGCCAGTCTAGGAATGACATGCAACACCGAACCTCAATACACAAGGGCACGCTTTCCACTGCACGTGAAATATGATCGGAACCGAGCGTACTTATTCGAAACAACTGGTTCGGTTTAAGTCTAGACGTCTGCGCGCGCGAAATGGAGCTCCTCGGCAGGACCAGGAAGCGACAGGGCGCGAGACACCTAATAATGCCCCGCGCCTAGACCTGGAACCGGGACTAAAATGCCTCTTCTGCCGCCTGCGTTAGTCGTAATGAGACCGTCTCCATCCGAGCTGAAACGGACACCGAGCTCGTTCTCGCGCCGCGACTCGTTTCGGAGCGACGCGGGCATTGGGCGCGTTTCCACTGCGGCTTCCAGTCGCCAGACATGAATTTCAAAGCACTGTTGGTTATTGTTTACGTGTTGGCGATCACTCGTCCGCCTTTTTTCGGCGATGACGCGGGTGTAACGCGCTCTCCTTGTCAATATGTGCCAGGCGAAGCCATTCGGGGCCACGTGCAGCACAAAGCTACCTTCCTGTCCGACATTTTTTTTTTTCTCTCCAGCAGCCCATCACTACCCTTAGGGAACCGGGTGCTTCTACTGGAACCGGCAATAAAAACATACTCGGGGGTTATGCGACCCCCCACTCCGCGTGTGGGCGCGAGATTCGGGTTCCACATCATTACGCGTGAGCCGCAGCGGAGGAGCATCTGAAACACATGAGGACCAATCTGTTTCTTTTTTTCAGGGCCATCATTTCCCCCCATTCCTCTCGTGTGGGAGTCGGAATTCTTTTATTCATAAAGGGCATGTTATGCACTTCCATTAAGCGCCTTTGCACTTTTGATGCTTTAACAACTGATAAGCATTTTTCCACATTTTCATGATTGCGGGTAACGTGTCTGTGGCACACAAGAGGAATAACGTGGGGGAGGGAGTGAGGGGGAGGGGGGGGCGAGCGTGTCCATTTAACCGTGCGCAAAATGGTAATATATTAAAAATGAACAGCAGTGGTAGTGATAAATTGAAGAGATCAATAGATGATGACGGTGATGTTTATGATCCCCAACCACATGACAAAAGCAATCAGTATTGTCTTTACGCAATAAATAATTGTTGGTCTCTGACGCTGAGAAAAACGGTGTGTGAGAATTTCACCCCATTTTGGGTTCCTGCCTCCCTTTAACAGATCATCTATTTTGTTTGAGAATGGAATTGAGAGCTGGTGAGTCAGCGCGGGGGATGAAAGTTAAAGGGCCGTCAGTGGGTTAATGCTGAGTGGCAGTCGATAATGCCATGGTGGATCACACTCTACCCTCTGGACCCAACCACTGACAGCCCAGGTAGAAACGCACGAGCTTCACGCGCCGCATCGAGCTCATAATACAATGTGGGTTTAGAGACCAACACGTTTCGTTCGAACCCAAGAAATGGCCAACATGAAGCCATGTGGGTTTGTTCTAGACTGTTTGGTGGGGTTTATAATGTACAGTATCAGGATATATATCCTACACGCGATGACACCGAAGGCCCTGATGGTGCCATGGGAGCTGTTTCAGGAACATGTGACACAACCAGCATTTTCTGAAAACAGATTTTTCCATTGTGCGAAGACACTGCAAATTCCAATGGGACTCAAGGGACGACCTCAGTATGCACAGTGCAACTAATTCTATTCTATTATATATATATATGTGTGTGTGTGTGTGTGTGTGTGTGTGTGTGTGTGTATACACACACACACACACACACACACACACATATATATATATGTATATATATATACACAAATATATACATATACATATATATATATATACACACACACACACACACACAGACATATATATATATATATATATATATATATATATATATATATATATATATATATATATATATAAAATATATATATATATATATATACATACACACACACACACACACACACAAACCAATAAACTGTGATTTGGTCAAGACAGGCAGTCTATTGGAGAATGGCCTTATTCGTACAGTAAAAACAATGTATATGAAGATAGATATAGATATTAAAATAGAGTTTTGTGTGCTGCAGAACATCTTTATACAGAAGGCTGTATCCGAAATCTCATTAGCCCTATAAGGACCCTGTGTATGTTAAAAGTGTCTGAATCCAAAATGCACGTATTCCCCCAAAATAATAAACTCTAAATAGGAACAGAATGAGAAGATGACGCGTGAGCCAGATGGATGAAAGTCGGCGGCGGGCGCGAGAGACACAAAGCCTGGCAAATTGGAGGTGCTCGGGAAATGGAGGGGAAATGGAGCGGCGGAGCGGAGCGGCGTGCGTCACGGCGGCCTCGGTCGCTTGGCTTCCGTCCAGGTTCGATTAACGGACTCTACAAATATCAGAGCAAAATGGGGGGGGGAGTACTGTAGTGCTTTTTACAAGGGAAAAACAACACAACAACAACAACAACAACAAAAATACTATGCGTGTTTGAACCATACAGGCGTTTTCAATGCTTCGACGCGCGCACGCTCAATTTTCGGCTTTCCAGTGAGATATGCCCGCGCATAATATCATTATTCTGCATCCGAACACAAGATGAATTCACTGGATTTGAGAAGTTCGTTTAAACGAGGACAAGTTTTTGAGATCCAAGCTTGGAGGTCTCAGTTCTTAATAGAGAGAGAGAGAGAGAGAGAGAGAGAGTTGCTTCATTCATGCCGTTTCCGTTCATTCATCAGAGCAGCGTAACGTAGCCAACCCTCTGAGTTCAAACGAGACACGAAATTCTTATCAATGAAGGGGGTGACGTCAAAGCCGGCGCGCGCTGACTCGTCGGTCACGTGGCCCCACGCTCCGGTACTTATCAGCGCTGAGCTGTCCGTGGTGCTGATACAAAAAAATCACGCGCCACACCGACGTACAACAATCCAAGAACATCTTTTCCATGTGCAAATAAGAGTGAAGCGTAAAAAAAAAAGGAAATCTCAGTCTGGGGCCTGGAAAAGAAACTTTTTTTTTTTCTTCGTTTCGAATTCAATGAGGACTGAGATCTTCAAGCTTCAGTCGTGAGACACGAAGAGGCGCAGGAAGCGCTTCTGAGTCGCAGCTGAATTTTGTGTGGGATCGCAGGTGAGTGAGGTTGCGACGCTTTTATTCCTCTTTCTTATGCAAAAACATGTAAATCAACCGCACGCTGCTCAATTACTCGGGTGAGATTATCAATGAGATATCCACCAAAGCTTTGATCCGGCCGCGCTTATTCATCCGAACCTACATTTTCAGTTGGAACAGATGGTTTCCAGTATCCAGGGCTATTAAGTAAGAGAGAGAGAGAGAGAGAGAGAGAGAGAGAGAGAGAGAGAGAGAGAGAAATGTAGATATTCAGCAGGCACAGAAAGTCACACGTACTGACAGATCAGCCATTTATCTCCCGAACAAAACCATAGAGTTTGAGGATTTCATTCTGAGAAGTCATTCTGATGACGACATGCAGGATTCCTATTATTCCGACTGCAAGTATACAAACGAAATAAATGAAGCAGGTTTCTGATTTGCAACATTGCCACGATATCAGAAAAAGTCGCGGAATCGCATCCTGTGGCTTCACGTCATACACGATCAGAAACACCGTTCTGACGCTGCGGTATCACGCGCCTCACGTTTACGCGTCGAGTGCATTTTAAACTTACAGCCTTGTAAAGGAATGCTGATTATATGTAAGCAAACAAATTCGACTTATTATGTTTGTGTTTTTGCTGGAATCGTGTAAAGAAACCTGAGAATTAGGTGAATTCGGATGGCGGCCAATTAACAAATAAATAATATGATAGGTATGTGACAGAGCAGGCTTATTTATTTATTTATTATTTATATATTTATTTATTTATTTATTTATTTATTTATTGCGCTGGTATTCTATGTGCCAAAATACTGTTCATCAATTCAAACTATTATTATAATTTAAATTTGTAATGTAAATGTAAATATGTATATATGAGTATTTTAAATATATATATATATATATATATATATATATATATATATATATATATAGAGAGAGAGAGAGAGAGAGAGAGAGAGAGAGAGAGAGAGAGAGAATGATAGTTATTGTAGCTATATGACTTCTATGTTGTATATGACAACTTATATATATATATATATATATATATATATATATATATATATATATATATATATATATATATATATATATATATATATATATATATATATATATGTATGTATATATGCACTCCCATATAATTTAAAACAGTGCTAATGCTGGTATAATAATGAGTGCACAAATTCTTCAGCCAGAAGATGTATTATATATGGTGGCCGTGTGTCACAAAATATACAGCATATGACACCAGGATTGACTCAATTTGTTTTATTTCTCTCTCCAAGGTGCCCACCCTGTCCCCTCTCCCCCAGCCCCCATCTGGTCTTCTCTGCAAGGACATGACCTGCTGCCATCCTCCCTCCTCCACTCTCCTGTTAGTCCTGCTCAGCTTTGCTCCACAGCTACCTGCTGCTGCCCCACTGCACACTGAAAGCCCTCTCACGGGCACTGATAATGAGACAATCTGGCTGGTGCACCCAGATCCAGCCACTGGAGCTGGTGGGGTCAGGACACACAGGAAAATGGAAAGCATCCTCCAGAAGCCTCTGGAGCAGGAGGGTTTTGCAGACATAGACTCTGCCAGGGCTCTAGTGTCTGTCTTGTTGGAGGCTCTTGATCATCCAGCAAAGGAAGAAAAGGGAAACCTGGCCAGGACAGAGGAGTATATTAAGAAGGAGCCATGGATGGAGCTGGAAATGTGGAGGGATCAGGAGGACCATAGAAGCCATGAGCAAGGCGTGGGTGAGGAGGAGAATATTGAGACACCACAGGCTGTAGCGACCAAGGCAATGCAAGGTGCGGAGAAGGGAGGAGATGAAAAGGTAGGGTTAACATACCCATGGGTTATAGACAAGGAAAACGAAAATGGAAACGATGAAAAAAATTTTAAGGAAAAGGAGAGGCTTCTGCAGAGTTTGCTTAGTAAAAAAGCAAATGTCTTACCCCAAATCATCACCTCACTACAGCGTCAAACCAGGGGCTATTTTCAAAACATTGACCTTGGTCTCCAGGACAATGAGATTCTCCCACCATTGAAGGGCTACAAAGCTTATAACCAGCAGCTGGCCTTGGCCAGCAAGAAGCTCAAGTGGCAGGAGGAGAGAGAGAAAAACCCCTCCCAGCTTGACAGAAACTTCATGGATGATTTTGACTTCATAGAAGAGGAGGAGGAGGTCCTTCCTCGTGAGGAAGAAGAGGCAAGAGCACGAGCTGAGCAAGAAGAGGTTCGAAGACAGGAGGCAGAGGCACAAGAGGCACGAGAGGAAGAGCAAAGGCTTGCAGACATTGCATCTGACATGCTTCTGGAATACATGGGGCGGAAACAAAAGACAGCGACTTATATGAAAGATAGGAAGAATGCTTTACTACTCAACAATGTTGCCGAGGACAAGCGGTCTAACGAGGTGGAGGACAGTGACGATGATGAGATGGATCCGGAGACAATCGACAAGCTGATCGAAATCTCGAGTAAACTGCACCTACCTGCTGATGATGTGGTTGAGATCATTACTGACGTGGAGGAGAAGAAGAAGAGGAAGGACCCGCCCCCGAATAATGCCCCCCGTTTCCGGCCTTTAGTCCCGCTCAAAGCCAAACAAAGGGCTCCTGTTTATCAATACCCAAAGTCCCCAAAGAAATCATCTTACAAGAAAAATCCATATAAAAAGTGGTACAAGGACAAAATTAAACCCAAGTTCAACAAACAGGACTACTGGTTTAAGCCAGAAAAGCAGTTATTAGCGTATCCGTCCTTTCCGTACTATCAGAAGCCATATCGAGCCTATTATCCTGTCTATTTCCCATCTCCTAAGCCACACTTCTACACAAATCCTGCACTGTCCTTTGACTACAACTTTGGGGACCCCTTCGGTTATGGCTTCAAGCCTCCCAAACGTAGGTACAAAGACCGAGCTAAGGGGAAGGAGCGCAATCGGCTGCAAGGGGCTCGTCGGCCTCAAAACATCTACCCTTTAGCTGACACGGTAATTTCTAACTACATCCTTCCTCATCCCCGAACTTACCAGACGCTTCCTGTGCCCAAGGCCCGCTCTCCTCCAAGTGCAGTGGCACCTGGCTATTATTACCACCCAGACTATGCATATGATGAGCCAGAGCCTGTGCCAGATAGCGATGATGAGCTGGAGAACTTCATTGAGAAGATTTACTACAATCGCAGGTTGTTCTAGATAGTTGTCTATCGGTGGGAAAGACCTGTGATAAACCATAGCGATGAAAAAAAGAGTGAGGAGAACAAAGAAAGAAAGGGAATGATAACAGAGTGAGGTTAAGGGCTGTGGAAAGACTAATTCTATGTTACTTCTCCACTCTTGTTTTTTAAAAACATTCCAGGTTAGGCCAGAAAAGCGATGTTAATGAGGTACTGGACCCTCTGTGTGTGTTTGCATTTTGTTCCTCTCGCAGTTTACATTTTCATTTGGTGAGAGAACTTACGGGTGAATCTGACAGGTTTCATTCAGGTATGGTTTTACTCTTGCATGTCAAAATTTAGGTGCCAGTTGCAAGAGACCCATGTTTACACAAAGATTACTTTTAATGCTTGATTAATTACCGTGATTTAAAAAAAAAAGGGTCTCAGCATTGGGCTGAAATCTTGACTCACTAGTGAAATTAATACTGACCCATGGTTAGTTTCTTATTCTCACTAGTCTTTTTTTTTTTTTTTGTCTTAATATGGCTCTATTTGGTTTGTGTGCATGCAGGTCTTGCACCCTTGAAAATAATAACTTTATGTGAAACAAAAACAAATGTCCACTAAAAACTTGAAAGCAAATCTTCCATTCTGTTTAAATAAATGCAAAATGGTGGGTGTATTTAATGGATTATTGTCCTGTGACCGAAGTTTTTCAGCATTCTTTCACCTTGCCAATGAATTACTCTATGCCTCACATAAACATTTTTAAACGCCTTTATTACTATGAATGGGTTGCCTCTAGCATTCTATCAACACATTGTATTTTTGTCTTGAGGGTCAGAAGAAAGCTGTATATATTATGTGTATTCAAAAGAAGTTTTAAAATACTTGAAAAGTCTTGAAAAATGATCTGAGGTTGAAACGTCTGCACGTCTATCTGTATTTGCATCTTTAAAAAAAAAAAAAAAACTAAAAAAAAGGAGGAACTTGCCTCTGAAAAACTGTGGTCATTTAAAAAAAAAAAAAAAAAAAAAAAATATATATATATATACATATATATATATATATATATATATATATATATATATACAAACCTCCTCCCCTCCAGAAAGAAATCTTTAATTGTTTCCACAAGTGAATAAGTCTTGTGAAAGGAGTTTATTGTTGATGTCACCTTCCAGATTGTAAGTTGTACAGTGTGAAATAAACAAGTGTGTGCAATGTGTAAATAACAGCATGTTGATTACTAGATTTGCTATATGGAAAAAAATAAAAGCCACTATTTTATTAAAGATCCTTTTTTAAAAAAATGCCTTACTGGAGAGCGTTTGATTAGTCATCCAGAATAATGTGACATTCAAGCTATTTAAGAGCACTGCTTCATATTACATTCGGCAAAAGTGGACTTTTAAAGGACAATTAGTACCGTGTAGCATTGATCCTTTTCACCTGTGTGTAAAGTTGACGATATGCCACAAAAAAGATTGAAATTTTCATCTAAAGCCTGGGATGAAACATTTATTAGCTGACCAGGGTGCAAAAACATCAAAGTAAGCATCAAAAACTAGAACCTTAAAGATAGATGTAAAAAAAAAAAAAAAAAAAAAAAAAAAAAAAAAAAAAATGTCCAAAACAAGTGTTCTATACATGCCTCATTTCAAAAAATTAAGCCAAGTGAACTAATTCTGCATTCAGGACAAAAAGGTCAATTGGAAAATCAATGTTCTCCCACATTCTTGCATTTGCAGATGAGCAGGTACATACAAAATACATGGCAAACTACTTAAGACTCTATAAATTACATATCATTGAAAAATAAACCTCCATTTTCTTCAGCTTATTGACTATGATGGCATTCAGTGAAATGAGGAGACATGAAGGAGTAGATATGAAAGAGTCATTCACAATAGTAGAGAGAGAGAGAGACTAGAATGTAAAAAGGCTATTGATGTGACAGGAATAACTATGGAGACACAATGAAACCAAGGAGGGGAGAGAAGAGAGACGGATGGAAGAGGGAGCGGGAGAGAGAGCTGCAGTGATTAATGAGTCACATGATTGACGGGTGAGTCATCTACTGCCATGCACCACTGCAGAACCTCAAGATTTATACCCATATACCGGACACAAACACCTGCACATGCACTCATCCTTTCTAGATAACATGACCACTGTCCTAAGGTAGGACCTCAAGAATGAATGTATGTCAACACACATATACTTACATGCACACAAACACCGAGCGTTTACAGACATAAGGGACGCCAATTCCAGTAAGAACAATTGCCCTCTGATTAAATGCAGATGAATTATCACAAAACAATCATTTTGACCTCTGAATAGACACAGTTTGTACAAATGGGATATCCATTTTCAGAATGAAGTGCGCATAATACTCATGAATTATGCAACCACCCACTGGTCACAGCTATCTCCATTCGATTTACATTATTTTCCCAATATTTGTGTCACCATGCACAATCAGTGTGGCTAATAGCGGAAAAAATGCAAAAAGATACTAATGTTCAAGGGTTTCTCAGAATAGATATTCAAGCACAGCTAATTAAAATCCTGGTTTTCAAGATTATAATCGGATTACCAAGCTATTGCTACACTCCAAAATTACTTTGTTGCCTGGTGGCATGATTGGTGGTCCATCAGCAAATTAAATAATTGATGTCTGGATAATAACGGAAAGAAAAACAAGAACAACAACTTGGAATATGAGACCAATGAGTCAGTCATCATCAGGAAGACAGCACTTCATAGCATGCTGTGTTCTGATTAGCAAGCAGAGGAGAATGCCCCCTTTTCAGGCATGGTTAAAGGATGCTGGCGTGTCAAAAGCACGTTTGTGTATCCAAGTAAGATTAGTAGTGCAACAAGAAGCAACCGAGTCCTTTATAGTTTCCTAGAACATCCTGTAATGCCGATACAACCTTTTAAAGATTACACAAACACCCATGCTGAACATGCATCAGCCATCATACACGGTTGTGTTCAAATTAATAGCAGTGTGATTAAAAAAGTGAATAAAGCTCAAAATCCGAAGAATCGCTTTTATTTCCATACAGACAAATGCATTGGGAACACGACACATTCTATTGCAAATCAAAACATGAAGAAAAGTATATCAATATATACAATTATTCCTTTACAGAAATTGAAGAAAGGTGAATATTAATCTGTTAAAAAATAGCAGTGTCTGCTTCTTCTTTACAAACTCAAACAATCACTGTACAGTCGGCCCTCTACTTACGAAAACCTCTGAATAAGAAAAATCCACATTATGAAAAACATTTCCCTATATTTTCATCCAATTTTTACAAAAAAACAACCTCTTTTTACGAAAAGCAACAAAAGCGCCATTCAAACATTCAAACAATGCGCAAGTTGCTCTCTCATTGGCTGTCCCCCAACATCCCACCCCGCTGGCCTCCCATTGGCCGGGAGGGAGATGAACTGTACCCATACTTCCTGTTTATCACTTCCTAATTGTCACTTCCTGTTTGTTCGTGAAGGAGAGTTGAACAGGACTGTTGGCTCGTGAGTTTTTTTGAGAGTGATCATTGCTGCGTTATATTTCGTTATCCATCATGGACCCCAAAAAAGTGATTCCCGGTGACACCGAAAAGAAGAAGTGGGCTCCGTTATCAATTAAAGTGAAGCAGGAGATAATAAAAAAATACAAAAGTGGGATGCAGTTGAGCGAAATCGCAAAGGAGTATGGCCGAAACCCCTCTACATTCGGGACGATATTGAAGCAGAAGGAGACCTTAAAAGCGGAGATACGGTGACAGAGGCGATTATTTCAGAAAAAGCAACCGCCATATTTAAGGACCTCGTGAAGGAGGGTGAGGGTTCTTCAGACCAGCAACCCCCGGACTTTAAAGCGTCGCATGGATGGTTCAAGAGATTTAAAAAAAGGTAAATCATTTTTGTTACTTTTAACACATATTTCCTACAAAATTGGTGTACTTTTATCATTTTAAAGGGTTTACGGGGTAGTCTTGGGAGCCTTGGAACGAATCACACGTTTTACATGTAAAATGCACCTCTACTTACGAAAACTCCAGGTAACGAAAAGGGCACTAGGACGGATTAATTTCGTAAGTAGAGGGCCAACTGTATAAACTCTTTTGCTTCAGAAACTACATTTTCACCCCCACAAGTTTTATATTGAATTAAGATCCAGGGATTGGGCTGGCCATTGCAAGTCAATCTTCTAGGTATGGAAACGAGATGTTGCTTGTTTACTGGTGTGTTCTGGGTCATTATTTTGTTGCAACACCCATTTCAAGTGGATTTCCTCTTCAGTATAAAGCAGCACGACCTCATCAAATATTCTGCTGGATTCAAACTGACCCATGATCCCGCTTCTTCTTCTTCTTCTTCTTCTTCTTCTTCTTCTACTTTTCCTTTCGGCTGTTCCCTTTCAGGAGTTGCCACACTGAATCATCTGCCTCCATCATCATGGAAGTCATATTAATGATTCACATATTCAATTTGGCATAGGTTTTTACATCGGATGTCCTTCCTGACACAACCCTTCATCAAGCGGCAGAAACACGCCAACGGCTTTGCAGCTCCTCTTATCGAAAGTCAGCAATGGTTCTATCACATGTCTCCTACCATAGACAGTGAGGGACATGGCCGGCCTTTGATAACCCAGTTAGCTGCATTGGGGGGGGGGGGGGGGGAGTGACAACCTTGTGGAGAGTGGAACGCGAACCCCCAACTTTACGATCAGCGATCCAGCACCTGTTACCACCAGGCCACCACTGCCCCTTGACACATGATCCTTGGGGTGTGATAAATAGGCTCGACACCGTAGTAAGAGAAACATCTCCATGTCATGATGTTTGTGTCATGAGGCTTCACTGTCTTTACAGTGTACTGTGGCTTGAATTCAGTGTTTGGGGGCTGTCGACAGTGGCCACTAGACCCAAAAAGAACCTTTTTACTTTCATCAGTCTGCAAAATGTTGCACCGTTTCTCTTGAGGCCAGTCAATGTGCTCTTTGGCAAATTGCAACCTCTTCAGAATGTCTTTTTTCAGCAGTGGGACTTTGTGGCGGCTTCTTGCTGATAGCTCGGCTTCACATAGGCGTTTTCTAATTGCAACAGGACTCACAGGTCACTTTAGACCTTCTTTGATCTTCCTGGAGCTGATTGTTGGTTGAGTCATTGCCATTTTGGCTCTTCTTTGATCCATTCGAATGGCAGTTTTTCACTTTCTTACACATCTTTCAGGTTTTGGTTGCCATTTTAACCCTTTAAGGTACAAATTATTTTTTGCAGTTGATAAAAAATTATCACTAGTTTTTCCTCATCAAAAAGCCCTAGGGAAAGACCCTAAACACATTTCTTTCAACAAAATTATAATAACACTAATAATAATAATAACAACAATAACATAATAATAACACTCACAAATTCGTGAACACAATCCTGCGCAGACAAGGTCATCTCACAGCTGATTGAGGCACGTGGGACCAAGCTGTGTTGCATCAGGCGACGCCACAACAAGTATAGAACAATTGAGCAGCACTGAGTACAATGCATCTAGTAGTTATTATCATTTTTTTGAAAGAGGACCATATGGTCCTGATGGCGTTAAAGCATTTGGAATCCTTTTAGCTGAGCACCCTGTCATTTTCTGTTCTTCTTTATGGTTTCCCCATTGCCAATCAACTTTTTAATCAAGGTACACTGTTCATCTGAGCAATGTCTGGAATGACCCATTTTCCTCAGAATTTCAGAGAGAAATGTTTATAACAAGCAGGTACAACATTTGCTGCCTTCATTGCTTAAATAAGGACAATAACTGGCACCTGTTTCTCAAATAATGAATGACTTCACTAATTGAACTCCACACTGTTATGGCGGGGGGGGCACTAACCAGTGTCTCTCCCCCTTATGCCGGTCCCAAGCCCGGATAAATGCAGAGGGTTGCGACAGGAAGGGCATCCGGCGTAAAACTTCTGCCACATTTAAAAATGCAAATGATCAAAACAAAATTCATACCGGATCGGTCGAGGCCCGGGTTAACAACGACCGCCATCAGTGCTGTCAACCAACAGGGTGCTGATGGAAATTGGACTACTGTTGGTCGAAGACGTCGAAGAAGGAGAGGCGGGAGGCGTGTCCGTAGGCAGAGAGAGAAGAGGAAATGCGTGAGCCTCGGACTGAGAGTAGGGACTTTGAATGTTGGAACTATGCAAGGAAAAGATAGGGAGCTGGCTGACATGATGCAGAGGAGGAAGGTGGACATACTGTGTGTTCAGGAGACAAGGTGGAAAGGTAGAAAGGCTAAAAGCTTAGGAGCAGGGTTTAAACTGTTTTATAATGGTGTGGATGGGAAGAGAAATGGAGTAGGAGTCATCTTGAAGGAGGGGTTTGTCAGGAATGTTCTAGAAGTGAAAAGAGTGTCAGACAGAGTGATAAGTCTCAAGTTAGAAATTGAAGGCGTGATAGTCAATGTTGTTAGTGCTTATGCCCCACAGGCAGGATGTAAGCTAGAAGAGAAGGAGAGATTCTGGAGTGAGTTAGATGAAGTGATGCAGAGTACCCCAGAGGTGAAAGAGTGGTCATTGGAGCAGACTTCAATGGACATGTTGGTGCAGGCAACAGAGGGGACGAGGAAGTGATGGGCAGGTTTGGTATCCAGGACAGGAACACAGAAGGACAGATGTTGATCGATTTTGCAAAAAGGATGGAAATGGCTGTGGTGAATACTTTCTTCCAGAAGAAACAGAAGCATAGGGTGACTTATGAAAGCGGAGGTAAGAGCACACAGGTAGACTACATCTTGTGTAGGCGAGGTAATTTGAAGGAAGTCAGTGACTGCAAAGTAGTAGTGGGTGAGAGTGTTGCCAAACAGCATAGGATGGTGGTGTGCAGGATGACACTGATGGTGAGAAAGGTGAAAAAGGCAAAGGTAGAGCAGAAGACAAAGTGGTGGAAGCTGAAAAAGGAAGAGTGTCGTGTTGTCTTCAAGGAGGAGTTGAAACAGGCTTTGGGTAGTCAGGAAGTGCTTCCAGAGGACTGGACAACCACAGCCAATGTGATCAGGGAGACCGGTAGGAGAGTATTTGGTGTGTCCTCTGGAAGGAAAGTAGATAAGGAAACTTGGTGGTGGAATGAGGAAGTGCAGGAGTGTGTACAAAAGAAGAGGTTAGCCAAGAAGAAGTGGGACATTGAGAGGACCGAAGAGAGTAAACAGGAGTACAGGGAGACACAGCGTAAGGCGAAGGTAGCAGTGTCAAAGGCCAAACAGAGGGCGTATGATGACTTGTATGATAGGTTGAACAGTAAGGAGGGAGAAAATGATCTATACAGGTTAGCACAGCAGAGAAATAGAGATGGGAAAGACGTGCAGCAAGTTAGAGTGATAAAGGACAGAGAGGGAAATGTATTGACTGATGACAGAAGTGTGCTGGGAAGATGGAAAGAGTACTTTGAAGAGCTGATGAATGAGGAAAATGAGAGAGAAAAAGAGTAGAAGGGGTGACCGTTGAGGAGCAGGAAGTAGCAAAGATTAGTAAGGGAGAAGTGAGGAGGGCATTGAAGAGGATGAAGAGTGGAAAGGCAGTTGGCCCTGATGACATACCAGTTGAGGTATGGAAGTGTCTAGGGAGGTAGCAGTAGATTTTCTGACAAAAATATTCAACAAGGTCTTAGAAAGTGAGCAGATGCCAGAGGAATGGAGGAGAAGTGTGCTTGTGCCCATTTTTAAGAACAAGGGCGATGTACAGAGTTGTGGCAACTACAGAGGGATAAAGTTGATGAGCCATACAATGAAGCTATGGGAAAGAATAGTGGAAGCAAGACTAAGGGCAGAGGTCAGCATTTGTGAACAACAGTTTGGTTTCATGCCAAGAAAGAGCACCACAGATGCAGTGTTTGCTTTGAGGATGTTAATAGAGAAGTACAGAGAAGGTCAGAAGGAGCTGCATTGTGCCTTTGTGGATCTGGAGAAAGCATATGACAGGGTGCCGAGAGAAGAACTGTGGTATTGTATGAGGAAGTCTGGAGTGACAGAGAAGTATGTTAGAGTGGTGCAGGACATGTATGATAGATGTAAGACAGTGGTGAGGTGTGCTGTCGGTGTGACAGAAGAGTTCAAGGTGGAGGTGGGACTGCATCAAGGGTCAGCTCTCAGCCCCTTCTTGTTTGCTATGGTGATGGACAGGCTAACAGATGAGGTTAGACAAGAATCTCCATGGACTATGATGTTTGCAGATGACATTGTGATCTGTAGTGAGAGCAGAGACCAAGTGGAGGAAAATCTAGAGAGGTGGAGGTATGCCCTGGAAAGGAGGGGATTGAAGGTTAGTCTTAGTAAGACAGAATACATGTGTGTGAACGACAAGGACCCAAGAGGAACTTTGAGGTTACAGGGGGCAGAGATAAAGAAGGTGGAGGATTTTAAGTACTTAGGCTCAACAATCCAGAGCAATGGAGAGTGTGGAAAAGAGGTGAAGAAGCGTGCAGGCAGGTTGGAATGGATGGAGAAAAGTGTCCGTGTGATGTGTGATAGGAGAGTATCGGCAAGAATGAAGGGAAAAGTGTACAAGACGGTGATGAGGCCAGCGATGTTGTATGGTTTAGAGACAGTGGCCCTGGGGAAAAGACAGGAGGCAAAGCTGGAGGTAGCAGAGATGAAAATGTTGAGGTTCTCTTTGGGAGTAACGAGGATGGATAGGATCAGAAATGAGTACATCAGAGGGACAGCACATGTTAGATGTTTTGGAGACAAAGTCAGAGAGGCTAGATTGAGATGGTTTGGACATGTACAGAGGAGGGATAGTGAGTATATTGGTCGTAGGATGCTGAGGTTGGAACTACCAGGCAAAAGGCCCAGAGGAAGACCAAAGAGAAGATTTATGGATGCAGTGAAGGCGGACATGAAGGTCGTTGGAGTAAGAGTAGAAGATGCAGAGGATAGGGAGAGATGGAGGCAGATCATTTGCTGTGGCGACCCCTGAAGGGAACAGCCGAAAGGAAAAGAAGAAGACTGTTATTTTTTTTTTTTTAACACAAACCTTTAAATTAGTGATTCAATTACACAGAGTCAACAGCATGCAGGTGAGGACCGTTTGGTCTGTTGGATTCTATTCCTCTACTACACCAGATAGTAAATTATTTGTCATGAAGAAATATCATTTCTCTATCACTATTATTTTGAACACAACTGTAAAACCTGCTTTCAATGTAAACAGTGACTCCACCCTTGTGAAATATGTTGGGCTCACTCAGTAATAACGGTTATATGCAGACACACATACACACACAAAGTGGTTGTATGCCTGTGCAAAATTAAGCCCTCAGAAACGTAGTCTTAGGCAGTGACGGCAGAGGCACAGATACTTCAGATATAAAAACGGACGGATAATTACACTGAGTCATACTCAGTGCTGGAAGCAGCTCTGATGATGCACTCCTCCGAACCAACCAACCAGTGCACGACAGAGCTTCAAAAAATGGCCAAAAAACATTCTCCACTTTAAACTTTCGCAATGACTAAAGCACATCTTGCACATTCCCTATATTCCCCTGATTAGTAATAATTGAGCCAATTTGTTTTGAGCTCCATGAGATCATATTGCTATTCACTTGATCCTCTTTTATATTCCAAACCTGCATGATGATAATTGCACTATAATGATCATCTCCCCTGTCTGTGCATGAGCTGCCGCTGCTCAGATTGTCTTCGTGATGCTCTTGGAGCTGGCTTACAGAGGTAAACAGGTTGTTTTGCAAATCCAGTTCAGGACATCCTGTGCTCTGAATAATACCGACAGTCGAGAAAGTACTTGTGCCATCATGCACTCATGTCTAGTATTTTTGTCATTGTATGAAGACAAAGCATACATACATGCAGCACGAACCAATACTTTGTGTTTACACTTGTCAGATACTGACAAAAGCTTGTAGAGAATGGCAGCACATTGCTGGAGGCCAGTCATGTTTCAATAATGCTGTAATTATATCAAGACATGGAACATTTAACTATAGCTGCAGTAAGTGTCAAGCCCAGATTGTTATATGATTAATTTGCCTGCTAAAAGCTCATTTCTAATTGTAAGAAGTTAAAAGTGTTGTGAATGAAATACGGGCACACACACACACACACACACACACACACACACACACACACACACACACACACACACACACACACACACACACACACACACACACACACACACACACACAAACTTTTTTTCCCACCTTGAGCACTCTGTGTGCATTCAAAGCCAAATCATTATCATCACCGCTTGTAACACCTGCAAAAATGTTAATAGAAGAAACAGTGGAGCGAAGCAACAGCATTACCACTTAATTCTACGTTCCAAACGGTTGCTGTTTGTGCCAGAGGCAAGACTGAAAAAGCGTAGAGGGAAAAGGTGAAGAGGGTGAGAAATTGATGAAGTGTGAGAGAAAGGGGAGGCAGTAAAAAAGAGAATGGGGTGAAGCTTTGAGTGACTCACCCTGTGTAAGTGCGCATCGAACAGCTCCATAAAGTGGTGGACCACCTCCACATTAATGAGCTCACTGCACAGTCATAAGCACTTATCTTCGCTCTCGGCCTCCACTGCACCATTTCCACACTGGGAAAAGGCACACACATAAATACGTGCGTATACAATGCACTGCCAGAAGCGTACAGTACATACGCACAATGCCTTCAGTGGTGAACAGTCTGATCAATAAACTTGCTGGGGAATATTTATGAGTAATTTGTCTGTAAAGAAATGCAAAAACCTATGTATTTGCAGACACACTTAATTGCTAAGAAGTGCATTCAATTTACTCTGTTTATGTGAGAACTGTTATGGTAAACAAACCTGTTCACTAAGCTGAGGTTATGTTTAAGAGCAGTATTAGCCCTTCTTACTGACATGGTGTACCAGTCACAGTGTGACACTCAAGCTGGCCTTCAATTACTCTTTACAGCAAATCTGCTTGTGAGCCATTCAGACTTATTCATTATTAAAGTGTCAGAGTTTCCATTTCATGAGAAGCAAGAAGACGGAGAAAAACAAAGAGCAGTGTGTTGCCACAGGAGCAGTGTTTGGTGACCGAGTGCGTGGTGGTATGCATGAGGTAAGTAACTGGGTGTTAATGACAGATTTACGGACATGTAGGGCTGAAATAATTCTATTTCAAAATGAAATTTGATGTCTGATTCATTGTTAAGCTGCGGCATAAATGTCTGCTGAACACGGCGATAAACAGGGAATGGATACTGTAATACCAAGCTCTGAGCAACAGACTAACCAAAAGCCATACATCTTTTTTTTTTAAACAACGTAAGCATTACATAGAAAACGCAGAGTATAAAAAAACCTGACAGTTCATCCTTCTCCAAAGCATTCAAAGAAAATCCAAGTAAAGTGGGTGAAGCGGAACCTGGTTAGGGGACCTTCCCCTTTCATAATAAAATATTATTTCAGCAGAACAAGCAATAGCATGATCATTCCAAGAATGCAATAGTATGATCCGTCTGTGTTAATATTAACTTTTCTTATTCACATATTTTTTCCATTTGTTCTTAGAGAGCATCACTGAATGCGATAACTTAAAACGGGCCTCATGAATGCGACAAAATGTCTCAGAAAAATACCTTCTGAGGACAACGAAGAGTTTCAAAAACAGTCAGAACCTAAGAAACAGCCTTCAGTTATTGACAGTACGTATATATAAACATATATGTTATTATTAATTGTGGTAGTACTAACAGTATTATTATTATTATTATTATTATTATTAAGTTTATTATTATTATTATTATTATTATTATTAGTAGTAGTAGTAATAGTGTCATTATTACTTTTAATACCACTGTTATAGGTAGTAATTGTGATATTATTATTATTATTATTATTATTATTATTATTATCATCATCATTATTATTATTGTTGTTGTTGTTGTTGTTGATATTATAAGCAGTTGTAGTAATAGTAGTAGTTTGTAGTATTACTAGAAATAGTATTATTATTATTAGTAGTAATAGTGGTAGTACTAACAGTATTATTATTATTATTATTATTACTTTCACTGTTATAGGTAGTAATTGTGATATTATTATTATTATTATTATTATTATTATTATTATTATTATCATCATCATCATCATCATTATTATTATTGTTGTTGTTGTTGTTGTTGATATTATAAGCTGTTGTAGTAATAGTAGTAGTTTGTAGTATTACTAGAAATAGTATTATTATTAGTAGTAGTAATAGTGGTAGTACTAACAGTATTATTATTATTATTATTACTTTTAGTAACACTGTTATAGGTAGTAATTGTGATATTATTATTATTATTATTATTATTATTATCATTATTATTATTATTGTTGTTGTTGTTGTTGTTGTTGTTGATATTATAAGTAGTTGTAGTAATAGTAGTAGTTTGTAGTATTACTAGAAATAGTTTTAGTATTATTATTATTAGTAGTAGTAGTAGCAGTAACAGAATCATTATCAGAAGTAGTAGTTGTAGTAATAGTGTAATAGTGTGCATGATGTAAATGCTACTTTCAAAAGACTGTTTCTGGTTTTGATTGCATTACTCAGGCATGGAGGTCTGCTGGTACTGCATGAAATCTCATTCTCTTAACACACCACAGGTACATTGGTTTATCAGTGCTCATGTCATGTTGTGCAGTATATTAGACAGGAAACTGATCTGTCCTTCTGTCTGGTCTGTCAGTATCATTCACGTTGGGCTTTTACATTATGACCCTGACTGGTCTCTTGTTTCAACCATTTTCACGAAGGTGTAAATTATGTATCTGAAAGAGCTTTGAGACTGGTTTTATGCTGCACATGTCCTCCAGATGGTGCTGTCTTGTCACTATGCAGTTGCAGATGCAGTTAGAGAACAAGGCTTTAATGCCTCCCTATGGTGAAGATCGTTTGAGCTATCAGCAAGACCCCAGGCCTCATTTTGGAGTGGCACACTCCTCACGCTCTACATCTTTCCCCCTATGGGGCAGTGAGGGACTCAGAGAGAGGAAGAAAGCGGTTGATGAGGATGATAGGAACTCTATCAGCAACTGCCCACACTGTCATCTGGGACTTCCTGTTGATGCGCTGCGCTGGCATGTGGTAACGCAAAGGACAAAGAGAATAACAATTTCATAACAAAGAGAGAATAATGGAAATTGAACTGCACTGAAAAATGAATAAACCATTACCTTTATCTATTTTCCATATACAAATATACTGCTTTGACTTTTAAAAACTTGAAGTCAAATAAACGGGAGTTCTGAGGTGTGTTTTCTTTTTTCTTCACAGGAAAAATGTCTGTTATTTGAAGGTACCAGAAATGATATGTGACACTGAGGAAAATCAGCTTTGAGCTTTGTTAAATTATATCAAAACCAAAACAAGCTTATCATATACATCATTCTACTGGCATGTCACTGAAGCTCCACTCCCGCATCACAACCAGTGTTATCGGGAAAGGCTCCAGGATCCACAGAAAACAAACTAATAAAGGTTAAGCAAAATTACTTGTTGCCAATTATCTTGATCTCAGAGTGATTAAAAAAACATGGTATTGTTGTAATAGTGTTGCATTATAGGAATGACACGTACAATGGGAAACGTTTTGATACTTGCAAAACAAACAGACAAACAAAAAACTGTGATATACTGACAAGGCTGTATTCAGAGTACTGTCTGCTTGTTAATACAGTCGGCCCTCTACTTACGAAAACCTCTGAATATGAAAACTCCAGGTTACGAAAAACATTTTCCTAAATTTTCGTCCTCTGTATACGAAACAACCTCTTCTTACGAAAAACGCCAAACGCGCAATTAAAAAATTCAAACGCACCATTCAAACATTCAAACAATGTGCGAGTTGACCTCTCATTGGCTGTCTCCCAACATCCCGCCCTGCTGGCCTCCCACTGGCCAGGAGGGAGTTGAACCATACCCATTCCTGTACCCATACTTCCTGTTTGCCACTTCCTGTTTGTCACTTTCTGTTTGTTCGTGAAGGAGAGTTGAACAGGAATGTTGGCTCGTGAGTTTTTTTGAGAGTGATCATTGCAGAGTTATATTTCGTTATCCATCATGGACCCCAAGAAAGTGATTCCCGGTGACACCGAAAAGAAGAAGCGGGCTCCGTTATCAATCAAAGTGAAGCAGGAGATAGTAAAAAAATACAAAAGTGGGATGTGGTTGAGCGAAATCGCAAAGGAGTATAGCCGAAACCCCTCTACAATCGGGACGATATTGAAGCAGAAGGAGGCCTTAAAAGCAGAGATACAGTGACAGAAGTGATTTATTTCGGAACGATATTGAAACAGAAGGAGGCATTAAAAGCAGAAATACAGTGACGGAGGCAATTATTTCGGAAAAAGTAACCGCCAGATTGAAGGACCTCGTGAAGGAGGGTGGGGGTGAGCGTTCTTCAGACCAGCAACCCCTAGACTTTAAAGCGTCGCATGGGTGGTTCAAGAGATTTAAAAAAGGTAAATAATTTTCTTTTACTTTGAACACATATTTCATACAAAATTATTTTTAAAGAGTTTATGAGGTAGTCTTGGGAGCCTTGGAACAAATCATGCGTTTTACATGTGAAATGCACCTCTACTTACGGAAACTCCAGGTTATGAAAAAGGCACTAGAACAGCTTAATTTCGTAAGTAGAGGGCCGACTGTACATATGTGCTGACACAATTTAAGATTTATGGATTTATGTTCTATGATAATACATTTGAAGCGACAATTTGCTTAACATTCTATTGCACAGGTGTCAAACTCAAGGTCTGCGGGCCAAATCCAGCCGGCCAACATATTTTATGTTTCCCCGGAAGTTTTAAAGAGTATGATTATCATGCATTCTTTACATTAACCATTACCATTATCAACCATTAACACAAGTAATCATCCATCCATTGGAAGGGACCTATTTCAAGTAAACAGCAAGTTATTCATGACGCAGAAAAGATTGCAAGCCAGTTTGCCAAGAAAAGGTTGTCAGAAAAGTAAAGTGAATAGAGCATAAAAGGGGGAAATGCCTAATCCTATTATTTTGTCATGCAGATTTCGTGGTTGCTCTTATAGAATAGATGTTCAGTGATTATTCGGCTGTATAGGGCACTGGATCGCTGATCCAAAGGTTGGGGGTTCGAGTCCCACTCTCCACAAGGTTGTCACTGTCCCCCCCAGTGCAGCTAACTGGGTTATCAAAGGCGGGCCATGTCTCTCACTGTCTATGGTGAGAGGTTCATGTAAAAGAACTATTGCTGACTTTCGTAAAGAGTAGCTGCAAAGTCGTCAGCGTGTTTCTGTCCCTTGCTAAAAAGGGTTGTGACAGGAAGGGCATCCGACGTAAAAACCTCGGCCAAATCAAACTTGCGAATCAGATGATTCGCTGTGGCGACTCCCGAGTAAAAGGGAAAAAGCCGAAAGGAAGACAGACAGTTGACCTATAAATTAAGTAATGGTGCCTTCAGTGAAAAAAGTTTGGTGCCACTGTTCTAGTGTAAAAGGTTCATTATTTTTAGATTACTCTATATCAGTTTATTTCTGAAAATCTATATGCAATTTCTGTTAGTCACTCTTTTGGTCATAGAAGGTTGTGTCATAAGTATTTAGACTAGATTCAGTGAAACAATTTTGCCTTCGTACACCAACACAATGGATTTGAAATGAAACAGTCAAGATTTCAGTAAAGTGGAGACATTCAGCTGTAATTTAAGGGGATTAACAAAAGCATGCATTAATATTTAAAAACGTATAGCCATTGTTTCACATATTCTCCCATTTTTCAGAGGCTCAATGGTAATGGGATAATTGACTGCCAAGCATTTTCATGGTCATTTATTGCTTATTACCCCAGTGTTTCATGACAAATTAAGAAGATAAAATGTATGAAATTGATTGCAAGTGTTAAATTTGCATTTAGCAGCTGTTTATGGTAACTTTCAAAAGTGTTCTAAAGGCATGCCAGTGCAAATAAAGAAGTTATCATCAGCCTGAAAAAAGAAACACATCCATCAGAGGAATAGCTGAAACCTTATGAGTGGTCAAATCTTAAAAAGAAAAAAAAAAACACACGCCTTTACTCAGCAACACCAAAAGACCTTGAAGACAACCAAACTGGATGGTCATTGTTTTTATTTTTTTATGTTTGGGTGAATAAAAACCTAGTCACACTATCCAGTAAAGACAAGAACACTCTTGAATTAGTGGGCCTAGGACTGCCCAACATTAAATATAAATGCAGTGTTTACCTCAATGAGCAAACCACTGGTCACGCTCAAGAACAGAAAGAACACATTTAACTTTGGGAGAAGGTATGACAATGAATGAATGAATGAATGAATGAATGGATTCTCTTGCTGTTTTATTCATCAGTACCGTGTAAAACAATTTAGTTTTGTTACCCATCGGTGTTAATGGTAAATGCATTAATTAGAAGGAAAATATCAGCTGACCTTGAACAGCTTATGTCATTTTTTACTACAACTACAAATGCAGATCAGGGCAGTGGTGGCCTGGTGGTAAAGGAGCTGGATCACTGATCCTAAGGTTGGGGGTTCAAGCCCCAAGCTTCACGGGTTGTCACTGTCCTCCCCAGTGCAGCTAACTGAGTTATCAAAGGCTAGCCATATCTCTCATTGTCCATTGTATGAGGTTCATGTAAAAGAACTTTCGACAAGAGTAGCTGCATAGCCATCAGTGTGTTTCTGCCCTGCGATGACCTGGCGAGCCGTCCAGGGTGTACTCTGCCCTTGTCCGGAGTCGGCTGGGATGGGCGCCAGCCTCTTCGCGACCCTAATTAGAATTAAGCGGTTACAGAAATGATGAACAAATGCAGATCTTTCAAATAGTAATTAACAGACCTCATCATGTGTAATATTTTCTATTATCCATCAACAAGAGATACACCTTTTAGATTTTATTCAGATTTTGCTTGTTTTTTCACGAATAAAATGTAAGGATTGGGAGTTCTTTTTTGTGTAAACATTTATGACAACAGGACTGTGCATGCTAGCCTCTCTAGTCTTGAATATGGAGTAGTCATATTGTTTATAATAAAGCCAAGGGCAGGGGTAGCCTGGTGGTAAAGGTGCTGGATCACTGATCCTAAGGTTGGGGGATCAAGTCCCACTCTCAACGGGTTGTCACTGTTCCCCCAGTGCAACTAAGTGGGTTATCAATGACCGGCCATATCTCTCTGTGCCTGCGATAGTCTGGCGAGCTGTTCAGGGAGTACTCTGCCCTCGCTCAGAGTTGGCTGGGATGGGCGCCAGCCTCCCCGCAACCCTAATTAGGATTAAGTGGTTACAGAAAATGAATAAATGAAAATAAAGCCAAGAAGATATTTATCCATGATATATAAACCATGAAAGGTTTTTTTTCCCACAATCATTGGTTACCATTCACTAATAAATAATTACAAAAACAGTTTACATATTTTTTCCATAAGGTGAAAATATAGCGAAAAAATAAATTGAATTTTTAAATAAGATATACTGTACTTCATACACTATATACAGCAGGAAGACAACAAAGATTTACTTAAATATAATCTATAGATGAAACACACAATCTGAGGTGTCAGACCATTCACTGTCTCAATGATTCAGCAAATGCTTGTGAGAGGAGCAGTATGGTATCAATCATCAGATTGCAAGTTTCTTGTCCATGTTTCTCAGAGATGTAGTCAGAAATGTACAAACACTCATAATGGACATGAATTCCGTGACAATATTAGGATGTTGTAAAGGTGAATTATTAAAAGTGTCATTTTCTATGTCAATAATAATAATAAAAAAGGTAGACTGTATTGCATATATTTTTTGGATTGTGGCAGTGGTGGCCTGGTGGTAAAAGGTGCTGGATCACTTGATCCTAAGGTTGGGGGTTCAAGCCCCACTCTATGGGTTGTCACTGTCCTCCCAGTACAGCTAACTCAAGGGCGTAGGCTGGTCTGACCGTGTGTGTGTGTGTGTGTGTGTGTGTGTGTGTGTGTTCACATCTTGGCTGGGGCTATAGACCTAAACCTTAAAGGAGTTTATAGAAACACAAGAACAAATTGAACACAAGACTGTTTTAAATACTGTATGTACATAATTAGGGTCATAATTAAAATTGGTGTAGAGGTCTTATAAATGATGTCATACAATTATACAACACTAATGAATCTCAGTGCACCAGAGTTACACTCTTCTTCTCTATCGGCTTTTTCCCTTTCTTGGGAGTCGCCACAGCGAATCATCTGATTCGCACATTTGATTTGGCATAGGTTTTTACGTCGGATGCCCTTCCTGTCACAACCCTTTAGCAAGGGACGGAAACACGCCATTTAACAAAGATGTATTTACAGTTCAATTACAAAAACAATTAAATCTATTTTACAACATTTGCACTTTATAAACACTTTCACATAATCTTTCACATAATTTTAGCAATTTAATAAGTTATTTTATGAAGCACTTTGGGGGAACCAGGTACACCTGTGGGTAGAACTATACACTTTAAAAAATGGCTGTCTATACAGGGGTGAACTGCAATCAAATATCATAGTTCAACCAAAAACATTCTCAAATATATTTCAAACTACACCTGCAAGTACATGTGATAAATACATTTACAAATTGAGCTAAAGTTATTTATCTATTCAAAGACACAATCAAATATTAATACATATTTACAGCACAAAGACATACTATTAATTTTATAAAAGTACTGACCATTAGGCTGCAGATCCAGGCTGGATGGCTTATGATTATTTTAGCCATTCATTCTCTGTGCGTCAATGTTTGTGTTCTAACACATGTGCAAGAACCGGAAGCGGTACTAACAAACTGTGCTTTATTCTCACACTCGCACTTTGTTTGACTGACAGTGTTCAGCTATTATTGCTTACTGATAATATGTGAGGTAGGCAAAAGTAGGTATTTGTTGTTGATTGGTCAGCTCGGGCTTGCACATGTGCAGTGCCCGTTATAAGATTGCGAATACACATACTTTCTTGTCCAGCGGAACTCAACTCCTGCTGTGTGTGTGTGTGTGTGTGTGGGGGGGGGGGGGGGGGGGGGGGGCACGGGCACTCTGTGCACCCCGCAACCTATGCCCTCGTAACTAGGTTATCAAAGGCCGGCCATATCTCTCACTGTCTATGGTGTGAGGTGTAAAAAAACCATTGCTGAATTTGGTCAAGAGTAGCTGCATAGCTGTCAGCGTGTTTCTGCCCTGTGATGGGATTCTGCCCTCACTAAGAGAGAGCAGATACATGCAAATGTCAGTGATGCCAAAAGCATGTCAACACACCAGTAACCAGTATATTTTGGATTTCCTGAAATCAACACATGATTAAAATTATACATTTTGGCTGTAAAATATAAAAATATACCACTTAGACTATTAATTCAGTACAAGAGAATATAAAATGTCTTTTAACCTGCAAAGGCCAAGACATCCTAGACTCCCATTAGTGAAGATGAATGAGTATAGATGGTAGTGTCTCCTCTGTGAACAACATTCGATGAGAGTCTTCCAGGAAAGACGTGTGCTACCTGCACTGCTAATTTCCACTAGCACTGAAACATTCATTAATCCATTCATTTTCTGAACCATTGATTAGAGTCAGGAAGAGCCTGGCATCCATCTGAGCTAAGTCTGGGTGAGAGCATAGTACACCCTAGACAGCCTGCCAGACCATCACAGGGTAGAAACATGCTGACAGCAGATTAATGGGCTACTCTTTACAAACTACAGAAATGGTTCTTTTACAAGCCTCTCATAACTTTTTGAATTGTTAACCCAGTTAGTTGCACTGAGGGACACTGAAACATGTTTATCTTAAAATAATTAACATATTTTACAATAATGACAAATTTTGTTATGGGAAACACTGAATAGTGATTTAATTAAAAAATAAAATAGAAGGCACACAATGGCATTTCCTTTCACTCACTTATTTGATGAACTGCTTAATCTTGTTATGGTCTGAGAGATTGGAGGCTATTTTATTTCCATGATCTATGAAAAAGCTATCGCACAGCAGTTATGTTTATATCTTCATAGGAATAACATTCATGAAATGTATCGATCAGACTTTAGGCCTCATCATAGCACAGAGACGGCACTCATTAAGGTAGTCTCCCTGCTTGTGTTACTTGACCTTAGTGAAGCCTTTGACACGACTGATCATACGATTCTCCTTGAACTGATTACAAAATGTTGTTGAATTTATGAGCACAGCCCTTTCCAGGTCTAAATCTTATTTTACTGCCTGTTATCCATTTGTAGATGTAAGTGGTAATTTCTCGGTATGTTCTAATGTTAAGTTTGGTGCCACTCAAGGTTCTAGTCTAGGTCCGCTGTTTTTTCTGTATACATGCTCCCTTTGAGTAATATCACTCGTGATCATGGTATTACCTTTCATTGTTACGCCGCCAACACACAGTTATAGATTTCTGCAAAGTCAGATGAGAGACATAATGGAGTTGAGAAATGTATAAAGGACAATAAGGTTTCTGCTTATATAATAAGTTAGGACAATGTTTCAGTTTCATCATATGTATCATTAAAGGAGTGATTATTTACCCTGGTTTTTCATTTGAAGCTCATGTAGATAATATTACTCGGGTGGCCTTCTTTCATCTCAGGAATATTTCTACAATAAAAAATATGATGTTAGTGCATGTTACGGAAAAAATTGTTCATGCTTTTGTTACCTCGAGATTAGATTATAGGAATGTGTTACTGTCTGGATATTCTAATCGATGCATAAACAAGCTCCAGTTAGTACAGAATGCAACAGCAAGAGTCCTCATGAAAACCAGAAGACACGAACATATCACTCTGATCTTATTTACACTGCATTGGCTTCCAATTAAATTTTGAAGTGAATATAAATTACCACTTTTGACCTATAAAGCACTTAATGGTCTCGCGCCACATTATGTTAATCAACTTCTTGTTGTTTATGATCCAGCACATCCCCTTAGACCAGAAGCTGAGAAATGCTTAGTAATACCTTAAATAATGAAGACTATTGAAGCAGGGGCAGAGCTTCTCTTACAAAGCCCTACAGTTATGGAATAACCTTGCAGTTAATCTTTCATGATTCAGACACAGTCTCTGTTTTTAAGAAGAGGCTGAAAACTTACTTGTTTAGTCAAGCATTTTGTTAATAGACTTTTGTTAGATAAAGGAGAAGATCTCCCCCGGATCTGCTCCTTTATCTAACAAAAGTATATTAACAAAATGCTTGACTAAACAACTAAGTTTTCAGTCTCATCTTAAAAAGGCAGAGAGTTCTGGTAAACTGTGATGTTGGGATGCTGTCGCTGCCTCACTCTACATGCTCACTCAGGTCTGTTGACAGTGAAATGGCTGATTGCCTCAATGTCACAGTGTGCCCTCATGTCTGCCTTCCTTCTGGTTCTCTCTTTTTAGTTATGCTGCCATAGTTAGTCATGCTGGAGTACCTAATTGAACTGAGCAATAATAAATTCTTCTTTTACAATCGCATTGTTATGAGCATACTGAATAATCTCTCTCTTCTTTTTCCTCTCTCTTTCTCTCTCAGTATCTTCACCACCCCCTCTCTGTGTTTTTGCTGAGGTACACATGCTTCTTCTGGGATGCTGGTGATCCTGATCCTCCTGATGTT
Organism: Plotosus lineatus; assembly: GCA_024760905.1. Taxonomy (NCBI): domain Eukaryota; kingdom Metazoa; phylum Chordata; class Actinopteri; order Siluriformes; family Plotosidae; genus Plotosus; species Plotosus lineatus. Next base: position 4,938,244 of record CM045750.1, on the reverse strand, counting down.
TCTACTTTCTCACTCCTGTGGTCTGTCCTGGTGTGCTGATGCTGGAGTTTACATCTTGGAAACCCTTCGTTCTTGCTGACGAAGATCCATATGGATACAGATGTTCACTCAGACAGTGAATAAGACTTTTTACTGCTAGTGATATAAACTATTTTGTCTTAATTATTAAGGACTCACTAAGTTGTGGTATAACCAACCGGCTTACAATTTGGACTGTTATGAAGTTTCTCTTAAATTGTTTGTATTTTATAGTTTCACCCAACTGAGGATGGGTTTCCCTCTTGGAACTGTTTCCTCTCAAGATTTCTTCCTTGTGTCAACCGAGGGAGTTTTTCCTTGATGCCGTCGCCGTGGACTTTCTCACTAGAGATATGTGTGTGTATGGGGGGGGGTGTTATAGAAAACTTTAAATTCCTTTGTATTTTGTAATTTTCCGTTTTTACTGTGTAAAGCTGCTCTGCGACAATATTGTTAAATGCACTATACAAATAAAACGGAATTGAATATTTCATCCGACAACTGGGCGAAAGCAGTGTACACCCTGAACAGCTCACCAGACCATTACATTGCCTACACACACAGCCATTCACACCCACACTCGCATCTATGCAATTTGGAACAGTCAGCCTAATTTGCATGTCTTGGAACTATGGGAGGAAACTGGAGTACCCAGAGGGAACCCATGCAAGTATGAGGAGAACGTGCAAATTCCACACTCAAACCAAGTACGTACCTTCTTGCTAACAGTCATACTGTATGTGCTAAGTACTGTCACTGTGCTGGCCTACAATGGCATTACATTATGAAAGTTTTGGGGCAACCCGTTTATGGATCAGTCACAAAATCCATTTTCTTTAACAGAAAAATAAGAGGTGATCAATAGTGTAAATAATCTGTGAAAATTTGATTGAGTTGAAAGACTGAGGATTACAAAGAGATGTAATGACAACAAATGCCACCACAAAATGGCACTTGGTGATCCTTATGTGTTGCTTCAGCCCTGCTGGCAGCTGAAACAACAAAAAGAACTTGTTTGGCAGCATGCACTGGATTCCCTGATTGACTAATGAAAGCCAATAGCTTAGTGCAGATTGGAAAAAGAGTATTGTAGATTTGCATGAGTCAGGATTGTCTTGGATTACAAATTCCGTAACATCAGTAAAAACGATTATTGTGAGGTGTTGCTTCCCATTAACATTACTCATGTCTGGAATAAGACTTTATCATTATCAGTTGAGAAAAAATTATTTGTATGGTTAAAAATAATCCAGGGACCACCAAAGCACCAGCCTGCCATGAACTGGAAGCAGCTGGAATGCCAAAGTCACTACAATCAATCAATTTATACATCACCACCACATCAGATGTTTCTGTTTCACATCACATTTCACATCACATTTCTGTTTCACACCACATCAGAGGTTTCTGTCCAAAAAAACGGAAAGTTTTGTTCCAAAATCAAAAACTGTCAAGCCTGACCTTCATGTCTAAAAAACCTTCCTAAGAAAGCTTGAAAGTGCAGGTTAAATCTCCATCATTAAAAAAAAGAAGTCACATATAAACATGACCATGAAACACCACCACCTTCTTTTGGATAAAGCTTTTATTTTATTTTATTAAATAGAAAGACAACTGACAAACTGAAATACATAGAAATGCATATTTTTATACATGGACACCACATCACACACACACACACACACACACACATTACTGGACAGCTCTGGGCTGAAAGTCGGGTACACCCCTTAATAGTTCACCTGTCCGTCGTAGGGTAACACACACTTTGGGGCAATTTGGAACAGCCAAACTAGCATGCCTTTGGGAGTACCCAGAGAAAACCCATACAGCCAAAAGGGAGAAATAAGGAAGTTATGATTTTTATTTTCACTATGCCCTTGTCTCTTGGCATATTTCAAAGGAAAATACAAAAACAAAATAATAATCCCGATTGGTTCATGGCTGAAATAATTAACCTTTTATGAGCATCGTAACAGCGCACATACTGCGCAGAAACATCCTGTTTCAAACGTATAGAAATTAGATGCGCTGTTATTACGTTATGTTGATGCGGACCAAGTATAAGAACATTCCAGCAAGCAGTCGCTAATTAATATTAATAACTAGGATATAAATATTGATTAAATATTCGCATAAACTAATTAAGTCGCACAAACGTAGACCAATAGGAATGTGAGTAGTGTGACATGTGTTTTAATATTGATGACCATCCCACCGCCAGGCCGCCGTGTGGTGCGCCAGTGATTGTGTTGGCTTTGTCTCGTTGGTCAGGTCACACGTTGTTGGGTGTGATAAGCCGCAAAAGCTGAGGGGTTCAATTTGATTTTATTTGTGCTTCAGGAAGATGTCCTCTCTATATGAGCCGTTCTGTGTCTCTGATGGACCGTGTCAAGATGCGATTTGGAGACGCGGATGCAAATCTCTGCAGCATCCCGCAGAGCTGAGCTATGAGCCGCCGCGGGCACCAAGTTCGGGTTTTATAGCGAACAGTTTCTCCCCGGTTCAGAATCTGTGTGAAGGAAAACGTCGGTTTTCTGCTGCTGCAACGGGAGGGAGGAAAGCCACTCACCCAGGAAAGGCAATTCTTGCAGGTAAGTAGCTGCAGTTGTTGCGAATGGTCCGGCTGTTGTCTTGGTCGCGAGCCAAGCTCGAGCTGCAGTTGTATTTTTTTTAATCGCCTCAGGAAACACCCGCGCGCGCGCGCACACACACACTACACACACAGGGTCAAATACTCTTGTTTACATTCTCTAGAATGTTCTGGTAAACCTTGTAAACAACCTCGTCATGTTTTATTAAAGCTTTGGCAAGTGCTAAAGAGCAAACTAATGATAAAGCGCGTGTGCTATCTTTAACCTGCCCCACTGCTTTAAGCTAGCGGCTAATATTAGCCCTCTGTCATCTTCACTGTTATGTCAACATGTTTAATATTACATACTTTTAACATGGCGGACATGTATTGTCCAACCTACCGACCATAAAAAGGCAATGTTGTGTGTTTAGTAAGAGTTACTAAACATGCAGTGTGTTGTGTTCACGTCTGAAAATGGAATTAACAGGGATTATATTATTACTGTATATGTAAATCCACGTAATATAGGCCATATTATTGAAAGGGAGACTAAAATGTATTTAAATCTGAAATGAAGACATGTAAGATTACTCACTTCTTAAATTAGTGCCAGTGCATCCAGTCAGCCTTATTATTATTATGAATGGATGGAGTCATCCGTGTGATTCATTCACCCCCCCCCCTTTTTTTTGTGGATGTCACGTGATCTCTTTTAGAGGAATGCCAAATTTCATCATCAGTTCATTTTCTGTAACCGCTTCATCCGAGGCTGGTGCCCATCCCAGCCAACTCAGGGCGAGGGCAGAGTACACCCTGGACAGCTCGCCAGGCCATCGCAGGGCGGAAACACGCTGATGGCTTCTCAGCCTACTCTTGTCGAAAGTCAACAATGGTTCTTTTACATGCCTCACACCATAGACAGTGAGAGACATGGCCGGCCTTTGATAACCCAGTTAGCTGCACTGGGGGGGGGGACAGTGACAACCTTGTGGAGAGTGGGACTCGAACCCCCAACCTTTGGATCAGCAAGCCGACGCCTTATACCACGAGACCATCACTGCCCCGGAATGCCAAATTTATTTACCAAAATACTAAATCTGTCTCACTCATTTGCCAAACTGCATAATTCTGATCCTAGAAGAGTTCCTCCACTCAGGAAGGTTTAAAGCACTTCATGCTGAGCCTATCTTCGCCAACATGGGTGAAGGTGGGGTACAGTTTTCCAGAGCATCGCAGGGCATCATGCACAACTATTCACCTCCAGGGGCAATTTGTAACAGCCAGAGTACAGTACTAGCCTAATGTACTCATCTGTAGGACTGTAGGACAGAACTAGATTTCTTGGAGAAAACTGACATAAGCATTGGGAGAACATTCATTCGTTTTCTGAAGTTTAATCCTAATTAGAGTCAAGGGGGAGGCTGGCGCCCATCTCAGCTGACTCTGGGTGAAGGCAGAGTACACACTGGACAGCTCGCCAGGCTATCACAGGGCAGAAACATGTTGATGGGCTATGTGGCCTACTCTTGTTGAGAGTCAGCAATGGTTCTTTTACATGAACCTCTCAGCGTAGACAGTGCGAGACATGGCCGGCCTTTGATAACCCAGTTAGTGGCACTGGGGGGACAGCAGTGACAACCCAATGACAGTGGAGCTTGAACCCCCAACCTTAGGATCGGCAATTCAGCACCTAACCACTGGGCCACCACTGCCCCACTGGGAGAACATGCTCACACAGAAACTCCACGCAGAAACTCCACACAGAAACACTTAAGCCTGGGACTCAAACCCAGGAGATCTTGCTGTGAGGCGGATGTTCTAACCACTTCGTTACCATGCTGCCAAAGAGTTATCATAAATTGTGGAAAAATGGCACGATTTATCAATACATAAATAATACGGAAAATGCTGCAGTGAAAAAAATAAATATTTTTTTTAAACTGGAGGCCACCAATAGGGAAATTGCTGTAGCTGCTCCCTAGTCATTATAAACAATTGGTTGAAGTTTTGCTGACCTTGGACATGACCTTTTCATAAACTTGAGCCTTTGGTCCCAAGTTGCTTCCCTGACAGTGATACGTCAAGGAATTCTTGAGATACAGGTGTGCACAGCGTACCTCCCCAATCCTCCCCCACAAACTGACAGAATGGAAAATAGTACCAGTTAAAAAATGTAACAATGGGTGGAAGAACCATGACTGCCAACAAAGGTTAAATGTAGATGTAAAACGATTTATAGTATAATATTATTTGACCTGGTCACTATAATTCACATCGTAATGTTTTATCAAGTAATATCTACTACATTATATGGGAATTACTAGAAAGAAGAATTACTTTGCCTTATTCAGAGAAAAGAATGGAACGTGAACTTATTGCCACTATAATGTCAATTTAAGTGATGACTAAATGGAGTTTCTAATTTTTTTTCTTATATTATGCAAAAATTAGGTAAAAAAGCCTTTAATGTGTAACTTTTCATGTTCATAGGTGGCATTGCGGGAGGTATTGAAATTTGCATCACCTTCCCAACTGAGTATGTGAAGACTCAGCTGCAGCTGGATGAGCGAGCAAACCCACCTCGTTATCGAGGGATAGGTGAGTGAGCAAGTGAGCGAGCAAGTGAGCGTGTGTGGGGTGTGGTGGGGGATTTTATTACAGCATTCTGCTTCATTAATAAACCTGGTTAGAAATGGATTCAACCAGATCTCCCTTAATTGAGCACTTCGAAATAAATCCGGGTGAGGTTATTGGCTGGTGTATTTATGGATGTGCTAATTTATTCCTTCAGATTTTGGAATTGAGAATTATAAAAGGTGTAAATGTGTACTTAGGGGACTGTGTGAGATTGACTGTTCAGGATCATGGTTTGAGAGGGCTGTACAGAGGACTGAGCTCATTACTCTATGGCTCCATCCCTAAGTCTGCGATTCGGTAGGAAAAGCAATATCAAAGCCTCGTATATCACATTCACTGTTGTTTTTATTAACTCGCTTCTATCTGATTTTGATTACAGGTTTGGCACATTTGAGGTCCTAAGCAACCCGATGAGAGATGAAACCGGGCGTCTTGATAACACTCGCAGCTTGCTATGTGGCCTTGGAGCAGGCCTCACTGAAGCAGTGTTGGTGGTTTGTCCAATGGAAACGCTCAAGGTTAAAGGAATGAACACACAGCCTCTTTAAATTGAACAGACGAATAATATTTTCATAAAAATACTCTTCAACAGCACTGTATTATTTTGTATTGTAATCGGTTTGATGTTTGTGTACCCATTACATCATGTGATGCATTATGGGAAACATGTTTTGCGAAATAAATCTTTAGAATAAACAGAAAAGGAAGAACTTGCCCTAATTAAAACGATGTGGTGCTGTCCCAGGTGAAGTTAATCCACGACCAGTGCTCCCTACATCCACGGTACCGAGGCTTCTTCCATGGCGTACGGGAAATAATTCGTGATCAGGGTAAATGTTGAAAAATGTCTAATTCTATATTGTAATACTTAATGTTTGTTTTATTTTGCATGTCACTGGTGTGAAGAGACCTCTTTCCCTGATGGTTCATCTGCAGACAAAAAGGTCACATTTTCAATCAAAATGAAATAATAATAATAATAATAATAATTAATTAATTAACTATTCAAGAAAAAATTGTTACAGAAAGCCCTCGTTATTCGCAGGGGTTGCGCCCCTCCACGGATCCCGGAAATCCATGAATTATTGACGTGGTTTTAAAACCCTATGTATGATATCATATACACTAAAATATGCTTGTTAAACACATTCTATAGCCAGTCTTACTCATTAATACAGTAATAATGCAGTAAAATGTAGTAACGATTAAGTAAACACTCGTTAATTTTGTACTGTGATAATATTTATGAATAAATAACGCGCTTAGGCTCCTTAACAGAAGCTAGAGAAGATGCAGGGTGTTTCAGTGACATCATAGCGCTTAAATCATCATTAAAAACACACTAAAAAACATGAATTCACTATTCAAGCAATCATGTTGATAACGTGCGCGAAGGAGGAAAAAAGAGGTGTACACATTATCTGCAACCAATCAGCAGGAGGGAGAAACAAAAGCTCTCAGCCATTGGCTAAATTTGAATCACGTGCCAGTAATGTCGTGATGATGCATGTGTATAATTTGCCGAGGCTGCTGCTAATTCAGTGCTGCTCAAATAGTGGGGCGTGCCCCCCTTGGGAGGCTTGGTGTGATGCCAGGGGAGCGCATATGACCCTGGGGAACATGCTTTTTTGCCATATTGTACTAGAATTAAGTGGAGTTTTTTAAATTATTATTTCATGCTTTTTTATTTTTAATGATAATAAAGATACAATGTTATGCAGAGGTGTATCAATAATGTTATAGACAAATAATACTATTTATAGTCGCTCGCGGGGTGCTGGGTGGACGTGAAATGTATTTTTTATTTTTTTCCCTTCCTAGAGGGGATGTCACAGAAAATAATTGAGAAGCACTGTGCTAGTTTAAAAACATTATGAAAAAAAGCCTTTGAGAGCAAAAGACACGAGTATGCGGGACCACGAATGGTGAATCGCGAATAGGCGGGGATTTACTGTATTTGACCCTTCTGTGGCAGCACAGTAGGTCCCGGGTTCTATTCACATGCTCAGAATGTTTCTGAAACATTAATATAATAATAATAATAATAATAAAGTGAGAGCTTTCTTTTTGCTACTCCGTACCAGTCAATTCCAACACGCAATCATCAACGTAATATTCTAAGGGAAAATGTAAATCCCAAATGTCATTTGTGTAGTGAATTTAGTGAAACTGTCCAACACCTTGTCAGTGGTTGTCCTGTTTTGGCACAAATGTCTTATCTGAAAAGACATGATGGCATGGCACGTTCCTTTTATTATCGTCTCCGTCATGCATGTGGTTTTGACTCAGAGGTCCATCCCATGGTATGACCCTGATCATGTCCAGGGCGTCATGGAAAATGATCATTTCAAGTTTCTTTGGAATCGGCCCATATACAGCCTGAGGAGAATTGAAGCCAACAAACCTGATCTTCTCCTTTTTGATAAATCCAATGGAATTATTACTATTATTGAATTTTCTGTCTCTTTTGACAGCAATGTGATTGACAAGATTCAGCAGAAGCATGCAAAATATGGCGACCTCGCCTTTGAAATGTCTCGCTTGTATCCACAGTACAAAGTGGTCCGACTCCCCATTGTTCTCGGCGCCCTCGGTTTGGTACCTCCTGATATATTAACACAGATCAAGAGTGTGCCTGGGTTTACTACTGGGAGCACAGACATTCTGACAGTCTGGGCAATGCAGAAGGCTGCAGTGTTGGGGAGTTTCCATATTCTCTGGAAAGTTCTGGGTGGGTTTGACTTGGCAGTGCATCCTGGGAGAAGTTCCATTCGCTGTCTGGGCTGTGTGTGGAGAGGGTGAGGGCCCTGAGATGATGATGAGCCTAACCAGCCTGACTGTGCCAGGATCACCCGATCCCTCTCTGCTGCATATAAATCTTAACCGTAAATAATAATAATAATAATAATTATAAAAAAATCAATCTATCAATTGTCATGACACAAAGCTTTTCCGTATTTTGATAAGAATGTACCACTTGGATTCATATCAAAATGCATTGTCCATATTTTAAAATTGTTGAGGTATTTGAAATGTATGCTGTAACTGCTGTTGTTGCTTTACTGGCAGGGGTTCGTGGTACGTACCAGGGTCTGACCGCTACACTACTGAAACAGGGCAGTAATCAAGCTATACGGTTTTATGTCATGAATCTTCTTCGTAATTGGTATAAAGGTAAAAAAATAATAATTCTGTTCTAATCCCAGAATCAGTGGGTTGTAAATATCAGGTAGTCTCAATAAAATGAGGCTTTTTTCCTTTGTTTCCAGGTGATGACCCTTCACGTGAGATACATCCACTGGTCACGGCTGTATTTGGGGCAACTGCAGGTGCGGCGAGTGTCTTCGGAAACACACCTTTGGATGTGGTGAAGACCAGGATGCAGGTACAACCATTACTAATAACTGAGCATTACTACGAACATAACAAGTCGTCATTTAACGTTTCTGTTGTAGGGTTTGGAAGCCCATCGTTATAAGAACACCCTGGACTGTGCTTTCCAGACGCTGAAGAATGAAGGCCCACAAGCGTATGTGTTTTTTTTTTTTTCCACCACTTTTCTCCATTGTCTCAATTAGAAATGTGCTGATAAATTTTAATAATCACGTAACACATTTTGACAAATTTGAGCACTGTTAAATTCTTAAATCTGATCGATCAGAAGGAAATTAAACTTTTAAAAAAAATTTATAATTATGTAATAGCAGCATCTCCCATATTAATAATCCCGGTCTGGTTCCTGAGTGGTGCATTGACAAGGTGTGTGACTATTAACCCGGAAATTGCAAGTTTGAATCCGGATTAATGCCACAGTGATCCATGACCGGAGTTCATGGGAGCTGACTGGCCGAGCTCTGGCTGGCGGGAGGAATGGCATACACTAACTTGCCTGTCACTCACAGCGATCACCAATCAATCATGGGCGTCTGTGAGTTTTTTCGTATGGGGGCAGATGGTGCTTTCCCTCAGAGTGTTAGACCGCGACCGCCTATAAATACGCAATATACATGTGCCACAGTTCGCAAAGAGGTGGGTGGCTAGCATTGCATGTCACTGAGGGGGCATGTGCATACTTTTGCCCCTCCCTGATTGGTGGTGGTTGTGTGATAGGGAAGGCAATATTTGATGGGGGGGAAAATCTAAATACTGTAATAAAAAAAGGGGGGTCTAACAGCACATGAATTAAAGCTGTGTTCTTGAACAACAAAATATGATTATCCAATTAGCTAGAATCCCCCTGAATGCCCCCATGAATCCCCACCTTCAGCGTTGCTTATAGCATGTAATCTTCATGCCATGGTTGCAACAAAATTAAACAACATAATGTTTATTTCCATCCAGTGTTGGCTTCATTTTTTACAGAAGTCTTGAATTGAAGTCTCCAACACACTCCTAAAACTTTCAATAGGATTAAGGTGAAGGCTGTGGGGTGCCAATGCATATGTGAAATGAGTCCTCGTGTTCCCTGAACCCCTCTTTCATTATTTGAATCTGCATTTTGTATCTGTGACATCAGGGAAGTAATGTCCATTGATGTGACAACCTACTTGGGGCAGTGGTGGCCTGGTGGTAAAGGTGCTGGATCACTGATCCTAAGGTTGGGGGGGGGTTTGTGTCCCACTCTCAACGGGTTGTCACTGTCCCCCCAGTGCACCTAACTGGGTTATCAAAGGCCGGCCACGTCTCTCACTATCTATGGTGGGAGGCATGTAAAAGAACCATTGCTGACTTTTGACAAGAGTAGCCGTCAGTGTGTTTCTGCACTGCGAGCTGTCCAGGGTGTGTTCTGCCCTCGCCCGTAGTCGGCTGAAATGGGCACCAGCCTCCCTGAGACATTAATTAGGATTAAGTGATTCAGAAAATGACTGAATGGATTTGACTACATGCTCATCCAGTACATTCTGGTCATCTGCTGATTATTGCTACACAAGTATGCTGAGCATCGACCGGACAAACTGGTGCAACAATGCAATGATGATTACATCTCGAGATCAAGGCTATATGCATTCCATGAAAATATTAGTGTGTGAGACTTTTTTTAGCCAGGCAGTGTAAATGGTAGTGATACTTTCATATTTGTGTGTATTATATTGAATATTGTGGCATACTGGATAACAATTTTCTGAACTATCATCACTTTTTGGTGAGATCCTAACATATTTCATTCTGTTGAGAACCCCATGGTAGAACAGTCTAGCAGCACATGCATTGTATTTCTCAATCGTCACAATTCCAGCTTGGTTAACCCAGTTTTCCTTGCTGCAGGTTCTACAAAGGCACGGTTCCCCGACTGGGCCGGGTGTGCTTGGATGTTGCCATTGTGTTCGTCCTGTATGAGGAAGTTGTAAAGCTTCTGAACAAAGTCTGGGAGACGGACTGAACGTTGAGCGCTTGCTCTGTAGAGAACGATGACTAATGTAGACACAGTTGGCGGTGTCACTCAAATGATAAGACCAACTGTTATAACACTGACCCCTGGCTGAGCGCACTGGGTTAGGCAGCCATCTGCACGAAAGGGAGGGTGAAGAAAAACTCACAAGTGTTCTCATGCGCAACACACAAATTAAAAAAACATACATACATACAGTATTATCTAGTTGTATTTTTTTTTCCACGTGATGCAACTGTGTCAACTCCAATTTTTACTCCTAATCCAGTTGTGCGGAAAACCCCTGTATAAATTAAACACAATTCTTTTGCTCTGAATTTTACAAACTTGAATAGCGCCTACTTTTTTCTATTAATGTCACAATTATATTTAACAAATAAAGGGGATGGTTTCGATGCAGATGTTTGCTTTCTTTATCCAGTTTTTACTCAAGATTTGGAATTTGGTGTTTGGGTTTTTTTTTTTGACATTCAGGTTCACAAATCAAAGGTACCAAAACTAGTCCGATACATTTGAGCACATCTGTGGATTCTCACTGTGCTTGACTGGAACTAGTGCTTTGGTAAAAGCAGACAAGCCTTCTTCTCAAGCACTTGGGGAAAGTCTGTAAAGACCAGCTGCTCAACTCCAGCCCCAACTCAACACACCGTAAAGAAGAGGGTAGTGGATATTTTCTTAGCTTCAGCTCGAATAGCAGGGTCCAGTGC
>CM045750.1:4881918-4919418 GCA_024760905.1 Plotosus lineatus | reverse complement strand
TTGGAAAGTCCTCTACCAAGTTTGGTTGTGTGTCTGTTAGCACAATAACGCATAAACTAATGGAGAGATTGTCACAGAATTTTAATCAAATCTAGAACTGGGTCAACAAAGACTTGATTAAATTTTGGGTGTGGTCTGGCTCGACATCCAGAAGGGTACTGAAGAATATTTTAACATGCTAAAATTACATATTCTGGATCAGGGGTCACCAACCTTTCTGAAACTGAGAGCTACTTCTTGGGTACCATTTAATGCGAAGGGCTACCAGGATATACACTTGTGACATAACAAATTTGCTCAATTTACCTTTAATAATGTTATTATTAATAAATAATGATATTCATCGATGTCAGGGGGCGGGAACCTTTTTGACTCGGAGAGCCAAAAAAAAAATAAAAAAAAAAAATTACATTTTTTTTTAAATCTAATCCTCTGAGAGCCAAATATATATATTTTTAATACTGAGACCAACAATTTTAGAGTGTAATACGCCTCTGAATACATTTTAAACAACACTGTTATAACGAAGTTATTTATTAATAAGAAAAGTACTTCTTACTATTAATGCGACTTGTGGTGCTGCATGGTTTTGCTGATAGCTTTGTAGTCTGGTTGATATGTGTTGAAGTTCAACTTCACGCAGGCGTTTAGGCTACCATCTATTACATGCGACCGCAGGTTGGTCTTGATGCTTTTCAGGTGTGAGAAGGACTGCTCGTGTGCACATGTGGAACATGGTCAATACGACAGGACTCACACGCTGCAGTGTTTATGTGACAGGAAGCGCGTCCAAAGGCAATGAGCTGGTCTGTGGGTTGAAGTTTTTTTATTCTGTCCATTTGTGTTTTGCTTGCCAGCTCTGCTTGGCTTCTTGCACATGAGCTGATCAAAACGAGGGAAATTTACCTCTTTACCCAAAAACAACTCTCACAGTCTGTTGCATATAATCCCACAAAACTAGAGTTTCAAGGTATCGGCCCCGCCCACACACTGGAGTACAGAAAGGATTCGCTCTCCGTTGCTCGCCACAGTGACAAGTGGCATTGAAAATAGATGTATAGATTGAAATGCGCGAGATTTATTGATGTTTTTGTTTAATTTGATGGCTTTTTTCACTATTTTTATTTAAAGGACAGCGAAATTATGTATTAGTTATTCTGTTAAGAAAGGTCACCTGATTTATGTGAGAGCCAGATGCAGTCATCAAAAAAGCCACGTCTGGCTTGCGAGCAATAGGTTCCCAACCCCTGAACAGGCTTGTGGGCGACTCATGTTGTCCTTGTGGGTGACCTGGTGCCCGCAGGCACAATGTTGGTGACCCCTGTTCTAGATTATATAATGAAATGTCTCCCTCTAGTGCGTATAGGATGAACATTTAGCCCCTTGGTCATAGGACTATAACGTCACAACTGCATAACCAATTGAAACATTAAAATCAAAAGGTCAAATGCACATATGAATGAAATTAAAGCCATGATTGAAAAATTTAGAGCTTGTGCTACCTTGTTGGAGGTCTGCACTCTGAGTACATTCCTAGTCATTTTTTTCTTGCCTCTGATCAAAACAGATTACCTTAAAAGATCAGCAGACTTAAGCCAGCCTGACACTAGTACGCATTTTAAATTCTCAATGGCACTCATTCATGCGTACCGTGGCGGAATGATTTTGTGTTTATTTCACCTGTCAGTCAAACAGTTTGCTCATAGCTTGCTCATTCGTACCATTGAGGATGTTCCGTGACGTGCCACTTGATTCCTCACCAGTGCGGTATTTTTGCGAATTGTTTGTGCTGGGGTGCTCCAAGTTCCTCAACGTCACTCAATGGCCAGACAAGTTTGCTCCACATCACACTAAAAAGGTGACCGCGTTTCCGTTTTATGACACTCCATGTCACGCCTCACAAGTGTGTGTATATATATATATATATATATATATATATATATATATATATATATATATATATATATACACACACAGTGATACCTCTGCTCACGAACATAATTGGTTCCCAGAAAGTGTGTGTGAGGCGAAAAGTTCGTCTTCCGAACATTTATTTCCCATAAGAAACCATTAAAATGAGAATAATCCGTTCCCAGGTCCCCATAAAACATAATTTTCCACTAAATAAGCCTTAAAACTACACAAAAATATACCTTATTTTATGTATAATAAATGTGCTATTGTATTGTAATTAAAGAAATAAACTGTACTGTATAATAAAGTTGTTTTATTTACCTTTGTGATGGTAGTTGATGGCTTGATGGAATGGAGTGGGAGGAGGAGGGAGGGAGGGACTTACTGTTTGGAAGGAGAGTTTGGAAACGCCTACTGTTTGGAAACACCCTTATCCACACACGCACCCTTAATAGCTTCCTTGTTCTTAAGGATGGGAGCAATGGTAGACTTAGCGTACTGGTACTGGGACGCTGAGTCACACAAACGCACACCTCGTTCGTGTTTTTCAATGATCTCCGCCTGTGGTGGGGTCTTTTTCGTTCCCATAATAGCAAAAGTACACTCAATATGGTCCAAAATGTCTATCAAACACAAACCACTTCCGCACTCAAAGAAAGGGGGTGACAAACTGTGACGCCGTGAGCGTGCGTCAGCTTCTCGTGGCCGCCACCGTGGCGCTGTTCGACCGCGTGGTTTGGTTCGTCCGCCGAAAACTAGTTCGTCAGCAGAGACTATATGCTCGCGAATTTAATGTTCTTGAGGCGAAAAGTTTGTGATCTTAAGCGTTCGTCAGCGGAGGTTTTACTGTATATATATATAGGGTGGCTGGATTCATCCACCATTCATTCTTGTAGTCGTCAGGATGATGAACTCTAGAGATGCCGAGAAAATGGCACTAAATCAACAAAGTGTGTTTCTTGCAGGTGCTGCTGCATTACTACTATTCGAAGACTATGACATTGACATATGTAAGCAGCGGGAATCCACACCTGATACTACCAGCAAATCAACTAGATCAAAGAGGAGAAAAGCCAGAACAGTGTGGGTGAGGGAATAGTTGACCAGGAGGCAGCAGTTTGGCCATTATGACTGATTGGTTAACCGTTTGTGCGTGGTGTTGAGGAATCCAGTGGTTTGAGTGCTCACCCAAACTTTCCTTTTGAGGAAACAGTGAGAAACACAGTTCTGTCCACAAATCACGCCCTGATCCGCCAACAGTTAATGTTGGACAATGCGTAGAGTATAAGAGGAAACATTGAGCACTCAATGAACACCATGGAGGACACAAGAGCACCATTGAGGATACAGGTGTAACGTTGCGCGGCATTGATTACTCGTGACGTGGTGGGCATTTACACGTGCCCTCACTGTTTCCTCACAGTTTCCTTATAGTTTCTCGGAAAGGTACGCAAAAGAGTGCGTGACAAAATTAATGAACATGTTTCATTTTTTGGGTCGGCAATGCCCCTCAATGGCACCCATCTCGCTCATAGTTTCCACATTGTTCCCGTGATGGCGCTCACAATTGCTCAATGAGAGGGTACTCACTTCGGCATACCGTAGAGTACCATGAATGCGTACTGGTGTCAGGCTGGCTTTATTCTGAAACACAGGTATACTTACTTGTATTAGGCTAAAAATCTCGAAGATATTTACAGAATATCCTGACGTTAGACATGTTTTGGGCTCAGAGCACTGAACCCTATATACAACTCTGTGCTTCAGCAGTTATGTCAAAGCGCAAAACTAAATAACATAATGTAACTGCATGCATTTCAATGTTTTATTCCTGAGCATTCAGTGGTAATAAAGTTGATTTTGTGCATGCATTGTGAATTCTTCACTGAGAAAACCGTTCCATCTAACTTTAAAGTGTGTCATAGCTTCTCTCTTCTTCTTTTTCTTTCGGCTGTTCCCTTCAGGGGTCACCACAGCAAATGATCTGCCTCCACCTCTCCCTGTCCTCTGCATCTTCTACTCTTACTCCAACTACCTTCATGTCCGCCTTCACCACATCCATAAATCTTCTCTTTGGTCTTCCTCGAGACCTTCTGCCTGGTAGTTCCAACCTCAGCATCCTACTACCAATATACTCACTATCCCTCCTCTGTACATGTCCAAACCATCTCAATCTAGCCTCTCTGACTTTGTCTCCAAAACATCTAACATGTGCTGTCCCTCTGATGTGCTCATTCCTGATCCTATCCATCCTCGTTACTCCCAAAGAGAACCTCAACATTTTCATCTCTGCTACCTCCAGCTCTGCCTCCTGTCTTTTCCCCAGGGCCACTGTCTCTAAACCATACAACATCTCTGGCCTCAACACCGTCTTACACTTTTCCTTTCATTCTTGCCGATACCTTCCTATCACACATCACACCGGACACTTTTCTCCATCCATTCCAACCTGCCTGCACACACTTCTTCACCTCTTTTCCACTCTCTCCATTGCTCTGGATTGTTGAGCCTAAGTACTTAAAATCCTCCACCTTCTTTATCTCTGCCCCCTGTAATCTCACCGTTCCTGTTGGGTCCTTCTCATTCACACACATGTATTCTGTCTTACTGAGACTGACCTTCATTCCCCTCCTTTCCAGGGCATACCTCCACCGCTCTAGAGTTTCCTCCACTTGTTCTCTGCTCTAAGAAGTGTTAAAAATTAAGCCTTGAAATGTGACTTAATCTCAGACATAGATACGGAGCTCTGGGACCTCGCCCTTTTATTTCTAATGTCCGTGAATCATGAGCAAGAACAGGGGTGTTCATTTCCACCATGGTTTGTAATAACGGAAGGTCACAATGTTTTGGAGAAAATAAAGCTTAGTTCAGCCAAGCTAGCAGGTAGTAAAAAAAAAAAAAAAAAAAAAAAAAATAAAAAAATGACTGTGAGCCTATTACGTCTTCACCCGAGTGTGACCCGGAGTGTCATGTGACAGAGTAAGACAGAAATTGTCACTAGAAACAATGCGGTTACTAATTCCTCTATATACCGGTCCCAAGAATTGAGATAAGTTGAGTAAACAACTGGAATCTCCTCAGTTAAAGTCATGACAGTGCATTGTAAA
The DNA here is from genome assembly GCA_024760905.1 of Plotosus lineatus. NCBI lineage: Eukaryota > Metazoa > Chordata > Actinopteri > Siluriformes > Plotosidae > Plotosus > Plotosus lineatus. Next base: position 4,914,397 of record CM045750.1, on the reverse strand, counting down.
AGCGAATAAAAGTGCAGGTTATTACATACTTGCCAGTCCTGCCATCCCAGATCTTGATGGACTTGTCGAAAGAAGCGCTTGCGAGCAGTCGCGTGTCAGGGGAAAAGAGAACCTCATTGACCAGCGCCTGGTGCCCGGTCATACGGGCCACAGGCTTCTTCTCCTCTGCAGGATTCCACAGGAATAGAGTGAAGTCATCAGAACCCGACACCAATCTCTCAGGAGCCTCACCCTGATTCAGAGACAACTCTCAGCAAAATGGAAAACTGCCAGTGTTTAAACTCGAAACGCATTACCATGCATATTACACTTACTCTGACTTTGTTGTATCGCTGCAAGGCTCTCTCTTTGATGTCTTCCACTGCAGGAGGAAAATTAATCGAAAGGTACATCAGGTGTCATGTGATCATCATTTTTCATTTCATCACTAGTTTTCTGAGCGGCATGATGATGTAATAAATAGCAAGTCTACCTCACAGTAAGAAGGTCCTGAGTTTGAGTCCCAGGCATGGGCATTTCTGTTTCAGTGTGGAGTTTGTATGTTCTCCCTGTGCTTGTGTGGGTTTCCTCTGGGTACTTTGGTTTCGTTCCAGTCCAAAAACAAGCACATTAGGCTGACTCGCTGTTTCAAATTGATCCTAGATAAGAGTGTGAACGGCTGTGCGGTGAGCTCTTCAAGATATAGCCTATCTGTGCTCAGTGTCGGCTGACATAAGCATCAGCCTCCCTACAACCCTAATACGATTAAGTGATTCGGGAAATGAGGGAGTGAGTGAGTCAGAACTAGCCTGTGATGAAAATATGCCTTGCAACCAGCACAGTATCAGGAGAGTAAACAAGGATGCTTACTTTAATAACACACCATGAAAGTCCATCATCTAGTGTCAAGATGTAACTTTTAGATTACTTGAATTGTTGTTATTCCTTTGTAAAGGTAAGGTAAGTCTGTTGGGTTTTTACACCCGAGCCTCGTGGCTCATCAGGCCGGTGCTTATCCCCGGTTTCCGTAGCGTGAAGCGACCAGGAGTTCAACTCCCCCTGGATGGGACGCTAGTCCATCGCAGGTTACCGTCCCAGTATATTTTTACTGGTACCCATTTATACTGCTGGGTGAACAGAGGCACACTTGTGGTTGAGACCTTGTCCAGGGGTTTTAGCAGTGAGGGTCTCAGTGGGATTTGAACTCACCACCTCCTGCTCATGAGCGCAGCACCCTAACCACTTCCTTTGTAAGTTAAGGGTATAAGTGCTAAAAGAGAATGGGGCATGGTCTTGAAGGAAAGCCTCCAAGTGTAACATTGTTTGTGCTACATTTCCCAACAATTCACGGCCTCGTTTTTAAACGACAGCCCACAGATGGTTTTATGTTAGAAAGCAGCTTCAGTTCTCTACTCCATGAAATTAACGAGAGTAAAATGTGGACTTGATTAAAGTCCCAGACTGGCACTATACTCAAAACCCATAATCCCTGTATTCACTTTTAAAGCTTAATTACAAGCATTGTTAATCTTACACGAGCCAGTAAGGTCCTGAGGGTTGATGGTAGCAGTGGCCGGCTCAAAGGCGCCTGTCCGGAGGACGTAGTCAGTACTGAGGGCCAGTGTGTTCACCCAGTGAGCATGACCCTGCAACGTCCGACACTGAACCCCCTAGAACAAGGAGAAATCCAAAACATCTTTATTTCATTTATTAAAATGCTACATTATCACTAAAGCTTTCTGTAAAAATATAAGGTATGAAGAAGCACTTACATTTCTAGTTTTGTGACAAATTAGTAAACAAGTACAGACACTCCCCGCTTTATGTTTATTCGTTTTCCGTATTTTTCGATTTTACATTAAAAAAAAAAATGATAAGTCAAATTTTCATACGCTACTTACACATAATGCTGCGTCCATTGTTTACAAACGACAGTCTGAACGTGCCCCTCCTTCTTCCCAGTTCACCGCGTGTTACCCTTGTGTTAAGACGTCGTCTCTGTGATCTTTGTGTTTACACTGTTTTGCGGACTTCTGTAACCCTAAGCAAATATGGTTGGTCAGAAGCATAAGCCTACTCGTGATGGTGGTAATCAAAAAAAGCGGCACGCCAGCTCGTTAGAAACGAAGATGGTTATTATCAAGAAAATTGTTGCTGGTGAAAAACATGTGAATGTTGCACGTTTCTCCCAAATGGCTCCGTCAACCATCAGAACCATTTACAAGCAGAAAGATTGCATCATAGGGAATGTTAAAGGTTATATTTGATATTTGATGAGTGAATTTGATTAAAATTTATCTATTTGAAATTATTTTGCTTGAATTTAATTTATTTGAAATTAATGTTGATATTATTTGATATATTTTTAAAATGTTATGTTTATAATAATTGATTTAGGGGCGTTTTAGGAGATACGGTAATGGTATTTATGGATGTACAGTACAGTATGAACGTCATACGTCACTGGAACATACAGTAACAACTTACGTTTTTTTTCACCTTACGTTCGGAACCTCACTAAAACGTAAGTTGGGGAGCGTCTGTATCGCAAATCTAACAGTCTTACTTTGATTTGTGTGCATATAGACAGATAAAGCACTTGCTCTTACATCTTTTGCCCTCCAGACTTTAACAGTCCTGTCTTGGGATGACGTGTACAAAAGACCATCCCCTCCCCATTTAACACAGGTCACTGACTGTGTGTGACCCGTCAGGATCTTATCACAGCGGCCCAGTACTGTGTCCCATATCCGAATCGAGCCATCTTTCGACGAGCTTGCCAAGTACCGACATTCAGGATTCCTTGGCCAGAGTAACACAAAAAACACACTTAGGAACAACCTGTTATTTTTAAAGGGAAATTAAACCCAAACTTAATGAAAACATACATTGTATTTGTCTTTATGCAATAAACCATGCTTTCACTATCACAAGTTCTTATAAAGCCACAAACAAGTTATATTTCTGCATTGGGGGCTATACTGTACTGCAAAAAGTCGTATGTGAAGCACGTGTATGAGAATACATACGGAAGTAATTTGCATATAGATAACTGGAATTATGTATACACAATCTTGTAGCATGATGGTGTACCGATCACAAGGTGAGCAATGAAGCCCCTGATCCTGGCTTTGTGCCATATCAATACACTGGTACCTCACCTTACGAAATTAATCCGTGGATTTGTAACCTGATTTTTTCATAAGTTGTGTAGCATTTTACATGTTAAAGGCCTGATTCGTTCCAAGGTCCCCAATACTACCCCCTAAACCTTTTAAAAATTATAAAAGTATACCTTTTAAGGCCTCTTCTGCTTCAATATCGTACCGATGGTAGACGAGTTTCGGCCATATTCCTTTGCGATATCACTCAACCGCATGCCACGAGCCCGCTTCTTCTTTTCACTCGCACCGGGAATCACTTTTTTGGGGCCCATGATGAATGACGAAAAATAAAGTTGCAATGAGCACACTCGAAAAACTCACGAAACAACAGTAACTCTGTCCTTTACGCGTGTTAGAACTCCGTGACGAACAATGGGTCGAAGGCACATGAAAAGCATCATGAGTATTATGGAGATGTAGCTCCCTCCTAGCTAACAGGAGGGGGCTGCATCTCTGTGACGAACAATGGATCGAATGCACACGAAAAGCATCATAGGTATTATGGAGATTCAGCTCCCTCCTAGCCAATGGAAGGCCAGCGGGGCGGAGTGTTGGGAGATAGCCAATGGGAGAGCAACTCACGCATTGTTTGAATTTTTGAGACGGCACGTTTCGTAACGTGAATTTTTTTCCTATCCAGAGACGGAAATTTTAGGTAAATGCGTTCCGTAACTTGGATTTTTCGTTTTTTGGGTCTTTCGTACGGTGAGGTACCACTGTATTTATAAAGTCAACAAATACTTTTTAAAATATGGAATTGATACTTATTATAGGAGCAGATGTCCTGTAGATGTCCTTATTTTAAACCAGGCTGCTTAACAGCATTTCCTGGCACAAATATGATCAGAAATTAGCATAAAACTTACAGGTGCAATGGCTCCCAACACAGCCAAGTGATCCATTTAGTGTGTCCGGTCAAAGTCTTTCCTATCTGCTGTCCTGTTGCCGGGTCCCACAGGAAAATCTATACAAACAATATGCACAAATCTATGTGTACTGTTAATATTTCATTAGCACAGTTGCTGTGGTTAACAGAACTAGACACTTACTTGACTGTTCTTACATCCTGATGCTAACTTCTTGCCATCTGAGGACCAAGCGATGGACAGAACCCAGTGTTTGTGTCCTTAAAAACATAAAAAGAACCTCAGAACTGGCGTATATAAAACAAAACCAAAAGGTCCATTAAAATGTTTACTGTGTTTAGCTGCAGTACATCTTTTCTGACCTTTGGCGGTGTGATGAGGGGTCTCTGTGGTCAGATCCCAAAATCTCACAGTTGTATCTCCAGAACCGCTAGCCAGGTATCTGACAACAGAATAAAAAAAAATGAAGAATCCTTGAAATCGACATCAAATTTTTCCCACATAAATCAGCGTTGCTAATAAACGCAGAGACTGGCTACAACAAATTAAATCCTATTTCTTCATAACTCAAAATAAGGGAAATTGTTGAGACACAAAACACAAGACTTTTTTGTCGCTTGCGTTCCTTTGACAAAATTATTTGTAGTTATAAAAATTATATTAATATTATTATAAACATCAGCGATGTGAATCATAGCATGACTTGAGCATCACTGATAAAGAAAAAGCATCTAACCATCAAGTTGCGTTTGGAACATCAAGAAAAACCTATAACGTACGTCTAACCCGCTGGCATACATGTATACATGGGAACCCTGAACTCAGGTCACGTGATGTGATGTCATCCTTAATAGGGAATAGAGATTGTCACCATACATAACGAATATAAGCGTTGTGAGGTGCATGGGGGTCTTTTCAGCCTATGGATATTTGCTTACTGCATCTCGCGGAATCCATCTGATCCCTTTACTCGGCTAAATTATTTCTTAGATGCTTTGCAGCCAAGTGTCATTGATTCTGTTGACAAATAATCCATTGCACAGAGGAAACAATTTACAAATAAACAACTAATGATATCCCTGTGTTATTGAAGTACATTCTCTCAAGCTACTGATTCTAAATGGTGGACTTCACATATCGACACCAGATTTTCCGCATTTTTCCCCCCTTCTATAAACTGGGGTTTGGAATTCCCAACAAAATCTTGCCAAGTAAGGGGAATCATATGGGTGTGCCGCTTTCAGTGTAAGAATCTTCATATTACATTTTGATATTCTTCCATTTTGTGTGTACTACGAGTATTTGTGCCAATATAAGCTGCTGGGTACATAAAATTTCATTCATTCCTTCATCCACTGAACCGCCTAATCTGATTAGGTCCACACAGTGGCTGGAGCACATCTCAGCCGACTCTGGGAAAGGGCGGGGTACACCTTGAACAGCTTGCAGGGCCAACATACACAAATACGATGCGATTGGAGAACATATGCATGTATATGTATAGGCTCTTGAACCTATTGTCCCTCAGAGGAACTGTTGGCAGAGTTCGACACAGCTCAATAACAGTCTGGTTTGGATCCGCATCCATTAATCAGACTGCAAGATAGTGTCAGGTCAGTTAAAAAGCTAATTAGAAGAACTACTTCCTCTCTTAATAACTTAAATCATATTCAGCACAACAAAGCAAATAGCAGGAAAAAAAATAACGCCGGCCAAATATTTGTATCTAGTGTCCATAACAAATGAACATCATTGGCAGGTTTATCAATGCCCTTGTTTTTGTGAACTTACTGTAATGAGGAACGCCTTTAAGCACAAGTGTATAACCACAAAGCTCAATTCCTTGTGTGTGTGTGTATATATATATATATGTGTATGAGTGTGTACATACGTATATATACATATTGGGTCAGGGGTGGTCTAGTGGTATAGGACACAGGATCGTTGATCCGAAGGTTGGGGGGGTTGGGGGTTCGAGTCCCACTTTCGACAGGGTTGCCACTGTCCCCCCCAGTGCAGCTAACTGGGTTATCAAAGGCCGGCCATGTCTCTCACTGTCTATAGTGAGAGGTTGATGTAAAAGAACCATTGCTGACTTTTGACAAGAGTAGGCTGCAAAGCCGTCAGGGTGTTTCTCATCAGGAGTCGGAGTCTCCTGAGGCAGTTCGTTTACAGTAACGTTATGGCAACTCCTGCAGCAGCACTGGAACCCAGTCGTATTGGCACTTGCCCTTCCATTGAATCCTTATGGTGTTGCCGAGAGAGGGGACTTGCTGCTTGGGTAACAGCCTGTCCTCCATTACTCCCTACACCGGCTCTGTGCACCGGAGAGTATTACCAGCCGGGATACCAGCCAGAGTGCAGCCATAGTCCTTCGGGACTGATGGAGGCCTACCATATATATATATATATATATATATATATATATATATATACACACACACACATACACACACTGGGCCTTCTAAAAAAATTAGCATATTGTGATAAAGTTCATTATTTTCTGTAATGTACTGATCAACATTAGACTTTCATATATTTTAGATTCATTACTCACAACTGAATAGTTCAAGCCTTTTATTGTTTTAATATTGATAATTTTGGCAAAAAAGTAAAGAAAAACCAAAAATCCCTATCTCAAAAAATGAACATATTTCATCCGACCAATAAAAAAAATATTTTTTTAATACCAAAAAAAAAAAAAAAAAAAAAAATCAACCTTCAAATAATTATGTTGAGTTCTGCACTCAATACTTGGTCTGGAATCCTTTTGCAGAAATGACTGCTTCAATGCGGCGTGGCATGGAGGCAATCAGCCTGTGGCACTGCTGAGGTGTTACGGAGGCCCAGGATGCTTCGATAGCGACCTTAAGCTCATCCAGTGTTGGGTCTGGTGTCTCTCAACTTTCTCTTCACAATATCCCACAGATTCTCTATGGGCTTCAGGTCAGGAGAGTTGGCAGGCCAGGTGCCAGGTCGTGCTGAAAAATGAAATCTTCATCTCCATAAAGCTTTTCAGCAGATGGAAGCATGAAGTGCTCCAAAATCTCCTGATAGCTAGCTGCATTGACCCCGCCCTTGATAAAACACAGTGGACCAACACCAGCAGCTGACACGGCACCCCAGACCATCACTGACTGTGGGTACTTGACACTGGACTTCAGGGATTTTGGCATTTCCTTGTCCCCAGTCTTCCTCCAGACTCTGGCACCTTGATTTCCGAATGACATGCAAAATTTGCTTTCATCCGAAAAAAGTACTTTGGACCACTGAGCAACAGTCCAGTGCTGCTTCTCTGTAGCCCAGGTCAGGCACTTCTGCCGCTGTTTCTGGTTCAAAAGTGGCTTGACCTGGGGAATGCAGCACCTGTAGCCCAGTCCACTGCTTCCACAGGTCCCCCAAGGTCTGGAATCAACCCATCTCCACAATCTTCCTCAGGGTCCGGTCACCTCTTCTGGTTGTGCAGCGTTTTCTGCCACACTTTTTCCTTCCCACAGACGTCCCACTGAGGTGGCTTGATTGAGCACTCTGGGAACAGCCTATTCGCTCAGAGATTTCTTTCTGTGTCTTACCCTCTTGCTTGAGGGTGTCAATGATGTCCTTCTGGACAGCAGTCAGGTCGGCAGTCTTACCCATGATTGCGGTTTTGAGTAATGAACCAGGCTGGGAGTTTTTAAAAGCCTCAGGAATCTTTTGCAGGTGTTTAGAGTTAATTGGTTGATTCAGATGATTAGGTTAATAGCTCGTTTACACTACCTGAACATGATATGCTAATTTTTTGAGATAGGAATTTTGGGTTTTCATGATCTGTATGCCAAAATCATCAGTATTAAAATAATAAAAGATCCGAGATATTTCAGTTGGTGTGCAATGAATCTAAAATATATGAAAGTTTAATTTTTATCAGTACATTACAGAAAATAAAGAACTTTATCATAATATGCTAATTTTTTGAGAAGGACTAGTATATGTATGTATGTATGACAATTTTTATTACAAAAATCAGGATTTTTCCTTCTGGCTATTCCACTTACTTCCCTGTGGGGCTGAAGGCTACTGAGATGACAGCCTCAGTGTGGCCCTCCAGTGAACTGGTACAGCGAGCAACAGCCCTCACACGGAATACGGCCTGTGGTTGGTACACCACAGGCAGAACCTGCTCTGTTTCCAAACCCAGAGTCTGGACACAATCTCCCACGGATGACACAACCTCAGCATCATGCACAAAGAACAGCAGTGGTACCGGTTCATCCTGACGAGATAGAGAGAGAAAGAAAGAAACTTAAAACACACCACACTAATTCTTTGTGTGTGATGATCACAACTCAAGTTCAAATAATGCCATGTCTATTTCTGAACCGCTTTATTCTTTGAAGTCATGGGAAGGCTGAAGCCCATCTCAGCTGGGGAAAGGTGGTGTACACCCTGAACAGCGTGACAGATATCACAGGGCCAAGACACACAAATATTCACACTTACAGCTAGAGACAATTTGGAACAGCCAATTAGTTTAAAATGCACGTCTTTGGACTGTTGGAGGAAACCGGATTAACCAGAGGCAACCCGTGCAAGCACATGCAATCTCCAAAGAGATTTTGCAAACGCCTTTGGGAAAAAAAACGCCTTTGCAAAGCATTGAACTTGAACCCTGGACTTTCATGCTCTGAGGCAGACATGCTAACCGCTACCCCCTGGCTCAAGTAATGTAAAATGGAAAACAAATGTCAGAATCAGAATACTTTACTGATATGGGAGGAGAGTGTGTAGAATTAGAGCCTCACAGCAGCACGGTCTCTAATCTGCATACTGTATTTGACGTAATAAGTGCCCTGCTCCAATAAACCCCTCCCCCCCCAGTGTTTTTGATCTGACGTCTAATAACCGCCCATGTGTACTGGGAGCAAAATGGGAGATCAAACTTACCAATTTTATTCGATCAGTGTCTGTGACGGTAAAACGAGGCGTTCACTGCCTGTAAAAGTGAGTTTACACGGTATTTCAAGACCTCCTCCCACTGGGGAATGTCTATAATGTTCATCAGTAACAACATATTTGGTCGTTCCGCTGTGCTTTAAAAAACAGGAAAACATTTTGCTGTGTTCTCTTGGTAAATGTCCAACAAGATCAACCATTAGAAACTGCTACAGCAAAACTATGGGATGCTCTGAATGAATGGAGCGATGAGCCAGATATGGACTTATCAGAAAGTGATGACTAGGATTTTTCACCCGATTCTCTTGCTCACTAACTTCATACATTTAAAGAGTTTCCTGACCATGTCCTTTTCAAGGTGCCATGGTTCAACGAGTCATGTGCTAAAGTTGACATCCATGTTGATTGGCTCAATTTTACATGGGGGAAAATATTTAAAGGAACAGCACCCAGAGGGAAAATTAAAGGTTCTTTTTTGTTTTTTTAATTATGCTGTTTTCTGTTTATTTTCAGCTTTCATATAAGTAGTTTGGTTGATACCACAAAATGAACAACACAAATACCAGTAAAACTATTTTATTCTGTTATTATTCATGTTTTCTACCTCTATGGTAAGAAGCACTTACCGTTCCCCTCTGCTGGTAATCATTTAAATAAGCGCCCACCCACTACAATTTTTTTTTAAGTGCCCTAGGTGCTTATCACGTTGGATACGGTATTTACTTTTTCCTAAACATGACAGTGAGATAAACTCCACATTGCAGTTACCTTTTGTAGGAGTGTATTACAGACCAACTGCAGTTTATCTGGGGTTATGTTCAGTGGGACATCAAATGGAGAACCAAGGGGCTCACCACCTTCATCCTGAAATTGGATTAACATTCGTTCCACGTCCTTGCTCATTTTAAAGCTCACACTCGATTTTATCTGTCAAAACAGGTGAGATACATTTATTGATACTACAAAATTCATGATTATCTTCATAATGCACAAACCAAACACCACAAGTTAAGGGACAGTTTCTAATTTCGACAGACAAGGTGAATTGCAAATGTACACAGAACTGATTGGCAGTGTTTTAAAAATGTAATTTCTTTTAGCCATGAGAAAAAACATCCATTTGATTTGTTGTCATGTCTTCAAAAGCATTCTTTGGGTAATCACACAAAAATACAACTCCAATGGGGTAATTTATTTTTACTCCCCGTGCTACACATTTGAATGTTTTTTTTAACACAGATACAAAGATATTTAATGACATCATTTTACCCTGTTCATTCACCTCACATCATTTCACATGAGCTGAACTGCACTTGCACTTTACTATACAGTATTACTAATGTACTGCACAACATATCAAAACAGTCCTGAAGTTGTGATCCTTCATCAAATTTTTTTTTTCACATGATGTCAGTGATACATGCTACAACTCAAAGTGCTCATATGCTGCTAAATTGAATGACAGATCAGTACAATTAATTTCATTACTGGGAATGTGCAATAGCTAATAAAATATAAATGCTGCTGCTTTATTTACATTATATTATATTATACCCTTGTATCACTAAACATTTCTTGTTTACATGGTACAATCGTCATAGTGTTATGTTGAATAATCTGCTATGCAGTGTAGTATCTGCTTCCTTTTGACTGTTCACTTCAGGGGTTGCCATCGCGAATCTTCTGCCTCCATCTCGCCCTGTCCTCTGCATCTTCTTTTCTTATGCCAACTACCTTCATGTCCTCCTTCACCACATCCATAAATCTCCTCTTTTGGCTTCCTCTAGACCTTCTGCCTGGCAGTTCCAACCTCAGCATCCTATTACCAATATACTCATTATCCCTCCTCTGTACATGTCCAAACCATCTCAATCTGCCTCTCTGACTTTGTCTCCAAAACCTCTTACATGTGCTGTCCCTCTGATGTACTCATTCCTGATCCTATCCATCCTCGTTACTCCCAAAGAGAACCTCAACATTTTCATCTCTGATACCTCCAGCTCTGCCTCCTGTCTTTTCCTCAGCGCCACTGTTTCTAAACCAAACAACATCGCTAAAAATGTAATTAAAATTAAATTAAAGTAAACCTTACTAGACCAGAAACAAAGCACTAACAGCATTACAATTCCCAAAACATCTTTGAAGCAGTGATTATGGTGTTATGATTATGGGCAGAAATTTTTCCTGAACCGCTTAGTTCTAATTAGCGCCCATCTCAGCCGACTCTGTTAGACAGTAGAGGACACCCTGGACAGCTCGTCAAACCATCACAGGGCCTTCATTACAAATTACACCTAAAAATTAACAACAATAAATTAAATATTATTTGAGCGACTGACTTTTTTTTAATCAGAAAAATTAAGAATACTTTCTTTCTTAATTAATTTCTGGAAAAAAAAAATAAGATCACTGCTCGTTTGTAGTACAGTATGTTGTTTTTCATCTTTTAGTATGCAATAACTACATATTTTCTTTTTAAATGTACTGTTTAATTTTATAATGTTGCTCTAATTATGCTTGGAAATTATGCAGTTCACCGCCAAACCCAGATCAAGACTTGATAAACAGAATTTTATGCATGTTGTTGGTATGGCAGGAGCTTCAGTCCACTTAATACTAAATAAACATTTAGCGATTTATTTATTAGCCTGAACATACTTGACAAATAAACTGAAAATATCGTATATATACTGGAAACTGAAAAACATAATAATAAATTATGGCTACTACACGCGATAAACGTACCTAGCACATGTACGTGTCTCTGAAGGCAGCGGAAGAGTCCGTGTCGCGGTTGTGACGTCATAAGCCTGCGCCGTATGTAAAGTAAAATAACTAGTAGCTACCGAGTCAGCAGCAAACCCACACGATGGGTGGCAAAAATAAGCAAAGAACGAAAGGAAATGTTCGGGTAAGTCGGACACGGTTTGTTTTAAGGTCTGTATATTTCACAGGGTTGCGAGTTTGATTGTTTAGTTGGTTAGCAGGCCGGTGAACGGGGAGTGATGTGAAGTTTGCTACTTCCCGACATTGCAAGTGTTCTTCCAGGGTTCAGAGTTCAGCCCAAACCTAAACCTGAGTCCGATATTAACCTCAATCGAGATATATATATATATATATATATATATATATATATATATATATATATATATATATATATAATATACTGTATGTATAAAGCTCGCAGTGAACATAAAATTAACACCCAACTGCTAGTTAGCATATACTGATGGGTAGCTCAAATCAATATAAATCCACCCGGATGTGTAGGATTACTTTGGCATACATTGAATGTAAACATGACATGCTGAACGATCCAGTTTGGTGTGAGTAGCTCCAAGCTGTACTGAACATATCTAAATACTAATAGAAGTAAAGGAGTTTAAATTATTTCTTCAATACTTAGACAAACGGATGGTTGGCTGGCTTTATAAGCTCATAGAATGATTTGTCAAAAACCTTTCAACTTGATTAAATTTGTTTCTACAATTACAGTAAATCAGTTTTTCCTCACTGGGATCAAATTGAGATCACAAATCGATTGTGTGAAGAGAAGCGCCACCTGCTGGATAGAGATGCAATTTCAAGTGTTGTAAAGGCTTAAGATATTTACCATCATTGAGTTGAGGTGATAGTGATGAAATAATCATATTTTTCTTTGGGGACAACTTCAAAATATAGAGAAATGTTTCCAAAATTAAGAAAAAAAAACACTTCCAGAGTTTTCAAGTAATGACACTGAAAAAGATGCTGAACTGACACACATGACTCATTCAGCTACTGTATTCTATTGAACCTGCCCTTACAATGTAAATGAAACATATCCAGGAGTTTTCTTTTTGATTACTTTTTTTACAGTAATTTTTCCCCTTCTGTGTATTTTACATCTCTCAACTTCTCTTGAATTAGTTGTGTGTTCCAGCCTGAGCTGCACATGCTTGGTCTGAGCTCAGCTTTGGCTTGCTGGACAGCAGTGTTTTCAGCCTGCGCTTTTAGTTTGACAGCTAAAATGTGGTTCTGTGAGGTCGTGGAGCGCAGAGCCACATTTGAAGACGCACACCTTCCTCCACGATGCCTTTATTCTATGTCAGATCAGTGCCATTACCTGGAAGAGGTTTTTAAATAATTAAACCTTTTTAAATACTTGCACAGTTTCGAATAGCAGACAATATTTGCATTCCTACTCACACTGAAAATAATGAAAACTCCCATATTGTATCATCTGAGAGATGGTGTGAGAAATCCAAGTTGAATTAGTGATTTTGGGAAAAGGAAAAAAAATACCCAGTCCTTCGCTCCACCTTCATGGCTGTGATACCCTTGAGCAAGGCACCTAACCCCCAACTGCTCTCCAGTGCAACACAATGTGTGGCAGTCCACTGCTCTCAGTGTGTGTTCACTTTGGATGGGTTAAATCCAGAGCCAGATTTCCCTTATGGGATGAATACAGTACTATAATATAAATATACACGTGTGTGTGTCTCTGTGTGCAGTGGTACCTCGTCTAATGAGTGTCCTTTATAACGATTTTTCCATGATACGAGCTTTGAACTAGCCAAAAATCTGCTCCATCCAACAAGCAAAATTCACTTTACGAGTTCTCCTCGAAATGGCTTTTCTGTACCGATTAGCCTCGTATTCTTCCACGTGTATTCCTCTGCACTCCAAGAAGACATAGTGTAAAGCTTCTCAATTATTTTCTGTGACACCCCCTCTAGGAAGAAAAAAAATTCACCCCCCCCCCCCCCCCCGCCACACCCCACATGTGACGACAGATGCTCCCCAACTTACATTCATCCGTTTTATTTTTTTTCGATTTTATAGTTTTTTTTTTTTTTTTTTTTTAAAGTCAAATTTTGAGTTTAGACGTAGCAACGTAATGACGCTGTATTAATTGTTTACAAACTACAGACTGAGTGTATGTGTGTGTGTGTGTATGTATGTATGTGTGTGTGTGTAGCTCACACACACTCTCACACACAGCTCTCACCCACTGCACCAGACTGTAGAGGAGCTAAGCAGCTCCTTCAGTGGACGACTGAGGCATCCTCAGTGCAGGAAGGAGCGCTACCGCAGGTCGTTCATTCCCACCGCTATCAGACTGTACAACGCCACTTTGTAACTGTCTGAAAATACCGGTTATGTGCAATAAAAACCCCGTGCACTTTAATCAACCACATCTACCCCACTGACTGTGAACCATATCAACCCATCTACTCTGCACTCAGATACATTTACACTTTAATATAGGCCAGTCTATAAAGTTGCTCCATTCTTTTCTCCATTCTTTTCTTTTATTGTTTAGTAATTTATACTATTTATGTATCTATTTATTTATTTACTTATATAATATATGTATGTGTGTATGTTTGTACTTGTATCTATTTTTGCACCCCCTACTGATGGTACCTCAAGAGCCTGTAACAGTGAATTTCTCCATTGTGAGATTAATAAAGCTGTATCTTATCTTATCTTATCTTAGATTATTTATATATATATATATATATATATATATATATATCGGTTATACTTTTGTAACCCTAAGCAAATATGGTTGGTCAGAAGCATAAGCCTACTAGCATGGGTGCAAGTCTCGTACACAGACATGAATTAACTATCTGCTCAGATCGGCACAATCTACCATGCATACTCGGTTAAGCAAAGAGAGTTGTAATATGAATGAAAACCCGAATGCACAAATTACAGAACAATTAAAGATATTTATTATCTTTTAGCAGAATCCTAAGAGTGTATACTTATTTTTATATTAATATTCATTAAGAGTTGTACTTGTTCTTTGCATGCATCTCTTGAATAAAGTTTACTTACTTACACAAAAGAAAGAACTCTCCGCAGGCTGTGTTCTAAACGAGTTTCAACGGCACCCTTGTGCACTTGAACGACCGGAGGTCCGTATAACCCACAGCAAGTACACTGCTTTCGCAAGTACACTACTTTCGGTATTGAGCGCCTCACATATTGTAAGAGTTGATTGGCTGTTTTAAGCTTCATGTAAAGTGACTCGGTATAAATAAGTGACTTGTTTGAAATTAATGTTGATATTATTTGATATATACGTCATATGTCACAGTAACAACTTACGTTCACTTTCAACTTATATTCGGCCGTCCGGAACCAATTAAAAATGTAAGTCAGGGAGTGTCTGTATCGTGCTTACTTTACTTCATATCATTTGCTCAGTGCTTTTTTCCTGCACCATAGGGAACACAGTGAGAGTGCAACTCTCACCTACTGTAGAGGATGCACAATTACACTTAATTCTAGTACAGTATGGCAAAAAAACATGTTCCCAAGGGTCATACATGCCCCCCTGGCATCAATTTGAGAAGCACTGGTCTTGTGAGAGCTCGCCACAAGCCGTTCCTCACAGGCATTTGTAGCATGCACACACACACACACACACAATTCTCCTCCTGCTTCACCTGTTACACACCACTTCCTGCCTTCCCACGTGACATCTTCGCCACAGTCAATGATCTGAAGGGTCAGTTGACTTATTGTTTATTCTTGTCTTATTGTTATTGATTATTAATTATTATTAATGTTAATGTACATGCATTATTATGAAGTATTTTTTTACATGTTTATCTTTAATATATGAGTTGAAATATATGTGTTTGTGCCAGGTGAAATGAGTTTGGAAGGGGGCTGGAACGGATTAATTGATTTTCTGTTATTTCTTCTGGGAATAATTGTTTTATCTAACAAACTTTTTGGCTTATGAGCTCACCCTTGGAATGGATTAAATTTGTTAGCTGAGGTATCACTGTATTTGTATTCTAGCGCCCCTTTCTCCCCTCTAACCTCTGGAAAAAGTTACAGGACACTAAAACATAAACTAATGGATTCAGAACAGCTTTTACCCACAAACTGTTAAACAATTAACCACCACCATCTCACACACACTGATTGAATAAATATCATTCAGATCATCTTCCGGGACAGTGCAATACAGACGCTCCACAACTTACGTTTTAGTTCGGTTCCGAATGGCCGAACGTAAGGTGAAAAAAAAGTAAGTTGTTCCTGTATGTTTCAGTGACGTATGACGTTCATACTGTACTGTACATCCATAAATACCATTACCGTATCTCATAAAACACCCCTAAATCAACTATTATAAAATAACATTGTAAAATAATACCAATTAATATCAACATTAATTTTAAATAAATTAAATTCAAGCAAAATAATTTCAAATTGATAAATTTTAATCAAATTCACTCATCAAATATCAAATACAATATCAAATATAACCTTTAACATTCTCTATGATGCGATCTTTCTGCTTGTAAATGGTTCTGATGGTCGATGGAGCCATTTGGAAGAAACGTGCAACAGTCGCATGTTTTTCACCAGCATCAATTTTCTTGATAATAACCATCTTCGTTTTTAACGAGACGGCTTGCCGCTTTTTCTGATTACCACTATCACTAGTAGGCTTACGCTTCTGACCAGCCATATTTGCTTTGGGTTACAAAAGTCCGCAAAACAGTGTAAACACAAAGATACCAGAGACGACGTCTTAACACAAGGGTAACACGCGGTGAACTGGGAAGAAGGAGGGGTATGTTCAGTCTTGTAGTTTGTAAACAATGGACGCAGCGTCATGCGTAAGTAGCTTTTTACGTTAGCGTACTACGTAGGTACATCTCGTACTACAGAGAGCTAAACTCAAAATTTAACTTATAATTAAAAAAACCCATAAAATCGAAACATACATAAAATGAATAAACGTAAAGTGGGGAGTGTCTGTACTCCTATTTCGAGCAGGTCCTGAACATCATAACATTGTAGCACCATGAACGTCATTAAAAGCGCCACCTCTTACCCGGTGTATATCAGGCACCTTTGACCTTTCATTCACCCTTCTGTATGTGTATGAATATGTGAATAGATTATAGGGTATATGTGTACATGCACATGTGTAGCTTAGTGTAGTTCCATCTGTGTCTTTTGTGCCTTTATAACTGCTGCTAAATAAGGAGCTGTGAAACTGATTTTCCTGCAACGGTGTCAATAAAGATTGCAATGAGATACTCTTATTGTAATGTTAAGATCTGTTTGAAATGGCATCGGTTTTAAATTTTGTTTTCAATTCAGTTCTATTTGTATCATGTTTTTACAATTAACATTGTCACAAAACAGCTTCACAGAATAAAAACAAATTTGATGAATTTAAACATGTATAAACCCCCGTGAGCAAGTCTGTGGTGACAGTGACAAGGTGACACAAGGGAGGAACCTTCAGAGAAACCAGATTAAAAAAGCAACCCATCCTCATTTGTGAAAAACCAGATACTAATATAAATAATTTAGCAGAAACTTCACTATAGTTTAAAAATAGTGTTCAGGTTCTGACGAGTCGATATCTGGGTGATGCAGTGATGCAGACACGATGCAATCTGTAAGGGATTTTCTGGGAGTTGTTTAAAATGGCACCCTGCAGAACTTGTACTACAAAACTCCAACAACAACAACAACAGCATTAGGCTCCATCCAACAAACCCAAATGTTATCAGAAATTCATCTACTCGAATATGTTTGTTGTGTTCTGATTGTGTTAGATTTACACTAGGCAGGGTTTTGTTACTGAATCATCAGTGGCACCATGCAGTACATCCTCTCATTTCTACAACATCGTTTATTCATTTTTTTGTAACCACTTAATGCTAATTAGGGTCGTGGGGATGCTGGCGCCCATCCTGGCTGACTCTGGGCGAGGGCAGAGTAAACACTGGACAGCTCGCCAGGCCATCACAGGGCGGAAACATGCTGATGGCTTTACATATATACACACCATAGACAGTGAGAGACCATTTCTACAACATCTCCTGTTCTTTTTATTTCAGCCATCCAGCAGTGGCAGAGCAGCCGAGCTCTTAGCGCGGGAAAATGGAGCGGTTCCCGGATTTGTTGGATTTGGGATTTCGACCTCAAACGAGCTGGGATATGTGCCTGCGGTCCATGGAGCTGAGGAAATCGACAATCTGGTGGAAGCTGATTTTCGTTTAGTTTTAAGGAAATTATCCAAGAGAGACGCAGTCACAAAATTAAAGGTGAAATCATTCTTGAAGAATTTTGTATGATTGAATAAATGAGTTTATTCACAAAATTATACTAAAAATTACAAACTAAAGTACATGTGCATAACAGAATACACATTGTTAGGACACACGATAATATTAAGGTGCAGGATTAAAAATGCAATAATCCAGACTTCTGGTTCCGTTGCAATACTTCATGGATCCAAAAAAAAAAAAGAAGCCAGAAACCCTTTCCTGAATTTAGAATCTGTGTTGATTCTGTGAACAGTTAATCTCTGAAATCTCTCATTGTCCTTGCAGGCCATACAAGAATTTGGAGCAATGTGCCAAGAACGGGATTCAGAGGTAGTCAAAGGAGTTCTTCCATACTGGCCACGGATATACTGCAAAATATCAGTGGTAAGGCTTCATGCTTTAGTATTACAGTGGTAACTTATCTAATGAATATAATCCATTTTGAGGGCGAACTTGTAAGCCAAAAAGCTCGTTAGATGAAACAATTATTCCCATAAAAAAAACAGAAAACCAATTAATCCATTCCAACCGCCTCCCAAACTCATATAACCTGCCACAAACATGTATATTTGATCCAATATATTAAAGATAAATATGTAAAAACAAAAAATATTTAATGATAATGCGTGTACATTAACATTAATAATAATTAATAATAAATAGTAATTAAACATGAATAAACATTAAGGCAACTAACCCTTCCGATCATCGACTGCGGCAAAGAGTCAGGTGGGCAGGCAGGAATTGGTGCGTGATGGAGGAAGAGGAAGAGGAGAATTTTATGCATGTGCACGCTACGAATGCCAGTGAGGAAAGGCTCGTGGTGAGCTCTCACAATGTCAGTGTTCTCAAATAGTGGGGCAGCGCGGTGTGATGGCAGGGAGGCATGTGTGACCCTGGGGAAAATGCTTTTTGCAATACTGTTCTAGAATTAAGTGTAATTGCGCATCCTATACAGTAGGTAGCAGTGGCACTCTCATTATCATGCTATGGTGTAGGGAAAAAGCACCGAGCAAATGATATGGGGGAGGGGGGGTGAAATGTTTTTGTTTTTTTTTTCTTCCTAGAGGGGGTGTCACAGAAAATAATTAAGAAGCATTGCGCAAGCCTTTCTCGGAGTGCGGAGGAATATACGTGAAAGAATATCATGATAATCGGCCCGGAAAAGCCATTTCAAGGAGAGCTTGTACAGTGAAATTTTGCTCGTTGGATGGAGCAGATTTTTTGGTGGGTTTATAGCTCGTATCATGGAAAAGTCATTATAAGAGACTTTCGTTACGCAAGGTACCACTGTATGTATTTATTTGTGTTAATTCGATAGAATGAACTCGTATTTCACTTGCTCTCCTCTTTATTTGGAACATCTGCTGTTAGTTACATGTTCACATACAACACCACAATGAGGCCTAATGATTAGAGAAGCAGCTTTGGGACCTCAAGGGCGCTGGTTCGATCCCGGAAACCAGCAGGAAAAATGGGTGGTGGTGGGGAAGTGATCTTTATTGATATACATTGTATGATACAAAAATCATATTTCTAACGCAGTTATTACATTGTGTTAGGATCATGACAGACGAGTTCGAGAAGCCACGCAGCAGGCATTTGAACAGCTGATTCTTAAGGTCAGGCGTAACCTCGCCCCATACCTGAAAGGTATAATGGGGTACTGGCTCATAGCTCAGTGTGACACTTATTCGCCTGCTGCTTCTGCTGCTAATGTCGCCTTTCAGGCAGCTTTTCCATGCAACAAACAGCCTGAGGCGCTCAGCTTCTGCAAAGATGACGCTCTGAACGTAAGTTTAAATAATTTGACTCACAAATGATTGTGTTATTTAGATGAGGAACAATTCCCTGTGCATTTAAATGGCTTAGTCCTAAGCAGTGCTGTGCCATTTACATGCATCCTTTTCTGTTTTATTTCCCTTAGGTTCTTCAAGACAACCTGCTGAAGGAAACCGCCGACACAATCAGTGACCCACAGTGAGTACAAACGAGTCACCTGTGAATATCACCTGTAAAGTAATTGTTAGTAATGCTTAATTATTATTGCATTTCTGTTTCCGTAATTGATGGTTCTTTTGTGCAAGTTCAGTTGTATGTGATGTGCGTGTGCAGGAGCATACCAGCAGAGGAGCGACAAGCAAAATTTGTCCGCCTACTGACTAGCTCACTTCTGGCTCTCAAGAAACTAGTTGTGTCCTTATCCACATCTGATCGTGAGGCTGTCAGCCAGCGGCTCGCTTACATCATCTCCCAGGGGAAATTCTGGAAGTACAGCAAACACAAAACCCCACAGGTGAGCTGTAAACGGTGTAAAAAAAAAAAAAACTGCTCGAAACATTTGAGCATCAGTAACACAATACACTGCTGAGATGTTTTTATACATATAAAAAAAAACATTGTACACAATTTAAGAAGATTGTTGAGTGATGCACACCAAGCAAGAAGCTCTGTATTGTGTTGCAGGTCAGAGGGGCGTTCTTTAAAGTGGTAGCTGCACTATGTGAACTTGTTCCCGAGGTTGTTCAGACCGAAGCAGCTCGGGTGTGTCCTACCGTTCTCCTCAGTATCGATGACTCGGACCCTGTCGTGTTGCCGCCACTGTGGGAAGCAGTTCTGCATGTTATCTGCAGCGTGCAGGTCAGACCTCTTTGGTGTGGTTGTTGTGATTATATTGAGAGACTGAGTTTAAGTACTGTTTATATCAGGGGTCACCAACATGGTGCCTGCGGGCACCAGGTCGCCCACAAGGACAACATGAGTAGCCCGCGAGCCTGTTCAGGGGTCGGGAACTTGATGACTGCATCTGGCTCTCAGATAAATCAGCTGGCCTTTCTTAATAGAATAACTAATACGTAATTTCGCTGTTTTTTAAATAAAAATACAGAAAAAAGCCATCAAATAAAACAAAAACATCAATAAATCTCACGCATTTCAATCTATACATCTATTTTCAATGCCACTTGTCGCTGTGGCAAGCAGCGGAGAGCCAGTCCTTTCTGTACTCCAGTGTGTGGGCGGGGCCGATACCTTGAAACTGTAATTTAATTGGATTATATGCAACAGCCTGCGCAAGTTGTTTTTGGGTAGAGAGGTAAATTTCCCTCGTTTTAATCAGCTCATGTGCAAGAAGCCAAGCAGAGCTGGCAAGCAAAACACAAATGGACAGAATAAAAAAACTTCAACCCGCAGACTAGCTGATTGCCTTGGGACGTGTTTCCTGTCACATAAACACTGCAGTGGGTCAAGTCGTATTGACCATGTTTGGCTCCACATGTGCACGCGAGCAGCCCTTCTCACACCTGAAAAGCATCAAGACCAACCAGCTGAACTTCAGCACGTATCAACCAGACTACAAAGCCATCAGCAAAACCATGCAGCACCAGAAGTTGCATTAATAGTAAAAAATACAGTAGGCCCTTGACTATTTGCGGTATTGCACTCACGGTTTGCATATTTGCGGACTGCCGAGCAAGTCTCACGTGATTCAAATTCAGCCAATGGCTGTCCTCCTTCTTGCTAATTGGTTGATGATGTAACGCCCATTTTTCCTCATTCGTACACAAGTTGTCAATGAGCCACTTTTTTAGTGTGTTTTAATTACCAGTTAAGTTCTATGATGTCACTCAAACGCCTGCTACGCACCAGAAAAAGGTAATGACATTGGATGTTTCTTCGGAAGAAATGACAGTTTCCTCTGAAGTGCCTGGCTCTCTCTCTCGCTTGTGTGCGTGCCCACTGCGGGCCACGCCCACAAGACGTGAATTCAAAGCGCATTCCCTGCTTGACAAACTCAACTTTAATTTGATTCCTTGAGGGATCGGAATTCCAGATAAGCTCAAATGCACCCATATTTATTAAACATTTACCGAATTAAACCACTTAACTAAAAAACTAAACTAAAAACTAAAGAGTGAAGCTTCCGTCTGTCTCTATCTGGGAGGCCAGCGGGGCGGGATGTTGAGGGACAGCCAATGAGAGAGCAACTCGCACGTCATGTGAAATTTTGATTGGCGCATTTGAATTTTGAATTTCTTTTCATAAGGGGGGGTTGTTTCGTATCTCGGGTACCGAAACTTAGGAAAATGTTCTTCGTAACCCGGGGATTTCGTACACAGGGGTCTTCGTAAGTTGGGGGCCGACTGTATATGTTTATATTTTATTATCAATAAATATCACAGTAAAAAATTAAGTTTTTCTTATTCAGTACTACATTTTACTACGTTAATAATGTATTAATGAGTAAGACTGTCTATAGAATGTGTTTAAGAAGAATATTTTATCGCTTGTAATAGACACACAGTATTTTACTTCCGGTTGCTGATTTGCGCATGTAATGTGATATATGGGGTTTTACTTCCGGGCACAGAACTCGTGGACTATCTTCATTCGCGGGGCTGGAAC
The DNA here is from genome assembly GCA_024760905.1 of Plotosus lineatus. NCBI lineage: Eukaryota > Metazoa > Chordata > Actinopteri > Siluriformes > Plotosidae > Plotosus > Plotosus lineatus. The sequence goes on along the minus strand of CM045750.1, from coordinate 4,891,969 downwards.
CAAACCCTCATGAGTATCGAGGGCCTACTGTACTTTTCTTATCAATAAATAACTTTGTTATAACAATGTTGTTTAAAATAAATTCAGAGTCGTATTATACTCTAAAATTGTTGGTCTCAGTATTAAATATATTTGGCTTTCAGAGGATTAGATTTAAAAAATTTTTTTTGGCTGTCTTAGACAAAAAGATCATATCATTAATATCATTAATTATTAATAATAACATATTATTAAAGGTAAATTAAGCAAATTTGTTATGTCACAAATGTGTATCGACCTGGTAGCCCTTCGCATTAATTGGTACCTAAGAAGTAGCTCTCAGTTTAAAAAGGTTCGTGACCCCTGGTTTATATTATTATGTATATGTATGTGTGTGTTACATAAATGAAGAATCAATGTACACTCATTTGCTGAATTGCTTAATCGTCCGAGAGTCACGGATGACTGAGCGAATGTGGGGCGCACCCTGAACACCTCACCAAAATACTGCAGAGCAAATCATGACCACTCACACCTCGGGGCAATTTTGACGTCAAATTTCCAATCTGTACTTCATCTGCTTTCATAAGATATATTCCTTGACCAAATTTAAGCCATAGATTTTTGATCCAATCTTCTCCATTTCTTCATTAATTTCTTCATTTGCGCTGAATCCTAATTAGGGTCATGGGGAGGCTGGCGCCCCTGTCAGCTGACTCAGGGTGAGGGCGGAGTACACCCTAGACAGCTCCCCAAGCCATCGCAGGGCAGAAACATGCTGACGGCTATGCAGCTACTCTTGAGGAAAGTCAGCAATGGTTCTTTCACATGAACCTCTCGCCATAGACACTGAGAGACACGGCCAGCCTTTGGTCATCCAGTTAGCTGCACTGGAGGGACAGCGGGGCTTGAACCCCCAACCTTAGGGTCAGTGATCCAGCACCTTTACCACCAGGCCAATACTTGCTCATCCAATTTTCTTTTCACTGAAGAAAGATTCTTTATGAGGTGACAGATTAAAAAGATATTTTTCACAATTTTGGCTTAAATTACATGATAAAAATGAAACGTGTGTTTACTGGTGGTTGGCAACAGTTTTGTCCTGCATTCAAGTCCCAGGCTCAGCCATTTCTGCGTGGCGTTTACATGTTCTCGCCGTGCTTACATAGATTTCCTCCTTGTACTCCGTGTTGCTCCCACAGTCCAAACATATGCATATTAGGCAAGTTTAATTGTTTCAAATTGCCTCCTGGTGCGAGTCTGAGTGTGAAAGGTTGTGTGTGTTGGCTTAAGATGGCCTGGTGTGCGGTTCAGGGAACACCGCACTTTTTCCACAGAGGGCTGAGATATGCCCTGGTCTCTCTGTGACCCTCGTAGGATGAATCCATTCAGCAGAGGAGTGAGCAAATGAAAATTGAAAATGTAAAAGGTTTAAAATATTACTGTCTGATTTGTTGATAAAATTCATGACTTAAGCTCATCGAGTGAATATTATGACTTGGGCTTTATCCAGTGGTGTTGGATTGTATCTCATCAGTTGCTCAATGTTCTATAGGACTGTTGGACTCATGTCAGTGCTCGAAAGGGTGTGCTACCCAAGCTCTGGGCTCTGTTGCGTGAAGGCGGGCAGGGCCTAGCCACCGCTCTGCATCCTAACATGCTTCCCTTTATCAGCAAACTGCCAGGAGAGGTCATGGAACCCAGACTTGACTTCTGCAGCACCTTCTTCTCTTCCATTGTGCAGGGGTAAGACACATGCATCGGTCGCTGGTTTAATCATGAATGTGCTTTACAAAAAAAGTGTCGCACACCAGTGTGATGGTCCGCCTTCAGCCTCACTTACAGCATGTAATTTTCATGCCATCGTTTCAACAAACTTGAGCAACATCACATTTATTTCCGTCCAATGTTGGTCATTTCTCACTGACGGTTTGAATTGATGAGGGAAAATTGAGCCATTTCCATCGAGTTTTTTCTTCAGCACATCCACAAAACCTTCAATGTGGTTAATGTCAGGACTCTGGGGTGCCAATACATACGTCAAACTGGTTCCTCATGTTTCATTGTCCATTCTCATTATTTCATGCCATTCTATATTTCACTCATTATTCGTGTCTCCATTTTATATCCGTGCCATCAGGGAAGAAAAAGTCCATTGATGTGATACCCTGCTCACTCAGGATGTCAGATGACTTCATTTTATTGCCAGATTTGCACTGCTGAGTCTCACACTGACCAACTGCAGCAACAATGTCTTGAGGATTACATGCTGAGATTAAGGCTAAATGCTGTCTATTTAAAATATTATTAGTATGAGACTTTTTTTTTTTTTTTGGCTGGGAGTGTATAATATAGTCAGACTCAAATGCGTTAAGTGTCACTGCTGAGCTCAGATAAAACGTCTCCAGAGTTTGTCTGTGAATATCCTGCTGTGTGATATTTGTTCCAGTGTTTCCAGTGAGCGTGCATTAGCCAGCCCCGCAGAGTCTGCAGCCGTTGTCTCTGCTACTATCGAGTGCCTTCGTTTTCTTCTGCTGCAGAACGTAGGAGAGGAGCCAGAGCAGCGAGCCATCCAGAGCATGCTCATTTCAGAGCAGGTGAGTTGCTCTTGTCCTGTCTGTATCGGTGCAGTGTAGGCAATCAGCGAGTTTTTCCTTTCGGCGGCCTCGACTCTGGATGGGCATGACAGCATAGTGGTTAGCACTTCTGCCTCACAGCATAAAATCAGAGGTTTGTGTCACAGGCTTGGTAAGGGTGTTTCTGAGCAGAGTTTGTATGTTCTCCGTTTACTTATGTGGGTTTCCTCTGGGTACTCCGGTTTCCTCCAACAGAAGACATGTAAATTAGGCTAAATTGCTGTTCCAATTTGTGTGTGTGTGTGTGTGTGTGTGTGTGTGTGTGTGTGTGTGTGTTTTGCCCTGCTATACAGTGGCAGGATGCTCAGGGTGTACCCCCACCTTTTGTCTAGCCTTTCTGTGACCCTTGTAGGACTAAGAGATTTAGCAGATAAATGAATGAAAGGTCTTTTTGTGTTTCCAATATTTTTAGCTGAATCTTTGCTGAGTTTAACTTTTTTCTTTGGTTATGTAAGGAGTCTAGCTATGTTTCACAGTTAGGATCATAGAAATGCCCCCGCTCTGTTTTTGATGACCACACAAGAAGTGACATCAGTGGATTACACCCACCCCATAGGATGGAACGACTTCAGGCGGTTTTGAATTGATAGGGTTTTTTTTTTGTTGTTGTTTTTTTTTAAACATACCGTTTGATTCTGTATGTCATTAAAGTTGATGTGACATCCAAATAGGGGAACATTTGTATTCTTCTTTCCTATGACTTCACTAAAGTAAGTAAAGGCAAGTAAATATTGCATGTGATCCTGATTTGCGTCGCTGTTATTCCGATGTTGGTTCGATGTTTGTTTGAGATTTTGTCGTAATATGCAGTAATGGTCTGTGTTACTCTGTGTGATTCTGGACTTGCTGCGATGACATCACGATCTATCTATGATCTCTATCAAGGCCCTTGACCCTCAATTGCTCAAGTTGTATAAAAATGATAATTGTAAGTCGCTCTTCATAAGAGCATCTACTTAATGCTGTAAATGTAAATCTGTACTGATGTCACCCCAATTTGTACCGATACTGTTCTGATGCATATTTTGATATTTTTATGAGAGATGTATATAAATGTTTGACCGATCACTTCCAATATTCATCAATTTCCTTCGATATACTGTATATCATAATATAAATGGGACAAATTGAGATGATGGTTCCTTAATATTCATAACGTATGGGGTTTAATTTTGAGTTGAGGAATGTCACAGGCAGTTTGAATTTCATTCATTCATTTTCTGAACTGCTTATTCGTAATTCAGGTCATGGGGAGGCTTGTGCCCATCTCAGCTGACTTTGCACGAGGGCAGAGTACACCCTGGATAACTAGTTAGGCCATCGCAGAGTTTGAATTTCAGTGCAGGGAAGAGAAAAGAGCCGCAGAGCATTTCGCATATCTACGTTTTTTTATAGATCCAGCTCAGTGTACCATTATGGAAAGAGCTGTTTGTTGATTTGCTCATGTGTTAATTTCAGCATTAGTGTAGCTGTTTAGCTATAATGATGTTATAGCTGTTTATTATAGCTTCCTACTTTATGATTTACATAGATTGGAGACAGTTGCTCCTTTGCTGATCCTTTTGTGAATGGAAAAAGCTTTCGTCGTGCTTCTTTTTACATTTGCCTTTCTTCCTCTCTTTTGTAGCTCTTGCCTTTGATAGACAAAGCTCTCGGAAGCCAGGTATTGCAAAGCGGGCCTCTTTTCCCTCAGATCACTGACATGCTTGCCTCATGGGAGAAGCGAGCAGTCGGGAACGAGGCCACCACTTTCCTCAGACTTCTGGCAGATTTCTGGGAGGGCTTAGGCAGCCTGTGTGTGCGCTATGTGGACCATGAGGAGCAGCAGGTTGAGCCGCTGGTGCTACAGGGCGTAGCTTCACTGTTGCAGATCATGCAGAGTCCAGCCAGATACTGCACCAAAAAAGGCAAGAGAAAGAAAGCTGTAAAGGTCTGCTTCTCTGACGAGGAAATGAATGTGCAAGTGGAAGAAAACCTGGCCCGGACTCCAGAGATGGAGACCTCAGAGGGGGAGGAGCAGCAGTTTTCTCCTCTGAGTAGAAGCCACTTGTTGGAGCTGGTGTGCCGACTAGCGGAGTTAAACATGGTGTATGTGAGTGAGCGTGACTCGGAGAGGCACTTGCACTTCCTGGCTCTGTTGCTCCAGGCATTTCCAAAGTCCCAGGTGTTCCAAGCGCTGCTGAAACCAGATGATGTGAAGGCAGAGATGCAGTTGGGGGCCGAGTTGTCCGAAAATCCAGCCATACGGTTTCTTCTGCAGAGGGTGATGGTGTGGCTCAGGCAGGACAAGAAAGACACGGACTTCCTGGTGGACATGGTGTTCAGTTCATTGCAGTGCTGCAACTCAAATGCAGAGCAGACTCTTGTACTCAACCACATCACTGTAAGCTATTCAGTGCAACTGATTTACACTGTGGCCAAAAGTTTGTGGACAACTGACCATCACATGCCAACATGCCACAGGCTTCTTTATCAGACATCAGTGCTTGATCTCAGTAATACCGCTGTGGCTGAATTGCCAAATCATTAATCTAGTACAGAGCTTTTGCAGAATAGCAGAGAGGTTATTATATCAGCAAATAAAGAATAAGTGTGAAATAGTTTGTTTACAAAGCACAATATAGATGCCAAGGTCAGATGTCCATCAACTTTGGGCCATATAGTATATGGTATTTTCCGATGAATCGACTCGGAAGGCACTTTGTTCATGTTTCTCTGTGTATTTCTTTCCCTCTCTTCATGTAGGTGGATTTAAAATGGGGGGTCATTCTGCAGATTATTCAAAAGGTATGTTGAAACAAGGTAATAGAAGCTAGGGGAGGGGCTTATGAAGTGTGGCGTCTAAGTATACATGTCTTCATATAAAATGCACGTCTAAAATAAGTCAAATAGCAAATTAATGTAGTTATTGAAGTGCATGGTATTAAGAAAATTGGTTTAAATAATAAATCAATATGGTGGCCTGGTGAGGTGCCCAGGGTGTACCCGCTCTCACCCACAGTTGTCTGAGATGGGCACCAACCTTCTTTCGACCCTTATTGGGATTGAGAGGCTTAGAAAATGAATGAATAAAGTAATGTAAAGGATACATTAAAAATATGCACATCACAAGGAAGAACACCTTTAGAATGGCGCGATGGTGCCGACGCTACAGAAAGTCCACACCCCCACAACTGAAATCACAAACCAGCAGGTCAAAGTTTTTAAAGCTGTAACCCATTTTAGCCGGTTTATATAGGCCTTTGTTCAGTTGTTCTAGTGATGCATTTGGAAACTACTTGCCATTTCACACATTCCTTCCATTTTCTGATGAGTACAGATGTATATTTTGTACGAGGTTTGAGGGATTTTTTTAAATTGTGTCGTAGCACTAGTTGTATTTAAAAAAAAAATAAAAAAATAAAAAAAAAATAGAGGTCATGTCTGTTGGGCTTTTTATACCCGAACCTAGCGGCTCATCAGGCTGGTGCTTATTCCCAGTTTCTATAGCGTGAAGTGACTAGGAGTTTAACTCCTCCTGGATGGGACGCTAGTCCATTGCAGGTTACCTTCCCAGTATATTTTTACTGGAATCTAACCGATCATGAGCGCACCACCCTAGCCACTACTCCACCGGCTCCACTAGTTGTAATAATGGTAGAAAAGGAAGTCGTAGGTAAAGGGAACAGGACTTTAGGTTTTGCAAAAATCTGCTGCTAATGTTTATTGACGGTTATGCACCAGTGGTGATTCAGATGCCGCCGAATAATCCCCGAGACTGAATGTCGAGGTTATTTAGTACGGTGACCTCCATCATGCAATTGTTTTAATATATACCACTAGTGAACATGGAAAAGAAAATTTTTATACTTTATTTTTTATAAAAGGCAGCGAGTCTGCTAACCCGAGCTTAAAATCTCCTTTTAATCTTCTTTAATCTTCTTTCAGTTTTCTAAATAACTTTTAATTGTGCTTTACATATTTTAACCATGACATACACAGATAACGTAGACAGGTGAGATGAGTTTTATACTGAACGAGAAGTGCGAAGTGCTGTATAGCTGAGGGCATGTTGTCAAACCTATTCAGGATTCAGTATAAGACACATTAATTTGAATACTGCATAGAAGCATAAATACAAACCAACATAAGATTTTTCTGATTTGTTTTTTCCGTTTTAAAGCATGATGATGATGATGATGATGATACTAATACCACCGCCTGCGCCAAGTGACCATAGCAAACCAGTGACGTATGGTGCTTGTGAGACAAAGTGCGGCTTATCTGGACTTCCGATCTTTCAAGTGAGCAAGTGAAGGTTGAGTACTAAACAAGTATTCAACGCGCACTTGCTCACTTGAAAGATCAGAAGTCCGAATAAGCCGCACTTTGTCTCACAAGCACGATACGTTACTTGCGACAAGCGCCTACGTTTGGTGGAGCGCCTCACATTTTAATTCATGCATTAACCACTTGGAATACTGTTTTAAATCCATAGATAGAGGACCAATCAGGGTGTAGTATGTACTAATTCAGTATTAGTGCTTGTAGGTGTTCAATTCATTTTTTATTTGAGGAAGCTTAGATTTAAAACTTTAGGTGAATGAACATGAAATGGGTTCTAACTCTGAATTAATATGTTGATGTAACTACACCTGTGTGTGTGTGTGTGTGTGTGTGTGTGTGTGTGTGTGTGTGTGTGTGTCAGGCTTGTGCTGATGCTGGGCATTTGGAGATGTGTGCAGGATGGTTAAGAGGTTCTGTATTAGGTGAGCGTGTGGTAAGACTGGCTGGAGAGCTGTGTGCTGTGGGACTGAGCAGGCCTCCCTCTGGATCATCAACCTTGGACCAACATAACCATCGCTGGCGCCTTATTAGTTTGGTTATTTCTCAGCAGCAGCATGACGATGGTAAATGAACACAGACAAGAAATTACACACAGAGAAATAATTATGCTTGTCTGTACCTAATGTTGTAAATCTGTCACTTCTATTATGCTGGGACTTGAATGGCTCATGTACGTGTTGGTTATTCTGTGCTGAAGACAATTTCTAATTCGATATCTCTGTATGTAGAAATGAGAAATAAACTGATCTTACTACATTTATTGTTGTATTCTTCTCTTCTACAGAGTCTCTGATAGGAAAGGTGTATGTAGAGCAGATCATTGAGCTGCTTCATGCTACACTGTCTGAGGCGAAGGGCATGTCTGATGCTGGAAATATGGAACCGATAGTGTCCTTTATATCCGACGTCACCTTTAACTTCTTCTCCTCGGTAAAAGGATGTCTCCTGCTGGCTGCTGCTGAGGAGCTGCTGCTCAGTATCTTCCAGCTGTGTGCTCAGGATCAGATGGTCACACATCTGTCCGGTAACTTTCTGTCTCCTAACTTACTTTATTTGTTAAATGGAGTTGTACCGAGTTTTTCCACATTGGTTGTGCAAAAAAAAAATCTTTGATCAGATATACCGTGATGCCTATTTTGAGCAGAGCTTCTTGGCGTACCATAATCATGGAATATGGCATTGGTGTTTATTCCATGTTTGGACTGTGTATGCACATTGCTGTATACAGCATATCCATTGCTAACACTTGTGGAATATTGTTCGAGATTTGTCCTGGGTCGGTCCTGTATCCGCGTGTCACTGTATGTAGACCTTGGTCATCGATTTATTTGAGATGGCTGTTCTGTGTCCACACATCACTGAATTTATTTTGATTGGTGGTTGTATCGCTGAGTTTCATGACGACCGTTGTCAAGGGTGCTGAAACCTGTCTATAACATAATAAATAAACACAATTTGAAAAGATCTGATGGGGTCTCTGCCTTCAGGCAGATAGGGGGTGTAACCTGGACAACTTCACTGGGATGTTTTCTTTGTCTCTATAATCGTGTCTCTGCCATGATCTTATCTATGCTACATTGTAAAATTAACTTGTGTGTTGGGTGGGTAGGTAGCACAGTAATGTAATGGTTAGCATGTCTGCCTCACAGCAAGAAGGTCCAGGATTTGTGTCCCTGGCTTGGGCTTTCTGTGTGTGGTTTGCACGCTTTCCCCGTGCTTGTGTAGGTTTTCTCCAGGTGAGAAACCCTGTCCAAATGCACGCATATTAGGCAGTAATTGGCTGTTCCAAGTTGCCCCTTGGTGTGCGTGTGAGTATAAATTGCTGTGTGGATGTTGGTCTGGTGAGCCGGGGGGGGGGGGGGGGGGGGGTTGAGGGCGGTTGGATACTCGTATTTATTTTATGTATAATTATGTCTATTAATTTGTGTGTTTGTATGTCAGATGCTTTGCAGGAGAAGCTGAAACATGCGTACACCGTTGGAGTACACTCATTGGTTACACACTTGGGGGCAGGAGTAACAAAGGGTACCGTGCTCCATAGTGCTGCAGTCTGGGTTAAAAAGCAACTTCTCACCTCTCCTCTAAATGTGAACAGGTAGCACATTCCACTATTTCTGCATTCTCTCTTTATGCGTTTGTGTATTTTGAATGTATATTGTATAGATGTGAAAATCGTTGATAGGGTGAAATTATATATTGCTTATAGACTTAAAAAAAAAACAGCTGAAATTCAGTGGTATCTTTACTTATGAGTGTCTTTTTTAAAATGAATTTTCCATGCTACAAGCTTCGATCCCACCAAAAATCTGCCCAGCCAACGAGCAAAATTTGGATTTATGAGATCTCCTGGGGAAATGGCTTTTCCGGGTCGAATAGCCTTGTGCAGTGCTTCTCAATTAGTTTCTGTGACACACCCCCCCCCCCCTCCCCGGGAAGAAAAAACAAACATTTAACGCCCCCAGCACCCCATGCGTGACTAAAATAGTGTTTATTACACTTCATATCGTTTGCTCGGTGCTTTTTTGCCTACATCATAGGGAACACAGTGAGAGCGCCACTACCATCTAGAGTAGAGGATATGCAATTGCACTTAATTCTAGTACAGTATGGCAAAAAAAAAAGGATTTTCCCCAGGGTCATATGCACCCTACTATTTGAGAGTCACTGGTCTTGTGGGAGCTCACCATGAGCCTTTCCTCATTGGCATTTGTAGCGTGCACATGCACAAAATTCTCCTCCTCATCCTCCCTTCTCTGTTACGCACGACCTCATGCCTGCCCACGTGACATCTTCGTGCCCACGTGACATCTTTGCCGCAGTTTGGGAGGGGTTTGGAACGAATTAATTGTTTTTCTATTATTTCCGATGGGAATTTTTGTTTTATCTAATGAACATTTTGACTTACAAGCTTGTTCTCGGAACAGATTAATTTCGTAAGTCAAGGGACCCTGTACTGGGCATCTTAACCATAACAAAGCATGCTGTTTACTGTATGAGGTGACCACACTTCACTAGGATCTTGTTACCTTTCAGCAGACTGATCACTTTTACAGAAACGTGAAATATAGTGCCAGAGTAGTTTCCTGACTCCCCCAAAAAGTGGCACACTA
>CM045750.1:4839418-4879418 GCA_024760905.1 Plotosus lineatus | reverse complement strand
CATGTCTCTTACCATAGACAGTAAGAGACATGGCTGTCTTTTGATAACCCAGTTAACTACACTGGGGGGGGACAGTGACAACCCACTGAGAGTGGTGCTTGAACCCCCAACATTAGGATCAGTGATCCAGCGCCTTTACCACCAGGCCACCACTGCCCGGAAAATATGTTGAAATTTTGTTGTATGTACGTATCTAGTGTGTACATTTTTTTTTTTATTACACCTACATCTCTGATGAGTTTTATCGAACGTGCAAAAAATATATACAGTAATAGACAGGACCTTTTTCCTAAACTAGTGCATCTGAATTGCAGTGGGTCCAGCGTCCCTTGCTGTGTGGGCAGTTTAAAGCAATTTGCAAGTGTCCTGACATGGAGGTGTGGAAGGTGAAGAGCTTAAACACACTCCCCGCACACCTATGTGCAAGTGCTTTACTGGGGAAAATAATCTTCAGTGCAGTGCAGTGCGATGAGCAGCAGGAGGAGACAAACCTCTTCGAACACCCTGATTTTGCACACCCAGGTGAGGCAGGAAGCACAGAGACAATATAAAAGAATTATAGAGATCAAAAATGAGCATATTATAATGAACATAAGGAGATTAAGTAAGATATATGAGCTGCTACAGAACACATGGGAACAAAAACTGTAATGCTGTTCTATTAATAGTCAGAGAAGAAATTCCCAAGGGAAGTGGAGCTCGGAATGACATCTGGATATTAACGCTATATTATTTCTACAACCTGGGTGTCTGGTCTGAATACATTTTTTTTATGTTTAGTTGCCGAAATCTTCTACGCACTGCAGTGGTGTGAGGAGATGAACCATCACCCTGCGTTGTTATCTGAATTTCAAAAAATGCTTCAAGACTGGGATATACTTCAGAATGTCCACACGAACAGCTCTGATAATGCGGCCATTTTGGAAACACTGTTTACAAGGTGAAAATCATTTGTCTATGCCCGGATTGTAATCTACTTAAATTCCACCGCATTGATTATTTTCTAATTAGTTTGTCATTAATTACAAATATCCATGTTTAGATGCATGTAAGACTGACCTTCCTTGATTGCAAATGTGTTAGATTTGTTTTTAATGAGCGCCATTAATCCAGTGTTATACGCGTGTGGTTTAAATTGCAGGTCAAAAGAACAGGGTGCCCTTTGGTCTCTGACATTGGCAAACTATATTCGGAATAGCAAATCAGCTGCTAGTCGTGTCTTGAGTCTCTATGATGTGGAAAGGTAAGAGTGTTAAAGTGCTTCAGGTTTGGGCATGCGCTCTTTTGTATTTTGTAAAAAGTTACCATTACCCACATGATGCATTCAAAACTTTGATGCAGAGTTAGTTCCTGTTTCTATTAAATAACATTGTTCTATCAATCTTTTTTTGATTTGGGGATTAAAAGACCAGCAATAACTTTGAACTCGGGGGTTGGGGGGGTGGCGGTGAGATGGAGATTTACCAAGAGAACACAGCAAAATATTTTCCTGTTTTTTTTAAAGCACGGCGGAATGATCAAATGTGTTGTTCCTGATGAACATTATAGACATTCCCCAGTGAACGTATCATTTTATGGTTGCAGAGACTGATTAAATAAAATTGGTAAGTTTGATCTACCATTTTGCTCCCAGTACACATGGGCAGTTATTACACGTAAGATCAAAAACATTGGGCGGGGCTATAACGGTAAATACATTTTTTGGGGGTGGGGGGTTGGTAGGGTTAGGGTCCCATATCAAATCATGGACTCTGCCACTGCTCCACAGGGAGCTGCCATCTTTAATCCACATCACCTTCTGCATCTGTGAGTGGGGTTAATAATAGTTGAATAATGCGATTATGTTCCTGTCTATTGTATTTTTAATAGTTTAAGATATTTCACTGGTCGTGCAAATAAGCAATGCAGATGACTCGAGCATTCCCTGGAAAAATCATCTCCAAGTCTTTTCAAGAAAGTTATTTATACCTCATCTCTCGCTGTCTGTGTCTACATCCAATCATGAGGAATGGTCATCGATCCCTGAAGCTTGAATGATGCTCATACAAGGATTGTCATGGCTGTGATCACAGTGATCTACCGTATGGTTCACCGGGCCACATACGGACTCACTCACAACTACGGGCAGTTTGTAACTGCCAGTTAACCTACCCCACCAGTGCAGCTAACTGGGTTATCAAAGGCCGGCCATGTCTCCCACTGTCTATGGTGTGAGGCATGTAAAAGAACCATTGCTGACTTTCGTAAAGAGTAGGCTGCAAAGCTGTTGGCGTGTTTCCGCAATGCGATCTCCTGGCGAGCTGTCCAGGGTGTACTCTGCCCTCGCCCAAAGTTGGCTGGGATGGGCACCAGCCTCCTCAAATTAGGATTATGCGGTTACAGAAAATGAACTGAACTGAACAGTTAACCTACTGTGCATGTTTTTGGACTGTGGGAAGAAAAAAACGGAATACCCGGCGGAAACCCACGCAAGCACGGGGAGAGCATGTAAACTCCACACAGAAACACCCAGGCCCTCTTGTCGTGAGGTGGACCTGCTAACCACTACACCACCGTGCCGCCTTATACCTCATAGTTACGGTGACATGGTGACACTGAACTCTGCTGCGAACTTTACTTTTCCTTTAGCATGTATGGAAACATAAACCCAGAACCCAGTGGCTGTAAGTCACAGTGTATTTGCTTCCCTCATTTGTTTGAAATTCTTTTGTGCATTTGCACTGGATGAATAAGCATTTAATTTGGCTTTTATGGCACAAATGTATGCACCAGCAGTTTTTCAATCTAATTTTTATCTTGATTGTTTTTTTTTTTTTTTTGCCTCACTGATGCTGTTTTCAATACATTTCCATGTTAACCAGCTGTTGAAGTCACACTATGACTGCTCTGGAGTGTTTTTAAATTGATATCGCATTGCTTTGTTTCAATTGTAACCAGTGTGATGCAAGAAAACTTGTATGATCCCAGGAAAATGAGAAGTAAGCTAATAATATCGCCTAGAACTACAGCCTTGTTATGCTGTAGTGTTGTATGTTGGCATGCAAATTACCATATCGTGGTCCAGTTAACTGTAATTCATCTCTGACTGCGAATTGTTGCGCTCAAAATATCATCAGTCAGACATCATCACTTATCTGATCAATCAGAGTTTTTGGTAGAAATGATATTTCTACATGGAAATAATTTACTATCAGGTATGGTAGATTTAATAGAATGCAACAGAACCAATAGTCTTGACCCGCATGCTGCTGATTCTGTGTAACTGAATCAGTAATTGAAAGGGGCGTGTTCCAAATAATAGCAGTGTGGCATTCAATTAGTGATGTCATTCATTCTTTGAAAAACAGGAGCCAATTGTTGTCCTTATTTAAGAAGGAAGGAAGGCAGGCAGGCAGCAAATGTTATTGATGCCTGGTTATAGAGAATTTGTCTCTGAAATTCTGAGGAAAATGGGTCGATCCAGACATTGTTCAGAAGGACAGTGTACATTGATTAAAAAGTTGATTGGAGGTGTGAACATATAAAAAGAAGAGCAGAAAATGAGAGGCTGCTCAGCTGAAATAATCCCAAATGTTTTAAAATGGCAACCAAAGCATGGATGACCTGGAAGAAAGTGGAACTACCATTCGAATGGCTCGAAGAACCAAAATGGCAAAAACTCCACCAACAATTTTTACATTTACAGCATTTGGCAGATGCTCTTATACACAGCGACTTACAAATATCGTTTTTATACAACTAAAGCAATTGAGGGGTTAAAGGCTTTGCTCAAGGGTTGAACAGAGCTGGCAGTGGGGCTTGAACCGCGACTTTCGGATTCGTAGCCCGTCACATTAACCACTAAGCCACCACTGCCCAGGAATCAAACAGCTCCAGGAAGATCAAAGAAGGTTTAAAGTTACCTGTGAGGCCTGTTATAATTAGACGACGCCTATGTGAAGCTGAGCTATCGGCAAGAAGCTGCTGCGAAGTCCCACCGCTGAGGGGGAAAAAAAAAAAAAAAGACTTTTGAAGCCTGGTGGCGCCAGCATCATGACATTGGGATGTTTCTCATGCAATGTTGTTGGGTCTAGTTATCGCATCCCAGGGATCACGGATCAGTTTGAATGCATCAGAACACTCAAGGTTGTGCTGCCGTATGAAGACGAAACGCCCTCGAAATGGGTGTTGCAGCAAAATAACAACCCCAAAACACACCAGTAAACTGGAAACATCTCGGTTCCAGACCAACCAGATCGGCATTATGGAGGGGCGGCCCTGATCTCCAGACCTTAATCCAATAGAAACCTTGAGGGGTGACATCAAAAATTCAGTTTCACAGGTGTTAAACTGCTCACAGGTGCCAGAAGTTGGTCGACTCCATGCAACACAGATGTGCAGCAGTTCTCAGGAACTGTGTTTATACAAATCCATATTAGTTCAGTGATTCAAAGAGAAACAAAATCTTCAACCGTTTTTCGGTTTATAGCGTGAATGTTTCAATTTGTGAAGAAAATTGCAGACGCTGATAATTTTATGAACACTTTTCTTCAGTTTCTTTAAAGGAATAACACAAATTTGATATTTTTCTTCATGCTTTGATTTGGAACGGAATGCGTCGTGTTCCCAATGCATTTGTGTTTTTGGAACTAAAAACTATTGTAAGGATTTAGAGCTTTATTCACTGTGCTGTTTTGTTATCTGTGGACCCCATATTATATCACTGTCACAGGAAAACAATTTTTTTTAAAGATCTCAAGAATTCAATCTCATCATGAAAAAATGACATGAATAACTCCATCATGTGTAAATGAATGAAATTAACTCTGTCTCGAAAAGTGAGGTGAAAATGTACGACTGTACGTCTGCTTCAGGCCGACATGTAACAACACTCGAATCTGTGCAACATTAATATCAAACATGATAAATCGCCATTGCTTATTTATTATCATGGAAGTATATAATTCTTTATATATATATAATTGACAGGTTTTAGATATGAGATCATTTCTCATACTGAGAGGGAGTCATTTTCTTTCCTGCATGGATGATGAGTGTCTTTTCAGTTTTTTAAAGTGTAGCTATGTTACTCAATTGAAATAGAGGATCCATAAAATAGTACGTTGCACGTAGTTGGGGAAGCATCCATTCATTCACCTTTTCAACCGCTTAATCATAATTAGGGTTGTGGGGAGGCTGGCACCCCATCTCAGGCCAGTCTGAGCGAGGGCAGAGTGCACCCTGGAGAGCTCACCAGGCCATCACGGGGTAGAAACATTCTGACGTTGACATTCTTGAGGGTGGTGCTTGTACCCCCAACCTTAGGATCAGAGATCCAGCACCTTATCACCAGGCCACCACTGCCTTGTAGAAGTAGTGGTGGTTGTTTTTTTTTTTTTGTGCTTTTTTTGTAAGGTGTTAAATTAACGCCTTTTTATACACACCAACAGTTGGCAAGGCTTTTCTTATAGGATTGTTTTGTCGGAATATTTCTTTCATTAATTATTTTTAAACCACTTAAATCTACTTAGGATTACAATGAGGCCCGGCACCCACCTCAGCCAACTTTGGGCGAAGGCGGGGTATACTCTGTACAGCTTGCCAGACCATTGCAGGGCCAACACTCACACAACCATTCAATCACACCTAGGGGTGATTTGAAACAGCCAATTAGCAGATTTTTCATATTTTTGGATTGTGTGAGGAAACTGGAGTACCCAGAGGAAACCCACACAAACATAGAAAGGACATGCAAAGCCCACGCAGAAACGCCCAAGTTGGGAATCGAATCCAGGCCTTCTTGCTCTGATTGGACGTGCTAACTACGATAACACCCTGCTGCCTTTGTGGGAACATATATTATTTTCTTTTCTTTATTTAGTTAAATGGTAACTTGATGAGACTTGCAGATACCCTCATTCCGGAGTCGAACTATTTCTGTTTGTAGCAGTTCATCAGCACAGCTGCTTCGCTCGGTGTGCTAATCTTAAACTTATTAACATACTCCAGCTGTGCTGGCTTGAATTCACTAAAGCAAGGGCCGCCTAAAAACAGCACCGATAATTGTGTGTGTGTGTGTGTGTGTGTGTGTGTGTGTGTGTGTGATTAGATTCTACCCTCTCTCAGAGCAGAGTGTGAGCACTATACAGGTGTTGTGTCCATATATGATTACAGCTGAGAGAGAGACACTCATCACGCTGTCCATTGCGGAATTGCTGAACTGGCAGGAAAGTGAACAAGATTGTGCACAAAGTGAGTTTATTTTTTTAACTTTTACATGAAACCTTACATTTCCACACACATTCTGGGAATCAGTATTTTGACATCGAAATCTCAGCTCACACAAAAGTATTAAAAAGTAAAGCAAAGAGGAACCACATCACTATTAGGCTGCCTCCTCTTGTTTTTTTCCGTGTGTAATTGCAGCACATGGTGGAATAGCATAAATGAAGGAATTGCACGTCATCATCAAAGTGTCGGATCTTGAATGCTGCAAAAATGCACCTGAAGGAAAACAAAGCACAGATCTGAAATGGGAAAGAGCTTTTATGATATTTTGAGGAATTAGCTCAGTCTTTTAGAGACTGCTGATTTGTAAAAGAAAAAAAATGAGGAAATGAAGGTTGTTTTATTATTTTATATTCAAGTATCAGAATGGTCTTCATAAAGGTTTGTCAAGGCTTATTAAGTAAATCTATTGACTGTTTAAACTCTTTTCATTAATCATCAATAAAATTAATACAGGGATCCCTCACTTTCCCCGGTTAATTTGGACCGAGTACCCCCCACCCCCGCGACCAACGATTTCCGTGTTGTAGGATCGACTCCCCTGACTGACGTATATGTACATGTATATGATTCAAGAGATTCAGTTAACTGTTTAACAGCTTATGGAAAAAAGATGCTCAGTAAGAGAGAGATTTCTGTGGATAGAAGCATGTAACAATTCCCCTGTTCATCATCTTTTTCCATTGGTATTTTTAATAAACTGAAACATTTCTATTTATTTTAAACAGTAATTAAATTACCATGTTTATTTTCCTAATTTTATTTCTTTAAATTTTTAACTGTATATTGAAAATAAATTTAAAAATTCTTCATTTTCTTAATCGCAAACATTTGTAAAATAGCAGTGACGGGGCCTTGCAGTAATTGGATTACTTAAGGTCGGAGGTTCAAGCCTCCATATCAGCGGGCTGTCACTGCTGTCCAGCTGTCGCATTTCATGGCTTATCAAAGGAGGCCATGTCATTCACTGTGTACGCTGATGGGCATGTAAAAGAACCATTTCTGACTTTCGTTAAGAGTATGTCCGACACACTGTTCAGGGTGTATCCATTCCTCACCCAGAGTCGGCCAAGATGGGTACCGGCCTCCTCCCAACCCTAATTAAGATAAAGCAGTTCAGAAAATTAATGGATGAATGTATAATAGAGGCATTACACAGCACAGGTCAAGGTCTTGAGTTTGACTTTTTGGCTCTAACTGGTTGATCCAGATTCCCCATAGGTGTAAGCATGAGTATTAGTATTAAGCAGTTTGGCAAATGAATTAATAAATGAATGAAAGAAGGTGTGTATATACAGTGATCCCTCTCTACGGATCTTAACGGATTTACACTCGCGCGTGCAGATCAGAGCACGGCGGAGAGCGGTAAGAAGAAAGGAGGGGGCGTGGCGGTCTATGTGAATGAACGATGGTGCCACCCGGCCAACGTGCACGTGAAGGGGCCTGCTATGCACGCGGGACCTGGAGCTGCTCGCGGTGAGCGCGCAGCCATATTATCTACCGAGGGAGTTTTCACACGTGATTGTGTTTTGCGTGTACATTCCGCCCTCGGCTGATGCGACGGCCGCGTGTGAGCGTCTTCACAGCGCTGTCAGCCAGACACAGACTCATCACCCCCGCGCCATGATTCTGATCAGCGGGGACTTTAACCACGCCCCTCTCTCCGCCTCTCTCCCGACGTTCACGCAATACGTGAAGTGCACCACAAGAGACAATAAAACTCTGGACTTGCTGTATGCTAATGTGAAGGACGCTTACAGCTCCCCCCTCCCCCCACTGGGACGATCAGACCACAACCTGGTCTATCTGCTCCCCCAATACACACCCAGGGTGCGAAAGGAACCTGCGCAGAAGAGGTCTGTGAAAGTGTGGACCGAGGAGACCAACGAGAGGCTTAGGGACTGTTTCCAGACCACAGACTGGAGCATGCTCTGTGACTCCTTTGGTGATGACATCGACGGCCTCACACACTGCATCACCGACTACATGAACTTCTGCGTGGACAGCACTGTGCCAACACGGAGGGTACGGTGCTTCTCCAACAACCACCCGTGGGTCACCCCTGAGCTTAAAGTCCTCCTGAACCAGAAAAAGAGGGCTTTCATCTCGGGGGGATAGAGAGGAGCAGAAGAAGGTCCAGCGTGAGCTCCAGTGGAGGATCAGGAGGGCAAAGAAGGACTATGGGAAGAAGCTGGAGGAGAAGCTGGCTCAGAACAACGTGCGGGACATCTGGAGAGGACTAAAAACCATGTCTGGATTCGGGCAGGGTGTCAGAGGGACAGCTGATGGTGACCAGCGCTGGGCGGATGAACTAAACTGTTACTTCAACAGGTTTGATTCTCCCCCCTTCCCCTCTGCCTCCCTCCCCGTTCCCCCCCTCTCTTCACACGTCTCCAGACCAGCAGACACCTCCCCCCTCCCCAGGCCAACTTCACTTGATTGCTACAGCCCGACAGACACATCCCCCTCCCTCTGCAGCCCCCCCCAGCCCCCCCCCACATCAGACCAGGTGAGGAGACAGCTGAGGCGACTAAATCAGAGGAAATCTGAAGGACCAGATGGCATCAGTCCCAGGCTGCTGAGGACCTGCGCAGACCAGCTCTGTGAGGTACTATGCTACTTGTACAACCTGAGCCTCAGCCTGGAGAAGGTTCCCGTCCTATGGAAGACCTCCTGTGTGGTTCCGGTTCCCAAAACAGCTCAAGCGAAGGAACCAGCCCACTACAGACCTGTCGCCCTGACCTCCCACCTTATGAAGACCATGGAAAGGCTCCTCATACACCTCCGCTCTATGGTGAGCCCCACCCTAGATCCGCTGCAGTTTGCCTACAGGCCCAACATCGGGGTAGAAGACGCTGTCATCTGCCTTCTGCAGCGGGCACTCACCCACCTGGAAATCACTGGCAGCGCTGTGAGGGTCATGTTCTTTGACTTCTCCAGCGCCTTCAATACCATCAGGCCAGCGCTTCTGCGAGGGAAGCTGGAGGACGTGGGAGTGGACTGGCATCTTGCTGCCTGGATCATCGACTACCTCACTGACCGTCCACAGTACGTGCGGCTGCGCGGCTGTAAGTCAAAGGTGGCAGTCCGCAGCACGGGGGCACCGCAGGGCACCGTCCTCTCAACCTTCCTTTTCAACATTTATACCTCGGACTTCATCTATAGCACAGACAGCTGCCACCTCCAGAAGTTCTCGGACGACTCCGCCATCGTGGGCCGTGTGTCAGAGGGGAACGAGCTCGGTCGGTCATCGTTGACTACGTGGACTGGTGTGAGCGCAACCACTTGTGCTTGAACACCAGAAAGACGAAGGAGATGGTGGTCGACTTCAGAAGAAGCACACTAACACCCACACACACACACACACACACACACACACACTCACTAGTGAACGTCCAGGGACAGAACATTGAGATAGTGAAGTTTCAAATACCTGGGCGTTCACCTTAACAATAAACTGGACTGGTCCCACAACACCAACGCCCTGTACAAGAAGGGCCAGAGTCGCCTCCACCTTCTGAGGAGACTCAGGTCCTTCGGAGTATGCAGACCTCTGCTCAGGACATTTTATGACTCTGCAATCCTCTACGCTGCCATCTGCTGGGCCCCGGGCAGCACAGAGCGGGACAGAAAGAGACTGACCAAGCTGGTCAGGAGGGCCAGCTCTGTCCTCGGCTGCCCACTGGACTCTGTGGAGGAGGTGAGTGAGAGGAGGATGGTAGCAAAGCTCACATCCATCATGGTCAACAGCTCTCACCCACTGCACCAGACTGTAGAGGAACTGAGCAGCTCCTTCAGTGGACGACTGAGACATCCTCAGTGCAGGAAGGAGCGCTACCGCAGGTCGTTCATTCCCACCGCTGTCAGACTGTACAACGCCACTTTGTAACTGTCTGTGAAAATACCGGTTATGTGCAATAAAAACCCCGTGCACTTTAATCAACCACATCTACCCCACTGACTGTGAACCATATCAACCCATCTACTCTGCACTCAGATACATTTACACTTTAATATAGGCCAGTCTACAAAGTCGTTCCATTCTTTTCTTTTATTGTTTATTAATTTATACTATTTATGTATCTATTTATTTATTTACTTAAATAATATATATGTATGTGTGTACGTTTGTATCTATTTTTGCACCCCCTACTGATGATACTTCAAGAGCCTGTAACAGTGAATTTCTCCATTGTGAGACTAATAAAGCTGTATCTTATCTTATCTTCGTGCTTCATTTTCTGCGGCTTCAGTGCATTGCAGGTTTTTCAAAAATATTAATTGAAAAATAGGGAAAAAGTTAAAGAAAATATGGCAAAACAAGGTAAATTATGAAAAAAAAAACAAACAAACAAAAACAGAAAACAACCCATAAAACTACAGTAATACCTCACCTTATGAAAGTCCCAACAAACGAAAAATCCATGTTACGAAATGCATTTACCTAAAATTTCCGTCTCTGGATACGAAACAAATTCACGTTACGAAAGCACCATCTCAAAAATTCAAACAATGCGCGAGTTGCTCTCCCATTGGCTATCACCCAACATCCCGCCCCACTGGCCTCCTATTGGCTATTACCCAACATCCCGCCCCACTGGCCTCCTATTGGCTATCTCCCAACATCCCGCCTTGCTGGCCTCCCATTGGCTAGGAGGGATGACACAGCTCCCTCATGTTGGCTATTATGGAGTTGTATCTCCATAATACCCATGATGCTTTTTGTGTAAAGGACAGAGTTACTGTTGTTTTGTGAGTTTTTCCAAGTGTGCTCATTGCAACTTTATTTTTTGGCTCAGGCTTCTAACCTTGCATAAACGTTTTTAAGATTATAACTCTGCTAAGAAGACATGGTCAACACACACACACACACACACACACACACACGCGCGTGCACGTGATTCCCAGAGTGAAAAGAAGCGGGCTCGTGGCATGAGGCTGAGTGATCTCACAAAGGAATATGGCCAAACCCGTCTACAATCGGTTCGATATTGAAGCAGAAGGAGGCCTTAAAAGGTATACTGTTATCATTTTTAAAGGGTTTAGGGGGTAGTATTGGGGGCCTTGGAACGAATCATGCGTTTTACATGTAAAATGCGGTTCCGTTTACGAAAAATCCAGGTTACGAAACCACTTCTGGAACAGATTAATTTCGTAAGGTGAGATACCAGTGTATTCATGAATTAAAAAAATAAGGAAAGTAAGGAGAAATAGGGTAAAAAGTTAAGGAAAATGCCACAAAAACATGGCCAATTATGCAAAAGAAAAAAACAAAAAAACCTCTAAACCAACACAAAAAAACAACCCAAAATCTTCCATCAAAACAAGTTACATTGTTGCATCTGTGCGTGGGCGTGCATCTGCACGCGTGAGCGTATGTATGTGAGTCGTCGTCTTCTCATGCAATACCATCTGTATGTGTGTGTCTTTATATTTTATTTACATCTTATGTTATTTTTTAATGTTTAATTATTATAAGCATTTATAGCATTGAATATGTATTTATTGATACGTATATGTCAGTTGGGGTGGTTGGGGGGATTGAGCCTACTTTGCAGATTTCGATGGTCGCGTGGGGATATCAGTCCCAATTAACCGCAGAAAGTGAGGGATCCATGTATATATGGAAGACGGCATAGCTCTGTTTAATAAGTAGCTAGAATTCACAGACTATCCTTGGGTAATGTATTTATCTTTCTGAATCTGTTGTGTAGAAATAGAGTTGGTCTGTATCAGTGATCTCCAATCTTTTGCACCAGGGACCAGTTTTATGTATGAAAATGCTTCCGTGGATCGGTTAGAATCTACTCCATAGTCTTGTGTTGGTGGCTGTCACTGCAGAAAACCCCCGCCTCACAAAGATATGGGGTTGGAAACAGAAGAAGGACTTCTTAGAAGAAGGACTTGCTTCTGTGGCAATGTCAAAAACAGTCGTTTTTCAAAATAAGATCCAGAAAATAATAAAAAAAGTACAATTTCTACCATGAAAGATTTTGTTTGTGAACCGGTATCAAATGATCCACGGACCGGCAGCGGTCCGTGGACAGGGGGTTTTGGAAATCTGCAGCTATGCATTCATGGGAGCTAATTTGTCGAAGCCCTCGCAAAAAGAAGGGGTGGTGTATACTTGCTTTCCTGTCCCTTACAGCTGTCCTCAGCCAGTCATAAGTGTCTGTGAGCTTATTCCAACCAAGGAGTCGGTATTGCTTTCCCTTAGATTTTTAGACTGTCCCCGAGAGTACATGCACAGCAGTTCATAAAGATGTGGGCGGCATTATATGTCACAGAGGGGGCATGTGCTTGCTTATTCCCCTTTCTGGTCATTGGTCGTAGGGCAAAAGTCATGGCAACCATAAACTATTAACAAAATAATGCTGAATAACAAGATTAACACTTGTGTGTTTCTTAACAAGCCAAGTGAAGGTTATTTACCAATTTAGTCAGTTGTCCAAATGACTGTTAATAGAGAATTGTCTGTGTTTGTTTTTAGGTGTATGGGCGTGTATAGCAGTACTGAACTGTTGTCTGCAGGCTGTGACTCCAGTGGAAGATGAGATTCTTCTGGCTGTTCTAGACCTCATGCTCGAGTGGCGCAAGATAAAAGAAGAATGGTTTCTCTTTGATAGGTTTGTGCATCTGTGTATGCGGTAATGTGTCAAATGAATGTAGGTCATGTATAATGAATGGTGCTGTATTATATCCACACAGTGTATAAGGAAAATTGTTGGTCCTGTTCAGATTTGCAAAATATTTAAATGCTCAAACAGGTTTTAGATGCAGTGTCTCAGTATTGTGGCTTCACTGTTCAGGTGCTGTCTTGTATAATCAGCTCTGACTATTCCAGAGATACCCTTTGTATGTGACAAGAAAATCATACTTTCATAAGATGTAATAATATATACATAATACAGGGATCTCTCACTCTCCGCAGTTAATGGGGACCGAATTCCTCCCTGTGACCGCCAATTTCCGCGAAGTGGGATCGAACCCCCTGAATGACGTATACGTACATGTATATGTGTATATAATATCAATAAATACATATTCAATGGTATAAATGCTTATAATAATGAACATTCAAAAATAATACACAAGATGTAAATAAAATATAAATACACACACAGACTCGCGTGCACGCACTCAGATGTGCTCCTCACATAAAAATGTAAGTAGTTTTGTGGGTTGTTTTTTTGTTTGTTTGGGAAACTGATCACCGTATTATCCTATTTAATAATTTCAGGGTTTTTTTTTTCCATCCCTTATCTGTTTGTCTTTAGTGACCTGGGGACTGTAAATGCTGCACAGCTGGTTCTGCCTATAGAAATGATGCGTTTCCTGTCTTGGCTGGTGAACCATCCCCCCACAGTCCTTGGCAGTGCTCATTGGGACTTCCTACTGTGCTCTATGCTGTCCTGGCTGGAGGTAAGAGGATTCTCATTTGGTAGTTGCTGAGATAATAATGAACAGTTACGCACCAAAGGTGAGGTTGATGACACTAAACAATCCCAAAGGCAGAACATGAACATGAGTGTCATCCGCATTGATTTTTGTTTTAACCACTCTGGATAATGTTTTGGAAAATCCCCTCATATTGGACCAATCAGATTGTGCTATTTGCGTGTAGTATACAGCAAGTTATTTTAGAAGTTAATTATCAGAACTGAAGCAGTTTTGTGTGTGTGTGTGTGTGTGTGTGTGTGTGTATGTGTATGCGTGTCTGTCCGTAGACTGCCAGTGAGAGCAGCAAGGCATTCTGGAACCCTTGTGTGCAACAGTTTATGCAGTCTAACTGTGAGCTGATTGTTACGCTCAATGAGTTCTTTACAGCCCCACCTGCTGGTTTAATGGAGCAGCTGCCTCCTGATCTCTGCTCTGAATGGAAGGAGTTCTTCATGGAGGGAAGCTACAATCTGCTACTGCCTCTGCTGATCAAGATTCCCAGTGAGTCAAGCTTTATTCGCCTGTCTGTCTGTCTGTCTGTACAGTCCCCTTCTGTCTATCTATGTAATTATCGATCAGTAGTTTTAATGATGAAAACTTGCATGCAAATGTGTTTGTTTTACATTCAAAAAGAAACCAATGGGATCAGAGGATAGGCGTAAGTCTGTTGGGTGTTTTACTCCTGTCTATTCGGTCATCAGGCCGGATCTTATCCCGTGACGCAACTAGGAGTTCAACTCCTCCCTGAATGGGAAGCTAGTGCATCACATTTTTTACTGGTACAGGCTTATACTGTTGGGTGGACAGAGGCACACTCGTGGTTAAGACCTTCCCCAGGGGTCTTAATGTCCATGGCGTGTTGATCATGAGCCCAGCCCCTGACCACCACTCCACCAGCCCCAGAGGGATCTGAAGTTCCCGTTAAATGTTTTTTGTTTGTTTGTATCGAACATATGATTAGAAAGATTTAGTTTGATTAAATTTGTATATACAGCATATGAGCAGAGCAATCTGATTGGTTTGCTATCTAGTGATAATCAAACGCATCCAGAGTGGATAATGCAAAACTACGAACACTCAAAGTTTATTAAGGTCACTTGAAGCCGGAATCGTCATCACTGTCATCCTTTTCAAAAATGGAAAAACTGAAACAGTATTTTGGTGTTTCTTGTGTTTCTGTATAGTGTGTATACTCAGGGATCCCAGACGTCCACTATTTTGCGAAATTCCGCTATTTTTACTCGCCAAAGTGATAAGTATTTTTATTCTTGTATAATTTCGCTAAATTGTGTGGACAGTTAATAGATTAGCGGAATGTGTGCTAATCGAGTTGGCTTGCTTTCGATATGTTTTGGTCTATGTCGGTTGTTTCCGTTGACATTCGATAACACTCGAAAATAAAGTAACGTGAGAATGTACGCGAAATAATGAGAAAACATATATATGGCAGCTTCCTTGCCAGATTTCTGGTCGATTTCTTGATTTCAATATGTCGTGGAAGAGAGACGTTCTCCATTAGAGAGACAGCAGAACGGTATTGGGGTTAGTTTTGGGATCAAAAATTCATGGAACTGGTCCTGGCTGGAAAAAGTAGTAGACGGATGCCTGCTATCGGAATTCATTTACAAACAAAGATACGGGGAAAGCACTTTGCGGTCTGTGCGATCAGCACTGTGAGGGAAGTGAGCATGCCGAAAAGAAAAAAAAATGAGAAAACAAAACTAGAAACTGCCTGGTGAGTCATTTTTATACATTTCTGCAATAAGTACAGTGTAAGACTGTTTACGAGTGCAGAGTAAATGTTGTGACATTTTAAATTATAATGTTACACTATTAACATACTGACCTGTAGCAGGTGTGCTCACTAGTTGAACACAAATGTTTGTTGTGATAATGTCATGTGACCATTCTACAAATTATTTTCCTCTATTTCCAAACCCGTTTCCTCTATTTTTTCTAAACCTCACCAGAATCCCTGTATAGTACAAAAAAAGATTTTAAAAACAATGCAAAGCACAGTTTACTTATGTTTCTGTGTATAAGCCATGTACTACAACTTGCTTATGCTTTGCTCGTGGAGGCCAAGAAGCAGACCTGTCTTTTGTCATGGCTAAAGTATGGACAAATGTATTTATCTATTTATTTTACATTCCTTTGTTTCCATGTAGAGGGCAGTGGTGGCTTGGTGGTAAAGGGTGCTGGATCACTGATCCCAAGGTTGGGGGTTCAAGCCCCACTCTCAACAGGTTGTCACTGTCCCCGCCAGGGCAGCTAACTGGGTTATCAACGGCCGACCATGTCTCTCACTGTCTATGGTGTGAGGTTCATGTGAAAAAGAACCATTGCTGACTTTCGACAAGATTAGCTGCATAGCCGTCAGCGTGTTTCCACCCTACGATGGCCTGGCAAGAAATCCAGGTTGTGCTCTGCCCTCACCTAGAGTCAGTTGAGAAGGGCACCAGCCTCCGCGTGACCCTAATTAGGATTAAACGGTTCAGAAAATGAATTATTA
This sequence comes from Plotosus lineatus, assembly GCA_024760905.1. Classification (NCBI taxonomy): domain Eukaryota; kingdom Metazoa; phylum Chordata; class Actinopteri; order Siluriformes; family Plotosidae; genus Plotosus; species Plotosus lineatus. Next base: position 4,863,199 of record CM045750.1, on the reverse strand, counting down.
ATTCATTCATTTTCTAAGAAGATTAATACTAATTCAGGCCATGGACAGGATGTTGCCCATCTCAGCCGGCTCTGGGTGGAGTGGCCTGGTACACTCTGTACAGCTTGCCAGACCATCGTTGGGCCAACGCACATGCAAAAATTCACACTCACTCTTACACAGAGGGGCAATTTGGAACGGGTTATTTCATGAATGACTTTTTTTTTATTTTTATTTTTTTATAAATTGAACAAGCATTTTAATTGATTTCTTATTCATCGTGGAGAAAAAAATAAAGCAACCCTTTAAAACAACTTTTGGGAGTGTTGCAGGCTTATTTCTTTATTTTATTCATCAGAACCCCTGATGAGCCTGTAATTTATTCCAGCACTTGGCTTAACCTCGCAATCTGAACAGCTCTCACTTCTATGAATAGCTGAAGTACTGAACACATGGCGCGTTTTAGTGCTACGTAGCTTCATATATGCAAATGATAGTGGGTTTTTTTTTGTTTGTTTGTTTGTTTTCCCTTCAAGCTTTCTGGCCTTAAAAGTAACATTTCAGCTTGTGTTGTAAAGCAGATTTTTAAATGCCCCAAGCGTGAATTCCTGAATAAGTCTGAGTATTGTGTTTTGTTTGTTTGTAGTGGAGTTTTCAGAGCCAGATGAAGCGACGTTCCCAGTGGCGGTGGTGGAGGCGGTAGGTGAAGCTCTCAGGTACATCCCTGTCCAGCTGCTCACTCACAACACTCTCCCAGCTCGGTTTGTAGCCGACCAGAAGAGCAGTTTGCCTGATGCCCTGCAGACACTGCTGAACACACTCGCACCGCTACTGCTGTTCAAGAGTCGACCGGTGCAGCTGGCTGTCTACCACATGCTGCGCAAGTAAGACGCAGGCTAATCTATACAAATTCATTATGTGGAGTCGAGCAAGAGCATTTTAGCACAATAGCATTTATAGAATAATACGTTGTAATACTAGAAGCACTAGTTTAGCATTTTGGTGGTGGTTTTGTTTTTAATATTTGTTTAATTTTTTAGGGTAATGCCGTCTCTGCCAGAAAGTGACAATGAAAGCACTAAATCTGAAGATGACGATGAGGAAGAGCCATCCCTGTAAGACTTAATTTGTTTGAGGCCGTGTATTGTAAAAATCACACACAAATATTTTGTTTTGCATTTTTAATTTTGGCACCAATATTATGTTGGAGTTTTTTTTTAAAAAGGAATCAAGAGTCGGAAAGTTATTAGAATCTAGTTATGAGAATAATGATCCTGGAGTGAGATGTGTATGTCAGAACGAAATAGCACTTTAACCCGTGCACTGTTAAACAGCGTATAACTGCAAACAACACATTAATCAAAACATACCCCGGGGGCTGTGTTTATACAGAGTGCAGGTGAACAGAATCAATGAAAAACAACTCTACTGTTTTCGGTTTTCGTAGGTCTCCTCCGGCTGCAATTATGAGCATCCTCACAGCCGCGGAGGAGCTGGTGGACAATATTTTGGGCGGTGTACAAGTGGGCGAGTTTGCTGTTGTGAAGCCCTTCAGTGTGGAACACTGTTGTATTTTGGGATATCTGTTGGCCTGGGAACTTCTTCTCATCATCTTTAAAGCTGCACCGTCCCAGGTATGTTGCCCGCCACACTCAGCAGGTCAGCTGAAGATTTGCATTTGCATTTTAAACAGACGAGCGTTTATGTGACCCTCTGTTTAATGGGGTTTACTCATCCTCTTGGGATGATGTTGCATTACAGCTACGTGTTCAATACTGCCTGCACTTAAAGAAGACTCGGTCACTTCATAAACTGTTGCCGCACCTGTTTCGGTTAATGCCGGAGAATCCCTCTCTGCCTGGGCAGCCTACAGACATGGCTAGCAGAGAGCCAAAAAGCTTCTTCACTGAGAGCCTGTCTCTGCCATTGCATCGTGAGTATCTTCTCGTATTCAGATTCCCGTTTAAGCAATAGACCCATGAGGAACTTAAAACTGCTTAAGATTCTTTCAAACATTCATCTAAAAGTTTTAGAAGGTCAGAAAAACATTGCTGGAGGGGTGTGTGTGTGTGTGTGTGTGTGTGTGTGTGTGTGTGTGTGTGTGTGTGTGTGTGGTGTGTTGGGGAAGTGCTCCTTAGTCCATTGCAATCAGTCAGTAGTGATGTATGGAAAGGCAGAAAATGTACAAGAGCTTCAGCTCTGCATCTCAAGAGTCTCTCAACTAAAGCATTCGTATCTAATCACAGCAGCCGTGTCGGGCAGTAGTGCCACTTCAAGTAGTATAGCTGTTCGTTTAAATACATTCTCGCGGTCAGGCGAAGGCATGTGTGTTTTTAACTTGGAAGCTGATAAAGTTTTGTTCAGTCATTTGTTCATCTTCAGTAGCCTCTATGTCATGGTCAAGGTCACATCAGACCTGGAAGCCTTTTATGGGAACTGGGATTTTCAGGGGAGGAATAAAACCAGAGGGACCCACAAGAGACCCCACCCCTCTGGACCTGGGATCCCGAGACTTGGGACTATATAGCCAAACCGGACCTGCTGCTCCTGTCTTAGTTTTGGACTATTTTATTCATCAGAAAGAATAGATGTCGCTGATTTCCTAGCATTCCAGTAATTTATTTTTTAATGTGCACAATGTATACAGCTTGTTTCATCTGTTCATTTTCTGAACCGCTTAATCCTAATTAGAGTCACAGGAAGGCTGGCACCCATCCCAGCCGACACCAGGGCTAGGGCAGAGTACACCCTGGACGACTCGCCAGGTCATCGCAGGGCGGAAACATGCTGACGGCTATGCAGCTCCTCTTGTTGAAAAGTCAGCAATGGTTCTTTTACAGGAACCTCACACCATAGACCGTGAGAGAGACATGGCTGGCCTTTGATAGCCCGTGGAGAGTGGGGCGTGGACCCCCGACCTTGGGATCAGTGATCCAGCACCTTTACCACGAGGTCACCACTGCCTGGTTTGTTTCATTATTTGTTAATTGTGGCGGTACAGTGGATCACATTGTCGTCTTGTAGTAAGAAGATTGAGTTTAAACCCCACAGTTAACCGAGGCTGTTATTATTTTTGTGTGTGTATGTGTGGAGTTTGCTGTCCAGGGTGTACTCTACCCTTGCCCAGAGTCAGCTGAGATGGGCACCAACATCCTCGTGACCATAATTAGGATTAAGTGGTTCAGAAAATTAATGAATTTGCTGAAGATAAACGGGCTAAAAAGTGGTTAGTACATCCGCCTCACAGACAGAAGGTCCGCAACTTGGGTGTTTGTGTGGCGTTTTCTTCTGTGGTTTTACTCCGGGTTCACTGGTTTCCTCCCACAGTCCTTAATTGGCTGTTCCAAATTGAGCCTAGCTGTGACTGTGAGTTGAATGGGTGTGTGTTGGCCCTGTGATGGTATGGTGAGCTTTTCAAGGTGTATCCTGCCTCCACCCCCCCCCCCCCATTGTCGGCTGAGATAGGCTCCAGCCTCTCTGCGACCTTAACAGGATAGCTTCATGGAATGTGAGTGATTGAGTGACTAACCAGTCATGGTAGTCTTGATGTCTTTATACGTGTTATTCGCTACATTTGACCCACGTCATTTGATTTGCATAAACACAAGCTTGTTTTTTTTGGATCTTGAAATAAAGTACATCTTCAGTATTGTGTGTGCTCACTTGTGACAGAAAAGGACAGCTTGCAGTCCGAGGTCCCACACTTGGCCTGCTCTATGTACTACAGCGCTCTGAAGGATTTGCCCGCTATGGTGCGTCTGTGGTGGAACAGTCAGGAGAAGCGTGTGGTGAGCACCGTGGATAAATTCACCAGCAAGTATGTGAGTAGTGTGCTATCCTCGCAGGAGATTGCCTCTGTACAGTCCAGCACGCAGACCTTCGACAGCATGACGGTGAGACGCAGCGCATTAAACTCAATATCAGGCTTTCACATGGTGCAACGAACACAGTGAAATGGGTTATGCTAAACTTGAGCTGATGGAGGCATGTTTGGAATTGCAGACAACTGCTCCCAAAAGGACTGTTAAATAAAACATCGCTATAGCAGCAGTTCTGCTTTGATTCAAGCCCCACACTTGCGATGTGCTCAGAAAGACTTTGTAACGTTTAAAAAGGGCTTCACTTCACCGAGATGGAATACTATTATTTGTTTGGACCATAAACAGAAAACAATCCCTTTTTAAATGTAAAAGTAGTGCCTTTTGAGAGTCAGGGTGCATTTGTGTCCTATTGGTCCATACAGAGCCAAGATACAGCGCTCCCATCTTTTGCATATTAGTTTTTTCCCCTCATGCATATCCACTCACTTGCTCACTCACTCAAATCCTATTTGAGGGCTGCGGGGAGGCTGGAGTCTAGCTTGGCCAACACGAGGAGAAAGCAGGATGTATAGTTGAACAGCTCGCTTATACCATCATCACATGGCAACACTCTACTATTCACACACTATCGTCATCAAAGGGCAATTTGGAACAGTTGACTAACCTAACGTGCATGTCATTTAAACCGTGGAAGGAAACCGGTGTACCCGGAGGAAACCCACATAAGCACCGTCCGGAACATGCAAACTCTAAACATAAAAGTTCAAGCCCGGGACTCGAACCCGGGACCATCTTGCTGTGTGAGTCAGATGTTCTCGCCACTACACCACTGTTCTGCCTCATGCAGATCCATTGAATGTTTAAACTAATTTTAGTAAACATAATATACTGCCTGCTTTACTTCCATATAGTTCTCACTAAAAACTATTCGAGAGAGGTGAAAGGTCATGTTTTTAAAGGTTAAAATAAAAACGATTTTACTAAAGCCTCACTTTTCTTTGCATGCTCCACAGTGACATTGTTTGTTTGTTTGATTGATACACAATTTTTTTGCATTATAATAAATATTTTCTAATTATATCAACACTTTCAGGATCTGGTTAAGATTATTAGCGAGACCTGCATGTGTTTGTAATACAGATACTGTACCACTTGGAGAAACTAATACTATGCAAACACTTTTATATTTTATATGTACGAATGAAGCATGTTTGGCTTTTTTTTTAACAGGTTAAAGCACGCTCTGCTACACGCGAGGTTATAGCGACGTACTCTGTGGATGATATTTTTATTGAGCTAGTAATCCAGCTGCCTCAGAACTACCCTCTAGGCTCCATCACTGTAGAGAGTGGCCGCAGGGTAGGAGTCGCAGTGCAGCAGTGGCGCAACTGGATGCTGCAGCTCAGCACTTACCTTACACACCAGGTAAGACCAATATGCCATTCCGGTTCATCCCAATGGTGTTCATTTAGTTTCAGTTCAGGGCTCATTGCAGTCCAGGCCTGTCCATTCCACTTTATTCCTTTACAGGCTTGGTAAAACATTTCTACATGGAGCTTCGTAATGGCACGGGGACATTCTCAGTCCCATTTGTATCCAGTGAAAGGAAATTGTTATGCAGCAGAATACAATCATTCAAGACAGTCGTGTGCTTTCAAGTCTGTCGGAACAGTTTGGGGAAACAGCCACATATTGGTCTCACTCCGTTATGGTAGTCTTTCAAGCTAGGCATAGCAAAGGGTATTAAACACCACTGTCAGTGCAACTGGTTCAATAATAATTAGAAATACTACAATTCTACAAACCTCTTTTTTTATTATACTGCTATAGTATCTACTCAAGCCTTATTTATACCCGAAGGCATATATTTTATTTTATTTAATAAGTATTTCATAATTATTTGCTAGTTGTTCCATCTCGGAGATTATTCAATCTGGCGGCATCCAACAAGCTGAAGGTGAATAATTGAAGTATAAACTACATTTAAACCTGGGGGGTGGGGGGAGGGGTTTAAATTAAAAGAGATTATGGTTTGTTTTAAAATTAAAATCATCACAGACATTTGAGCTCAGAGTGCATGCGTGAGCAGGTACATTAGAGCCTTGCAGCATCTTTTTAAATCCTTTTTCAAAGTTGTACAGTAGTATAGGCACGGAAGTACCGCAAAGAAAAGCAAAGTAAAACTAAATTCATCGGGGCTTGCCAGCCCATTGCGGGTCAGAAACACACTGACGGCAACCTGTACTCTTTACGAAAGACGGCAATGGTTCTTTTACATGCCTCTCATCACAGACAGTCAGGGACATGGCAGGTCTATGGTAACCCAGTTAGTTGCATTGGGGGGTAGCAGTGACAACTCTGTGATTGTGGGAATTAAACCCCTGAATTTGGGATCAGTAACCCAACGCCGTAACCACTTAACCACTACCGTCCCTAAATTAAATTATATCTTTTTAAACGTTTTAACCATGACCGAGACAGGTCAGGTGATTCTGTGTGATCCAAATCAAGGTGAACACTTTTTAGCTAATGCCATTTGTTTATAGCCTACATATTAAGGGTAGAGTATTGTGTGTGTGTGTGTGTGTGTGTGTGTGTGTGTGTGTGTGTGTGTGTGTGTGTGTGTGTGTGTGTGTGTATATACAACATGGAAATCTGCACTCCATGCTCCAGTGAAATATATTTTTATACCTGTTCAATGATTAAGTGTATGCTGCAGAGAAACAGATTAAAACAAACTGAAAAATTAAACTTTTCTGGTTTATTTTTCGAATTTAATGCATGATAAGGTTTGCTTCACCTGTTCGAAGTGGCTGTGACTAACCATGTATGTACTGTGATCTCTCGCAGCTTCAGTTTCTGCGGCTTCAGTGCATCGTGGGTTTTTCAAAAATATTCAGCGAAATATAAAAAAAATAAGGAAATAAAGGGAAAATAGAGTAAAAAAAGTTAAGGAAAGTGCCATAAAACAAGGCTAATTATGCGAAAAACAACCCAACAAAACCACTTGCATTTTTATGTGAGGTGTGCATCTGTGTGCGCGCACGCTCGTATTTGTATGTATGTGTATTTATATTTAATTTACATCATATGCATTATTTTTGAATGTTTGTTATTAGAAACATTTATAGTGTTGAATATATACAGTGGGCCCTCGATATCTGCCGGGGTTCGGTTCCAGCCCCGCCCGCGAGTGAAGATAATCCACGAGTTCTGTACCCGGAAGTAAAACACTGTGTATCTATTACATGCGCTAAAATATGCTTCTTAAACACATTCTATAGACAGTCTTACTCATTAATACAGTATTAATGTCGTAAAATGTAGTAATGATTAAGAAAACTTTTCAATTTTTACTGTTATATTTATTGATGATAAAATATCAACATTATACAGCATATACTGTTGTAAAGCACTAGTATTAAAGTCTTTTTCAATTATTATTCCAGTACAGTATCTAAGTTAATGTTTAGAATGTTTGTGTGTGAGATTTTATGTTCTGTAGCATGTTTAACAAATGTTACCAAAAGGATAAACTTTATTATGCTTCATGTCCTTTTACATTGAACTTGGAGTGACATCTCCAAGATGGAGCTGCCTAGAGTGTGACGTCATGGAGTTCTCAGAGTCAAATTGTTTCTTTGTTTGTTTTAATTTGTTTTATTTGCTGTTTTGTTTGTTCATGTTTTGCACTATGCTCGTCTATGACCGGTCGACCCTACTACAGCTATAAGATCGGAGTCTTCTGAAGTTTAGCACCTTCCTATCCTGAGCTAATATGCTATGGTAGCTCAATGCTAGCTGCATCCCGGCTAACAATAAGCCCAGGTGGAGTTCTCAGAGTCTTGGTTAGCACTTATTGTTAGCCGAATGAAGAAACCATTTGACTCTGAGAACTCCGCGACGTCGCCCTCTAGGCAGCGCCATCTTGGAGACGTCACTCCAAGACATCACTCCAAGTTCAATGTAAAATGACATGAAGCGTAATAAAGTTTATCCTTTTGGTATCGTTTGTTAAACATGCTACAGAACATGAAATCTCACACACAAACGTTCTAAACATTAACTTGGGTACTGTACTGGAATAATAATTGAAAAAGATTTTAATACAACAGTTCAGAGGAAACTGTCGTTTCTTCAGGAGAAAGTCTTATTTCTTCAGAAGAGACATCCAACGTTTTCTATCGCTTAGCCAGAGAAGACGCACAGTGTTTGAGTGGCATCATAGAGCTTAACTGGTAATTAAAACGCACAAAAAAGAGGCTTATTGACAACGTGTGCGTGACTGAGGAAAAAGGGGCGTTGCATCATCTCAATCAATCAGCAGGAAGGAGGACAGCCATTGGCTGAATTTGAGTGACGTGTCAGTTGCTTGGCAGGCGGCGAATACTCAAACTGTGAGTGCAAAACCGCGAATAGTCAAGGGTCTACTGTATTTATTGATATTATATACACATACATGTATGTATACTTCAGTCGGGGGGTTCAAGCCTTCGCGGATATCGGTGGTCGCGGGTGTGTGTGTGTGTGTGTGTGTGTGTGTGTGTGTGTGTGTGTGTCGGTCCCAATTAACATTGGAAAGTGAGGGATCCCTGTACTTTTTTTTGGAATTAAGTACATTATCCACTTGGGATAGTGTATTTTGAATCTTCAGATTGTGCTGTTCCTGTGTGGTGTCTATACAGTAATAACTACCGCCCCACACTCCCACTCCCAAATGGATCCATATAAAATGAGCATATTGTATATGACTGTTTGTACTGTGTGTAGAATGGCAGTATCATGGAAGGTCTGTCTCTGTGGAAGAATAATGTGGATAAGCGGTTTGAGGGAGTGGAGGACTGCATGATTTGCTATTCTGTCATCCATGGATCCAACTATTCTCTTCCCAAAAAAGCCTGTCACACATGTAAGAAGAAGTTCCACTCTGCATGTCTAGTAAGTATCATATCTCTAGTTATTTCTCTCTCACACACACACACACACACACACACACACACACACACGCTATTTTTGCACAGGACTTTGTGTATAAATAATGTTCATGTTTCTTTTTTCCTTTTTTAGTTTAAATGGTTTACATCAAGCAACAAGTCCACCTGCCCCCTGTGTAGGGAGACCTTTTTCTGAACTCTTGCATGGACAAATGGCTGGACTGTAATTATGGATACAATGGAACAAAGGTCAAGAAAAATATACTCCACCGATGAATTTGTGCATGAGAAAATGTTGATGCTGTTTTGACAAACTTTTTTGTGCCGTAATCATCTGATCCAGTTTTAGTGATCACGCAGGCACTGACTTACGCCTCGGTCCCTTCGCTGAGATGAATCCTAAAAAGGTCTCGGTGAAATTGCATGAATCAAACCTATGTATTCAGGCCAGAAGTACTGACACCACATCCAATTTGTCTTTATTTGCTGAACCCATGGACTGTGGTGGACTGCCTTGACCTGCCATATTGTTTCTCAATCCTTTTTTTTTTTTTTTTTTTTTTTTTTTTTAAAAGAATGTTTCCCAAACAAGATGCATATGCTTGCACCTGAATCTGATAAAGGATTTTTAAAAATAAAACTGGTTGGAACTCTAGATATCTAGAAAAAAATTGGACGTAACTTCTCTTTAGGGCTCCAGATAAACCCTCCTCTGGCCTTGGACGCCTTTCTGAAGCTAGCACGCCTCTCTTCATGCACAGGCTCTGCTCTGACTCCAGGTCTGTGCCTAGATGGGTCATGTACCGGTAGAAAGACAAGGGAGCATTTGATTGGATATTTCTCCTCAGGCCGTGAGGCAGTGATTGGTTCATGTTTTTACAAGATTACACCCACCACAGATAATAGATGAGGTTTTTTTTTTAAATCTTTTTTCATGTCTCATAATTTATTGATTGCTGTCTGAGTGTAAAGACCATTTCAACCCATGTGAGTCTGTGCAGGCAACAAAAACTTTACCAACCACAACTCTATGGCTTTAATTTCATGAACAAAAGGAAGATGTTTGTGCTGTACAGGTGCCTGTACTGAACTCGGCCTGTATATCAGGCTATTGTATGCGGTTGTGCTCGGGACCATGTTAATCGGTTGTGCTGAACCATTCCAGTTTCTGAATAGTAGATCATTTAAGAATTGTTTGTGGTCATTTGCATGTGCTTTTCATTTGTAATAATGTGCAGATTCTTGATGCAGAGACCCAGATTAAGGTGCACATTTCAATGCGTTTATTTTCTTTCCAAGAGTGCAATAAATCCGTTCCTAATTAATATTATAACAACATTAGTGGTAGGAGTATTTGACTTGTAAATGCTGTTCGAGTTATTCATCTTCAGTATGTGCTTTGTCCAGGTTGGGGTCACAATGAATCTGGAGCATATCCCAGAAAACCGGGGGTGTGAGGTGAGACTATAACCCCCTGAATGTTATTTCCGTCTGGTGCAAAACTCAAACCGATATGGTGAGGATATGTAAATCCCCACACAGACACACAAACACGGGGAGCACTGATGAGGTCGAGATCATCACCATTTTTAAACCAGTCACCCTTCCTTTCATTGTCTATACCACTTATCTGTTATGGCCACGGGGAACTGGATTCAACCCCAACTTATTTCTGGAGGAAGGCGGGGTACACCAAGAACATATATATCTCAATATATATGAGGGCTAACACACATGAGCAAACATTCACCCTCACATTCCCAGCCATGGGCTATACAGAGTTGTTCGTAGACCTAATACAGTATATGGACTGGAGGTTGGAAACCAGACCACCCAGAGGACACCCATGCAGGCACTTGAAAAAGATCTGCATAGAAATGCCCATTTACTGAACCACTTTATAATCTTGAGCTCTCACGGAGGCTGGTGCCCATCTCAGCCAACACTGAGCGAAGGCGGGGTACATCCTGAACAACTCACCAGACAATTAAAGGGCACACAGGCTGGAAATTTCAAATCTCTGAGGCGATGGTGCCAATAACTGCTGACCTGTGCATCACCATTCCTCCCGAAACGAATCATGCATGGTTCCTGCTGCTGTACTCTGCAATGGGCTATACAGAGCAGCTCGTAGACCTAGTATATGGACTGCAGGGGGGAACCAGACCACCTAGGGGAAGCCCATGCAGGCACATGATGAAAAACATGCAAGCTCATTTGACAGATGTGTAAAAACAAACAAAAAACCCCATATTGTCATCCAAAGAGTGCTACACGTGCACACCAGGAAATGGTGAGAGACGATATGAATTTATAATCAAATCACAGGCTGACCAATCTGCTAAATGGTAAATATTTGATTGTAGCCATCACTGAGGATTTGTGGGCCAGAAAAATGAATAACATAAATAACAGTCTGTCCTTGTTTGCACTGCTTGTGTTCATTTACCAAAAGTTTTCTCTTTTATCCATTCTCTGCATTTTGTGAAATGTCCGATCAATGACACTGACCTTCCTTAGTCAGAAATCCATTACAAGGATCCCTCACTTTCTGTGGTTAATTGGGACCAAGATCCCCACGTGACCACCGAAGTCTGCGAAGTAGGATCACCCCCGACTGACATATACGTACATGTATATGTGTATATAATCTCAATAAATACATATGCAATGCTATAAATGCTGAAAATAAAAATTAAACATGAAAAAATAATGCATAAGATGTAAATAAAATATAAACACACACATACAGACTCGCGCAATGTAACTAGTTTGGATGGGAGGTTTTGGGTTGTTTTTTGTTTTGTTGGGTTTTTTTTTTTTGCATAATTGACCTTGTTTTTGTGGCATTTTCCTTAACTTTCTCCCCTAAACTTCCTTAATTTTCTTATTTTTTAATTTGATCAATATTTAAAAAAAAAAAAAAAAAAGCGATGCACTGAAGCTGTATGAATTGAAACGCGAAGTAGCGAGGGATCCCTTTACTGTATTCATTCATTCATTCATATATTGAACCGGTGATTTCTTCTAGAGTTGCAGGGTCTCGGTCAACTCGTTGAGGGCAGAGTATCACCAATCCATTGCAGGGCCAACACAGTCACACCTTGGGGCAATTTGGAAGGGTCAGTTAACGTAATGCACATGTTTTTGAACTGTGGAAGGAAACCTGATTACTTGGAGGAAACCCACACAAGCACGGTAAGAATATGCAAACTCCATTTTGAAGTACCGTTGCCGAGCTAGGACTCTAACCCGGGACCTTCTTGCTGTAAGGCAGACATGCTAACTGCTATGCCACTTCCCTATTAACATGTTCATTCACTCATCCATTCATTTTCTGAAATGTTTAATCCTAATTAGGGTTGCTGGGAGGCTGGTGTCTAACTCCACCAACTCTGGGCAAGGGCAGAGTAACTCTGGACAGCTCACAGGCCTCTGCAGGTCACAGTTATTATATTTTTTTAACGTGCTTTGTATTTATTTCCTTGGGGAACTGTTTGATTATTGTTTTATCATCAATTTTATATATTGTGTATTCCAGTATTCATCATATTCAAGTTTTCAGTTTTAATACCTTTTCTAAGGTCCTCTGATTGATAATTTGCCTCTAATTATATTCTTAGTACTGAGTAAATTCCTAATCAACATCACTACATTTAAGAGAAAAAAAAATTAAGGGCTGGCAGTGGTGGCCCCGGTGGTAAGGTGCTGGGTTACCAATCCCCAGGTTGGGGGTTCATGCCCCATTGTCACTGCAATTATCAATGGCCGGCTGTGTTTCTCACTGTCTATGGTGAGAGGTAAAAAAGCCATGTACTGACTTTTGTCAAGAGTAGCTGCCGAGCCGTCTGCATTTTTCATTTTTCCTCTCTGGGATGGCCTGGTGAGCAGGCCAGGGTGTGTGTGTGTGTGTGTGTGTTTGTATATATATATACATACATACACAAGTCCTCAAAAAATTAGCATATTGTGATAAAGTTCATTATTTTCTGTAATGTACTGATAAAAATTAAACTTTCATATATTTTAGATTCATTACACACCAACTGAAATATTTCAGGTCTTTTATTATTTTAATACTAAAATATATGATTGTATATATGATGTATGATTTTGGCATACAGCTCATGAAAACCCAAAATTCCTATCTCAAAAAATTAGCATATGATGTTCAGGTAGTGTAAACGAGCTATTAACCTAATCATCTGAATCAACCAATTAACTCTAAACACCTGCAAAAGATTCCTGAGGCTTTTAAAAACTCCCAGCCTGGTTCATTACTCAAAACCACAATCATGGGTAAGACTGCCGACCTGACTGCTGTCCAGAAGGTCATCATTGGCACCCTCAAGCAAGAGGGTAAGACACAGAAAGAAATCTCTGAGCGAATAGGCTGTTCCCAGAGTGCTCCTCACTGCACCTCAGTGGGACGTCTGTGGGAAGGAAAAAGTGAAAGAAGGGCCAATTCCAGACCTTGGGGGACCTGTGGAAGCAGTGGACTGAGTCTGCAGTAGAAACATCCAGAGCCACCGTGCACAGGCGTGTGCAGGAAATGGGCTACAGGTGCCGAATTCCCCAGGTCAAGCCACTTTTGAACCAGAAACAGCGGCAGAAGCGGCTGACCTGGGCTACAGAGAAGCAGCACTGGACTGTTGCTCAGTGGTTCAAAGTACTTTTTTCGGATGAAAGCAAATTTTGCATGTCATTCGGAAATCAAGGTGCCAGAGTCTGGAGGAAGACTGGGGACAAGGAAATGCCAAAATGCCTGAAGTCCAGTGTCAAGTACCCACAGTCAGTGATGGTCTGGGGTGCCATGTCAGCTGCTGGTGTTGGTCCACTGTGTTTTATCAAGGGCAGGGTCAATGCAGCGAGCTATCAGGAGATTTTGGAGCACTTCATGCTTCCATCTGCTGAAAAGCTTTATGGAGATGAAGATTTCATTCTTCAGCACGACCTGGCACCTGCTCACAGTGCCAAAACCACTGCTAAATGGTTTACTGACCATGGTATTACTGGGCTCAATTGGCCTGCCGACTCTCCTGACCTGAAGCCCATAGAGAATCTGTGGGATATTGTGAAGAGAAAGTTGAGAGACACCAGACCCAACACTGTGGATGAGCTTAAGGCCGCTATCGAAGCATCCTGGGCCTCCGTAACATCTCAGCAGTGCCACAGGCTGATTGCCTCCATGCCACGCCGCATTGAAGCAGTCATTTCTGCAAAAGGATTCCCGACCAAGTATTGAGTGCAGAACTGAACATAATTATTTGAAGGTTGACTTTTTTGTATTAAAAACACTTTGTTTAATTGGTCGGATGAAATATGATAATTTTTTGAGATAGGGATTTTGGGTTTTCATGAGCTGTATGCCAAAATCATCAGGATTAAAACAATAAAAGACCTGAAATATTTCAGTTGGTGTGCAATGAATCTAAAATATATGAAAGTTTAATTTTTATCAGTACATTACAGAAAATAATGAACTTTATCTCAATATGCTAATTTTTTGGGAAGGACTAGTATACATGTGTGTGTTTTTTATATATAAATATCTATATATATATATATATATATATATATATATATATATATATATAAATGTGTGTGTGTGTTTTATATATATATATATATATATATAAGTGTGTGTATATATATATATATATATATATATATATATATATAAGTGTGTGTGTATATATATATGTATATATATATAAAAACACATATATTGTGTGTATATATATATATATATATATATATATGTGTGTGTGTGTGTATTTATATATATATTTATATATATATATATATATATATATATATATATATATATATATATATATATATATATATGTGTGTGTTTGTCTATGTGTGTGTTTATATATATATATATATGTGTGTATTTTTATATATATATATATATATATATATATATATGTGTGTGTGTATTGTATATGTATGTATGTAATTGATTAATTTTTCTAAACAACTTAATTCTAAGTTGGATTGCAGGGAGGCTGATGCCTAACTCAACCAACTTTGGGTGAGGGAGGGGTACTCCATGAATGACTTTCCAGACCATTGCAGGGGTAACACACATGTACATCTATTTACCCTCACTATCACACCTAGGGGCAAGTTGGAACAGTCAATCGGCCTACTATGCATGTTTTTCGGCTGTGGGAGGAAACCCACACAAGCTTGGCGCGAACATGCAAACTCCACACAGAAATGGCCAAGCCCAGGAATTGAACCCAGGCCTTCTTGCTGTGAGGCGGACATGCTAACCACTGCACCAGCGTGACTTATCATCATCATCATCACAAAACAAAAAAGGAAGCTACGTAGTCAGACATGGATGAATATTTTATATCGAGGAAATGTATTCACTCTTGATTTACTGCCACGTTATCAGTACCTTCATCATTAGTAGTAGAGCGCGTGATAGCGGAAGGAAGAATAAATGAAAGCAGAGTGCAGATATGAGTGAGTGACCGAGAGAAAGAAAAAGACACAGTGTCTCGTGTTTGTTGATGCCTAAGAGGAGTTCACCCAGACGGCAGTCTATCATAATAAACTTGATTTCCTTTCAGTGGTCTTTTATTGACTTTAATCTGCTTGGAATGCCAATAGCAATTTCAGATTACTGGAAAAGCCAAACCCTGTTACCATTGGTTCTTGGAAACCTCCCGATTAAGCAACCGCTACTGGCGCCGAATGGCTGTCGTTTGTGGATCTTGGGGTTCTGTCATTTGCTATTTTGGGTCATTTATTTGTATAATGGAAGGCTTGTTTTTAATGCATTGCGTGTTTGAACGCTGTTGAATATGATATTTATCATCAGTGAGATCGGACAGAACTGATTTTTGTTATTATTCAGTCTAGTTGTATTTAAAAGGAAAATGTTTGTCAGTGCTATGCTTTTTGGAAGACCTTTACTTTCATATGCACAGAAGACAGCTTCTCCAGCGATGGAGAAGTACCAAAGTATTCCAGTACAAACCCTAGATGGCAGTATGTCGTTATATCTTGCACACCTGTCTGGCTTCTGCTGTTTCAGAGCACTTGTGTACACCAGAGTGTTTCAGTTCTCTTACTTTTGTCAGTCTGGAACAGCAAATGATTTTTGTCTTCAGTGTTTACATTGGGTTCTACTGGGGGCTATGCGATTATACAAATGGTACTGAATCTGCTGAATCAGTTGGACTGGAGTTTTGCTGAAAGCGTGATGCTTTTATTCCCTTAGTAGATAATGTTACTTTCCATTAGACTAAAGAATAACTCACTTAAAAAGAGAGCGCACAACGGTATGATGCAAGTAACCCTTTTTCCTCTTGCTTGCTTTTACATGTGATTTAATCCACTCGATATTCTCTCCTCTGTGTGCTGCTGCACGGCTCCAGTTACTCTACAGTTCATTCTGACCCATATGAGTTGTTCTGCTCCTCACTCTTGAGTCATGCTTCACCTCCATGCTCAAGGCCACTATTCTACTCCCTAAATAGCAGCACATTGGTGCTATTCTGCCTGCTCAATAAAAACAGGCCAGCTGTTGCTCATCCTTCTGCCCTCGCTCCTTTTTATCATCATCAAAGCAGCCAGTTTACACCAATTCGTCCGACTCCCTGTGTATCAAATCTTCCTTGTGTCTTCTTCAGCGTCACCCTCCTGGCTATATATATATATATATATGTCCTGGTTTGATGCGGGGGGTCATTTCTGCTGGCTTATTACCCTGTTTGCTGCCTGACGAGGCGAGATTAGTATTTATTCGGTCACATCAGACTGGGGGAATTAATTACCGAGGCAACGTAGGCTTGCCTTAATTTTCCTCATCCATGATTCTTCTGTATCTTGATGGTACACACAGAGCCTGTGCCTTCTGCTTTGCATGGGTTAATGTTACACTGATGAATTTCTGGTATATTGGTCTTATAGAGGTTGCGCATTTTCAAATCAAGCTGTATTTGCATACATATTTATTCAGCAGTTTGGGTGGAAGCGGCTCAGCGGCGAAATCCCCGAAAGTCCAACAGAATATTGTTTATAGCAAAGTGACTTTCCCATAATTTGTGGGAAATTTACCAGCATGCATTCAAACACATTATCTTCAGTTGGATGCACAACACAGATGTGGATTTCCACATTACTGAACTCGGTAATGGTCGTGCACAGGAAAAGCCCAGTTCAGTTCAGTTTAGTTTCAACTTTTACATGCGGCACCACTAATAAAACTTCACGTGACCAATTGTGAAAAGCAAAAAAAAAAAAAGAAAAAAAAAAAGGGTTTGCAGTTTCTTTTCAGAATCAGATCTGGGACCCTGACTTGAATTCTGTTGCAATGTGCTGCTCTCGGTCTTTTCACCAGGGCATTGTTGATTGACGTGGGAGAGAAGAGTCATTGTTACTCCATGTTTTATGCCTTTTTGTTTCATTCTCAGTTTTTATCCACCGTTTGAAAAAAAAAAAAAAAAAAACACAACTCCCTTCAACTTTGTCATGAATGTTTTTTTTTTATTATTATTTATTTAGTTTTTGCAGTAGTACTCTCACTGAGATGAAAATGAAATACGTAGCTTTCTGCACACTCCACCTTCACTTCCACTATTACAACCAGAACCTAATCAAAAAGAACATTTTTTTTTTTTTTTTTTTTTCCCCCCACTGGCTGTACAGGTTTTTTTTTTTTTTTTTTTTTTTTTTTTTTTTTCCCTTCCTCCCCCCACCATTGTACCAGGGCCCACTATGCCCAAACTGACAGACCTGAATGATGATGAGCACCATTATTATTATCATCACCGTCTCTCCATTCAAATTCTGCTTTAATACTCCGTATCGATTGCAGTCCTTGACTTTGCGCTGTGTATTCAATTTTAGCCATCAGTGCGTTCTGCTGAACAGAGCATCTCATCTTTCGTTGCATAAATCTCATTTGCTATCTCTAGGAGCACATGGTGCCTGTCTCCTCTGGCAGGGATGATTCGTTTTGCTAGGATGCACACTAGATGGGGAGGAAAAGGGAAAGAAGGTTGAAGGCAGGGATATAATCTTACTGTGTTTTTAGTCGGACTCCTTAAACATGCTCTCTAATGTCTAAAGTGCTGAAGCTGGAATGTCTAAATTAGGAAATAGAGGGCAGACGAGAACCCATTGTCCTTGCTTCATGTTGTTTACTCGGTGCGATTTTGCTACGGAGGCTTTAAATAAGTACAAATGGAGCAGCCCGGGGAGGGATTTAGACCAGTGATTTGCCTCAACTTCGAAAGAGGATGCCGATAATAGCAGGCTTTCAGTTCTTATTTGAACAGTTGTATCTGTCAAAGGAATATTATCAAGTGGAAAGACGACCACAGGCTGGATAAGAATAGAATTTAATAAAGGAAGCTGTAGGGTAACTTACAGACACTTACCCAGAGCACCTTGCAATTATTTAATTGTATGTTGCTAACTTCACAGCATCGCTCATCTCCAGCAGCCCGATCCAGTGTGTGAAGTGTGTGGTCGGTCAGTGCTTGCCAGGACTTCGACTGAATTTACAACAGGAAGTAGTGTCCATGACATTTTTCTAAACTCATAGGAATCATTCATTCATTTTCTCAACGTCTTAATCTTAAGGAGGTTCGTGAAGAGGCTGGCGCCCGTCTCGGCTGACTCAGGGTGAGGGTAGAGCACACCCTGGACAGGTTCCCAGACACATCACAGGGCAGAAACACACTGACGGCAACTCAATGGCCTACCTTTTTTTTTTTTTTTTTTTTTTTAATTTATTGTGTTTTATTTATTTATTTATTTATTTTTTTTTACAAGTGACAGCAATGGTTCATTAACATACCTCTCACCACAGACAGTGAGAGACATAGCTGACCTTTGCTCACCCAGTTAGTTGCACTGGGGAGACAACAGTGACAGCTTGGTGATAGCGGGACTTGAACCCCTGACCTGCGGATCAGTAAGTGGTAGGAATCATCCTGAAACACAATTGTTTTTCTTTTGATATGTGTGATTGGTGGTGGTGAGCAGCATGGTCATGTAGTGATTAGCACGTCCACCTCACAGCCATAATATGGGTGATATACTTCCAGTGATGGGTGAACCCGTGTGTGTGTGTGTGTGTGTGTGTGTGTGTGTGTATGTAGAGATTTAATGTTCTCCTTGTGCTTGCTTAACTTTCCTTCAGATACTCCAGTTTCTTCTCAAAGTCCCAAGTCATACACAGTAGGCTAATTAGCTGCTCAAGATGCCCTTAAGCTTGAATGGTTGTGTGTCTTTATCGGTTCTGCGATTATTGGTCGAGATTTTTAGAGCGTACTCAGCTTACAGTCACAGTCGGCTGAAGATCACACAATCTGGAGCAGCCACCAAACCTAATGTTCATGTCTTTGGACTGCGGAAAGAAACCGATTTCAAATGAAACTCCACACTGAAACGGCCGTCGAACCCAGGACCTTCCTACTCTGAGGTGACGTGGTAACCACTAAGCCACCATACCATGTGCAATTACTTAGTGCAAAAAGGCATACATATATGGAAATTGTTAGGAAGGTCAACAATGGAATAAATGGACAATTTAAGTGCTACATTGCGGGGAGCCGGTTTTACGGGCTCATGACGTACTTGAGAAATGCTGCGAACCATTGTCGTGGCTTTCCATACGTAGCATAACGAACGGCTGTAGATTGGTTAGAATCAACCTGAACTTATAAATATTTACAATGAAAAAGAGAGACTAGTAAATGTTATGGTAAATTTGATTGGCTGTTGTCGGGGTGTGTGTATATATATATATATATTAATATTATTGTGTGTGTGTGTATATGTATGTGTATATATATAATATATATATATAAAACCCACACACACGTCTATAGAAACATACATTCACATATATATAGGGTGACCCCAAAAATGGGAACTTTTTAACAATATTATATTTTATTTATAGTAATTGAAACCTTAAAATATGCCATTTAAGGATAAATGACGAACCTTTCATGGCGAAGTATTTACTTGTTCAAGGTCACTGTCTCGCAGTGTTGCCACTTGCTCCTGTCTAGCAATATGCCATTCAAAAATTCCCGTTTGTTTGGGTCACCCTATATATATATATATATATATATATATATATATATACGGACAGGGATCCCTTCCTTACTTTCCGTGGTTAATGGGGACCGAGACCCCCCGTGACTACCGATTTCCGTGAAGTAAGATTGACCCCCCCCTGACTGATGTATATGTGCATGTATATGTGTACATAATATCAATAAATACATATTCAACGCTGTAAATGCTTATAATAACAAACATTCAAAAATAATGCATAAAATGTAACTAAAATATAAATTCACACACTCAGATGCGCACCTCACATAAGTATATAAGTATAGTAAATAAATATTTATAATAAATATATATTATAATAAGTATATAAGTAGTCTTTTAGGGGGTGTGGGGGTTGTTTTTGTTTGTGGTTTTTTTTTTTTTTTGCATTATTGGCTTTGTTTTGTGGCATTTTCCTTAAAATTTTCCCTATTTTTCCTTTTTTTTCCAATGAATATTTTTTAAAAACCCGCGATGCACTGAAGCCGCAGAAACTGAAGCATGAAGTATCGAGGGATCACTGTGTGTGTGTGTGTGTGTGTGTGTGTGTGTTTATGTGTGTATATATATATATATATATATATATATTGTAGCATTATGCATCGTACAGAAATACATAGCAGCGTAAGAGTTAATAGTTGTGTTGTCAAGACCAAAGGTAAGTGGCTAGTCTTTGTGATATTAACTCGTAGTAAGATAGCATAGCTATAAGAAAAAAAAAAAAGTCTTGTGAGCCTCACACATTTTTTCCCAGTTAGATAGAACAATGCACCTCACTGGATGTACATCAGTGTCTTATCTACTGATTCCATGTTTGGTCATATGGCTGCAGTCGTTTACTTTTTGTGAAAGAGACAATAACCTTCAGTCAGTTGGCAAAATGGACAAAACTGTGTATAGTGTGGTGATAAAGTTTCTGTCCTGGAGAGTCAATCTGCCAAACAGGTCGAAGATTGATTGATTGACTGCTGTTTATGGGGAGTCTTCCACTTGCTCTGCAACTATCAACTGTTCAGAGAAGGAATTCCAGTTTGGCAGACAGAGTTTACAAGATGATCCTGCGGTCAGGATGGCCCTCAACCAATACCAACCGGAAAAACACTGACACTGTGCATAAACTAATGAGGGAACCACCGAATTACTTCCCCATGAGTTAGAAGAAGTAACCTGCCATATGGATCCATAAACAGCGTACTTCACGATAAACTCCACATGTCCAAAATATGTGCAAGATGGGTCCTGAGAATGTTTTGGGATGATCTGAAGCTATTGATGGTCATGATCAGTGGGACCTTGCTTACTTGGTACAAAGCCAACCCAGATGATTTTAATTTTACAGTTGTAACCGGTGATAAAACTGAGCTTTATCATTATAATCCATAGAGCAAAGAGGAATCGATGGAATGTTGACACACCACATCTAAAAAGAAGTTTAAAGCCATGAGGTCCACCAAGAAGGTTATGGTGACAATTTTCTGGGAGAGCAAAGGAGTGATTTCACACCGACGACCTGCCCCATGGGACCACAGCGAATAGGGAATATTACAGTAACCCACTGAAGTAGGTGCTGCAATCCATCAAGGAGACGCGCCATGGAAAAATCCGTTGTGCTGCTTATCCAGTCCAGTGCGTCAGTCCACACCAGCCGAGGTGCGATGGAAGTCATGTGTGAGTGAGGCTACAAACTCAGCCCCCAGCAACTTTCACCTCTTTCCCAGGCTGAAAATACCACCTTCAGGGCTGGAAATTTGAGGATGATGAGCTGACGGTTCCTCTTGAGAGCTGGTTATGGGACCAAGATGATGTTGAGTTCTATTGATCAGGTATGGATGACTGGCAAACATGATGGAATAATGGATAAGGAACTGGAAGGGGACTACGTTGAAAAATAAAGTCGTACAATTCCAAATATCTTGCTCTTTCCGTGTGAGGTTAGAAACGTTTTGATATCCTCTTGTGCAACCCCATAGTTATGCATTAATAATTTAATAAATTGCTTGTAGACATAAATGTAAACGTGCTACGGAGTAAATTTGCACATAGAAACTGCACAAAACATAAAATGAACTACAGAAGGCCTTTTTAAAAAGGTGAGTTTTCAGAGCATTTTTCAAGGTGTCCATGGTCTGCGGTCTGTCTGTCTGTCTTCCTTTCGGCTTTTTCCCTTTTACTCGGGAGTCGCCACAGCGAATCATCTGATTCGCACGTTTTGATTTGGCAGAAGTTTTTACGTCGGATGCCCTTCCTGTCACAACCCTTTTTAGCAAGGGACAGAAACACGCTGACGACTTTGCATCTACTCTTTACGAAAGTCAGCAATGGTTCTTTTACATCAACCTCTCACCATAGACAGTGAGGGACATGGCCCACCTTTGATAACCCAGTTAGCTGCACTGGGGGGGACAGTGACAACCTTGTGGAGAGTGGGACTCGAACCCCCAACCTTTGGATCAGCGCTCCAGCGCCCTATACCACTAGACCACCACTGCCCCCATGGTCTGCGGTGTCCTCAAGTTATCGATGACGGTGTTCCATAGGCCAGGAGTGGATAAGCAGGAAACCTTAGTTTTGTCCTTGAGATTTAAAGGATGTAGGTGTTGGAGGACGGTGGGAGTGATGGGATATGTGAAGTGAGGAGATACTTGATGTAGGTGGGGCAGTTCCATGAACTCATTGGTGGGTAAATTGTACTCAAAGTGGAGTGAGACTGGGAGCCAGTGTGGTGTTTTGAGAATGAGATTGATATGGCAAATTTTTTCACATTCATTAGGATTTTAGAAGTGCTGTTCTGAATGTGTTGGAGCTTTTGAATGCTTTTGTTAGAACTACTGATGTGAAGTGTGTTGCATTAGTCCAGATTGGAGGAGACAAAAGCATGGACCAATATATTTTTTTTTTATTTATTTATTTTTTTTTTGCATCTGCCCGGGTGTGTGTGTGTGTGGGGGAGGGGCGGCGTCTGGTGATGCTCTTGAGATCTTGAAAGAGGTTTTATGGTGGTTGTTGGATGTGGGCATAATAGATGAAGTAAGGGTTCATTTTTATACCAAGGATGATGGGAGATAGTGGAATGCCATAAATAGAGAACGTGATACTAGTGATGGTGGAAGTGCAGACTTGGTGTGGAGTGCTGTCAATCACAGCAGAATCCAGCGTAATGATCCCACTTGAAAAATGGAAAGCAGCTTGTTTAAATCTAGGACCTAATCATAGTGTTACTATTTGTTTGTTTTATTTTATTTATATTTTTACATTCATTAATTAATTTTTTTTTGTTATACTGTATTAACCTCGGAAGGGAAATTATTGCGTCTTCATTCCACCCATCCAAAGAGGGCGCACACACTCGGAGCAGTGGGCTGCCACACATATTTGGGGCACCTGGAGAGCAGTTGGGAGTTTGGTCCCTTGTTCAAGTGCACTTTTAGCCATGAAGGTGGAGCGAAAGGAAGGTGCAGCCCCTCCACCCACCACCACCACCACCACCACCACCACCACTCCATATTTTACCTGCTGGTTCAGGAATCGAACCAGAGCCTTTTCGGGCCCAAAGCCGTTTCTCTGACCATTTAGGCCGAGGCTGCTCCCAATTTCTTGATCTCCTTCCCTCCCTTCCTTGCTTTCCTTTCTCTCTCCCTTCTTCCCTTCCCTTCCTTAATGGAATAGCATCAGTTAGCTCCATATCTAGAGGAAAAACCTGGCGCATGTGGAACTACTCCAGTTGTGACGGGGCCAACAACACTGTTTTCAGGCTAACCTTCTCTAATCCTGACCACAGTCATTACTGAAGAAAACATTTCTTTGGTCAGGGATGAGCAGCTAAGGGCAAGCTCTACCAGTGCCACTCATTTCTTATTCCGATCAGCCACATTATTTTGTGTGGAAAGTGAAGCCTGTTTACACCAGTATGCTAATGGGGTCATAGCTGGCAGGTCTAGAGATCAGAGCAG
>CM045750.1:4779418-4834418 GCA_024760905.1 Plotosus lineatus | reverse complement strand
ATTTTGTAGAAAAAAAAAATTCTTGAAATTGCGTGAATATGTTTACATTTTAAACTAGATTGTGAGTCTGGAAATCCTCACCTGTTATCTGTTTTATCTCCGTTGTAAGATCTTTGTGTTATCTCAGTTGAAAGATGCCACCACAGTCCACATCTACACAAGGAAAGGTAACCGCGAGTTCTGCAACAATCATCAAAGGATCTGTCTTCTGTCCATAGCTGGAAAGATCTTGGCCCGTGTCCTTCTCAACTGTCTCCTCCAGCATCTCGAGCAGCGTCTCCTCCCAGAAAGTCAGTGTGGCTTTTGTGCCGAACGTGGAACAGTTGACATGATATTTGCTGCACGCCAACGCCAAAAAAAATGTCAAGAACAGCACAGCGACCTCTTCGAGAAATCTGACAAAGGCTTTTGACACGGTCAGGAGAAATGGCTTATGGAAGATAATGGAGAAGTTTGGCTTCCCATGCAAGTACATCACGATCGTCCGGCAGTTCCATGATGGCATGATGTTGAACGTATTGGACAACGGAGACGAGTCAGAGGCTTTCCCAGTGACAAACGGGGTGAAACAAGGCTGTGTTCTTGTCCCGACACTCTTCAGCACGGTCTTTTCAGCCATACTGACAGATGCTTTCCGTGATTACCAGGATGGGATGCATGTCAGATACAGGACTAACAGTGGACTGTTCAACCTCAAGCACCTGCAGGCTGTCACCAAGGTGAAGGAGACAGAGACTTCTTGTTCACTGATGACTGCGCCCTCAACGCTGACACAGAGCAGAAGATGCAGCACAAAATGTACTGCTTCTCAAGAGCCTTTGACAACTTTAGCCTCAGCATACACACCAAAAAGACTGAAGTAATGTACCAGCCTGTGGCAGGACAGCTCTACCAGGAACCACACATCACAGTGAAGGGACAGGAAGTCCAGGCTGTTGACAGCTTTACCTATGTGAGTAGCACACTTTCAAGAGTGGGGAACATCGATGCAGAAGTCAACAACAGGATTGCCAACTCCAGTTCTACCTTTGGAAGACTCTGAGGATGTGTGGGAGTGGAGAAGACTCCGCCTTATCACCAAGCTGAAGGTCTACAATGCAGTGGTGCTCACCACCCTCCACTACACCTGTGAGACTGGACTGTCTAGAGCCGACACGCCAAAGAGCTCAACTGCTTTCACTTGAGCTGCCTCTGCAGACTCCTCCACATCAAGTGGCAGGACAAAATCCCTGACACGGAAGTCCTGGAACAAGCCGGCATTCCCCGCATCCACACCCTCCTTCAGAAAGCGCAGGTCAGATGGGCAGGCCATGTTGTCAGAATGACGGATAGTCAACTGCCAAAACAGCTACTGTATGGAAAGCTTTGTGAAGACGAGCGTTCAGTTAGAGGACAGAAGAAACGCTTCAAAATGACCTTAAAGCGTCCCTCAAGGACATGAACATAAACATCAGCATTTGGGAGCAACTTGCTGCCAACCGCTCAGCTTGGCGAAGCAAAGTCTTCACAGGTGCCCGTGCAGCAGAGAAGCAACGAACTGCAGAGGCGCAGCAGAAACACGCGGCGCGCAAAGCTCAAGCTGCCTCCACTTCTATCACAGCACCCACCCACGCATGTCCTGTGTGTGGGCGAGCATTTCGGGCTTGGATTGGCCTCATTAGCCACCTTCGGACTCACAGCCAAGGATCACAGCTCTGATATGAAGTCATAGTCATCTTCGAACTCGAAGGACGAACAACAACAACAACAACATCTCAGTTGTAATCACTTTTAATGTGACTTATAATGATTTTCCAGCTATAGCACTTACACTGACAAAATCTACATTTCTAACATAATCTTTTTATTCGTTCATTCGTTCTCTGAACCGCTTAATCGTTATTAGGGTCGCAGAAAGGCTGACGCCCATCTCGGCTGACTCTGGATGGGGTACACCCTGGACAGCTCACCAGTCCATCACAGCCTCATATTTTTTTTTTTATTAAAAATAAAAAAAGCTGCACTTTTATATATTTATGATGACAGACAGCAGATTATTTTCACAGCCATCATTATTCTCAGTGTTCTGTCACTTCAGATAAATGTCTAACATGAAATGTAAAGAATTGGAGCAGCAATGTTGCTTTTGACTCAATTATCTATTTTGTACATGGCTAAATTCCATTTTATTTTTTTGTCTTCCACAGTAGAGTAATGCTTCAGTTAAGCAAGTTTTGTAAATACTGGACTGTTTGTGGACAGCACAGCGAGTTTCTGGGCTCAGGCATTTCTGTGTGGAATTTGCATGTTCTTGCTGTGCTTGTCTGGCCTACCTCGAGTTACTCCAGTTTCCTCCCACAGTACATCCATATGTACACTAAGCTAACTGGCTGTTCCAAATTGCATCTAGGTGCGAGTGTGACTGTGTGTGTTGACCTTATAAGGGTCTGGTGAACTGTTCATGGTGTACACCACCTTTTGCCCTGTGTCGGCTGAGATGGGCACCAGCCACCCCACAACCATAATAGGATTAAGTAGTTCAGCAAATGAGTAAGTAAGTCAGTCATTTTGTTTTTGAAACTGCTGTGAAGGTGTTACGGGCAAAAATGAAAAAGGATCATGTAATTTTTTTGTGTCATTATTTTTGCAATCCATCCATAGCTGCGGCTGATGGGGTTTTTAAGCCATCACTCATTTATCCATTTTCTGAACTGCTTAATCCTAATTAGTGTTGTGGAGAGGCTGGCGCCCATCTCTGTCGACTCGGGGCAAAGGTAGAGTACACCGTGGATAGACCATCGCAAGGCAGAAACATGCTAATGGGCTGTGCGGCCTACTCTTTACAAAGGTCACCAATGGTTGTTTTACACCTCTCACCATAGATGACTTTTGATAACCGAGTTTGTTGCATTGGTGGTGGGTGGTGGTGGTGGTGGTGGGGGGAGGGGGGGGGGGGGGCAGTGACCACTGTTTGGCTTGAACCCCCAACCTTGGGATTGGTAATCCAGGACCATACCACCGGGCCAACACTGCACTCGCCATCACACCAACATATAGAAATAAGAAATGTACTGTTTTTGTGCAGTTTTTCAGTAGATATGTGTTTATCTCATATAAGTGATATTTGTTTAATTATTCTGTTTAATAGGGGTGTCACAAAATTTGAAGGAATGAAAAATAATCAGTGGTTCCTCTCAAGCTTTGTATAAGACGAGAGGTCGGTTACTGTCACTGAATTATGCACAAATTAATTGTCAGTTGTTTGAACAAAAGGAATTAAAGTAGATATTTAGGTATATACGATGCACACTTTTGGCAAGATTTAAGTGTGTCAAACACTTTATTTTGCTGATTTCCTAAAAATAAATAAATAAATAAATAAACAAACATATGAGTTATTTTAATAATCGGGTTTTTTTGTGGCCCTGTCATTAGTCTTCAGTTTTCTTCACTGTAATCGTCAAAATCTTGCTTGTGACACATTTCTGTTATATTTTGGTCCATTTTGAATCTTCTTCTTTTCCTTTCAGCCTTTTCCCTTTTTCAGGGGTCACCACAATGAATCTGAATCATCTGATTTGGTTCATAGGTTTTTACGTCGGATGCCCTTCCTGACACACCCCTTTAGCAAGCGGCAGCAACACGCTGACAGCTAAGCGGCTCGTCTTTACCAAAGTCGGCGATGGTTCTTTTACATGAACCCCTCAACATAAACAGTGAGAGACATGGCCCGCCTTTGATAACCCAGTTAGCTGCATTGGGGGGGGACAGTGACAACCTTGTGGAGAGTGGGACTCGAACACCCAACCTTAGTATCAGCAATCCAGTGCCCTTTACCACCAGACCACCACTGCCCCACATTGCTATTATATTTTGGTACATTTGTGAATCTATAATAGTATTAGCACCATAACCCATTACAGTAGAGTGGCATTGAACTCGAGCATATCAGAGAATGCACATTGTTTCGGATATACTGTGGATGGGCCAATGATCTCGTCGTGTCAGCATAAGGGAATGAGAACTGTACCAATGAGGAATGAAAAGGGTTCCTGGTCATATTTGTTCTCTGATTTGCATTTATTTTAGCATAATGGTCGTCACTTCAGTGTTTTGGTACCAAATTTGACACAAAGACATGAGATCAGGACACCCGTTGTTGTTTTCTGTCAAAAAATTTGGGCTAATCAGAGCAATGTGAAAATTCATGGTTCGATGGTTCTCTCATTTAGTAATGTCTAAATCACAACTACGTCATTTCTTCACACATTCTAATTCTAAAATATAATATGTAGTTATGGTTGCACGGTGGTGTAGCGGTTAGCAAACCACCTCACAGCAAGAAGGTCCTGGGTTCAAGTCTCGAGCTCAACGAGTGTTTCTGTGTGGATGTTGCATCTTGTACTTGTATGGGTTTCCTCTTTGTACTCTGGTTTTCTTGCACAGTGCAAAGACATGCACATCGGCTAAATCACTGTTCCAAGTTGCCCTCTAAGTGTGTGTGGGTGAGTGTGTGTGTGTGTGTGTGTGTGTGTGTGTGTGTGTGTGTGCGTGCTTGAGAATAGGTGTGTGTTGGTGTGTGTGCTTGTGTGTGTGTGTGTGTGTGAATAGGTGTGTGTGCTTGTGTGTGTGTGTGTGTGTGTGTGAATAGGTGTGTGTTGGTGTGTGTGTGTGTGTGTGTGAATAGGTGTGTGTTGGTGTGTGTGCTTGTATGAATAGGAGTCTGTGTGAGTGTGTGAGAGTGTGTGCATGTGTTTGCCCTGCAATAGTCTGAGGAGCTGTTTTGTGTATCCTGCCTATGCCCAGTATCAGCTGAACTGATTTTAACCTCCCTCTGTCCATTCATTCATTTTCTGTAACCACTTAATCCTAATTAGGGTCACGGAGAGGCTGGAGCCCATCCCAACCAACCAGCAAAGTACACCCTGGACAGCTTGCCGAGCCATCACAGGGCGGAAACACACTGACGGCTTTGCAGCTCCTCTTGTCGAAACTCAGCAATGGTTCTTTTACATGAACCTCATGCCATAGACAGTGAGAGACACGGCTGGCTTTTGATAACCCAGTAAGTGCACTGGGGGGGGGGACAGTGACAACCCGTTCAGAGTGGGGCTTGAACCCCCAACCTTCGAATCAGTGATTTAGCACCTTTACCACCAGAGCACCACTGCTCCAGCACCTCCAGCCCTGTATATGAGAATTTTTGTTTTCTCTTTTTAACAGTTTGTCCCTATTTCGATGCTACACGAGCTGTATAATGGAGTTTTGTGGGAGACACTAAAAGTTAATCAACTGTGCTCTGAATGCTCTTGGCAATTTAGAGGTGATTGGCATTCATCAATGTACGCATGTGGATACAAAGCAAATCAATATTGCAGATAGTTCCATTTCAGAGACATTTAAAAGTTTGAGGACATTTTTACACACACACACACACACACACACACACACACACACACACAACTTGATAAATGAGGCTTTATGTACTTTCGTTGAGCGATATCACACAATCATGAGTGCTATTACACTGAATATCAGAAAGACTCTCATTTGGCTGAAGGTAATCACAGCTGTGCTGATGTTTACTACAACGGTATGGTTGTGAAGATGAGAATACTTAATTAAAGAATACAGAACCTCTAGTTTTGCATTTAAATGTTTTTTCATAAACTGAACTTGAAGACAACAAGATATTATTAGTATAGTGTGACTGAAAGATATTTTGCATACTTGCTCCATCAATGAATACAATTCCCAAAGAAACCAAAGCTGGAGTGTTACTTGTTGCCGTGCAACACACAGACTGACTGACAGCCTGCAGTGAGGCTTAATCTTAACCAACTTGGAATTTCCAAGAATTATATGTTTATTTATTAAAAACAAACATGCATTAGTTTTAATTAATTCATTCCCTGATCTACTTAATCCTACTTGGGTTATGGGAAGGCTGGAGCCCATGTCAGTCAACTCTGGAAGAAGGTGGGGTGCACCCTGAACAGCTCGCTAATCCATTGCAAGGCCACTCAATGAGTATGGGACTCAAACCCAGGACCTTCTTGCTGTGAGACGGGACTGCTATCCACTCTGCCACCTTACAGCAATATTCATTCATTCATTTTTTTTTTTTGAGCCACTTAATCCTTACTAGGGAAGCCTGGGGACTATCTCCGCCAACTCTTGGTGAGGGTGGGTATACTCCGATCAGGTCGTCGGACCATTGCTGGGCCAGCACATACAACTATTCCAACTCATTCGCTGTCACACATATGGGCAAATTGGAAGAGCCAGTGAGGTTACTGTGCATGTGAGAGGAAGCCAGAGCACCCAAAGAAAATCCACACAAGCGCGGGAAGAACATACGAACCGCACACAAAAACACCAGAGCCCAGGAATCAAACCCGGGACCTTCTTGCTATGAGTTAACCACTAAAAACACTATGCCACCCTTCACCACTGTTGTTATATTTAATAACCACACTCTTGGCAAGTTCATCATTCATTTTCTGTAACCGCTTAATCCTAATTAGGGTCGCAGGGAGGCTGGCGCCCATCCCAGCCGACTCCAGGCGAGGGCAGAGTACATCCTGGACAGCTCGCCAAGCCATCGCAGGGCAGAAACACGCAGCGACTCTGGTCAAAAGTCTGCAATGGTTCTTTTACATGAACCTCTCACCATAGACAGTGAGAGACATGGCTGGCCTTTGATAATCCAGTTAGCTGCACTGGGGGGGGGGGGGGGGGGGGACTCGAACCCCCAACCTTAGGATCAGTGATCCAACACCTTTTACCACCAGACTACCATTTGTTTTGGTAAGCAGCTTATTCAATCTTATTAGTGAAGTTGATTGTAATGCAATTGTTTTATAATACAACAGTGTCTTGTCTTGCACTCCAAAGGGTCTGTCTGTCTGTCTGTCTGTGTGTCTGTCTGTCTGTCTGTGTGTGTGTGTGTATCTATCTCTCGTTTAGGTGGATGAGGTTAAGCTTGCATACATTAGCATCAACCTAAATGTGGAAGCTTCATGGTTGTTTTCCTTCCCTGCTACACCTCTATCCCCAGGTTCTAATTACTTTTAACTGGGAGTCATTATGTCATGGCAGAATGGACTTGCTTGCAGGAATCAAGGTCCTTTTAGAAAAACAGTAATTAAAAGCCCACGTAGTTGGCTTCAGGGCACTGAGCATGAAGACCCACTAAATAGAAAGTAGAAAGACACAGACATCCTGAAGCGAACTGGAGGAGCATTGAAAATAAAGCCATTTCAAGAGAAGATTGTCCATGAAATCCCCCCCACCCCCCACCCCACCCCGCGCGCGCCCCCACACCCACACAGGTATGCTATTACCTGTTTTTTGTAATTTTGTTCAGTTCTAGGGGAAAAAGGAGCCTCCATTCTGTTAGGACAATGTCAGACCGGAGATGAAGTAGAAACTGAGGTTGATGCAGGTATGACAGATAAAAGCTCATGGTGAATGAGAATATGTCAGCCACTGTGTTTATTAGGGTTATTTTTTAAGGGGTGTCATGTTACCCAGTGGATTTTCAGATAATGGCGAGAAATCTATCACGTCAGTGTAGATTTTAGCACAGCCTCCGTACTGTTATGTGAGTTCACTCTGTCTGGTCCATTATCTTCAGGTGCTTGAGGGTTCTCTGGCAAAGCCCAAGCCATCTGATCACACTAGCTTCACTGTGCCAGCTCAAAGTTACACTCATTGATAGACACAATTCTCTGAAAACTGAGGCTGTTAGGCATCGGAGAGAGACTCGAGCAATTCACAGTCCATATGGTTACAAGACAAGAAATAATTTGCTTCACGGTGTGAAAAACTATTGCCAGTCTGCCATTCTAGTGCCGAGAAACATTCGCCATGGGCTACGGTTGCTATCATTTTCCAAATTTCATGTTGATGGAAATATCAATGTAGTCGAATCACATGGACTACTTTTAATTTATTTTTTTTTTAAATCTATTAATGGAAACTTATATTTCATACTTGAAATAATTTCTGAATGCCATAGCTTCCAAAAAAAAAAAAAAAATCTGTTGTCTTTCCATAATGATCCAGTTTGTATTTTATGTTTATTTGATTTGTATATGAATAAAAATTCCGTGGATACACAGGGAGGTTTGGTGATGGTACTGAGTATATTTGAACTGTAAGAATTTAAACTATAGCACTGTCTGTCTTCCTTTCGGCTTTTTCCCTTTTACTCGGGAGTCGCCACAGCGAACCATTTGATTCGCACGTTTGATTTGGCAGAGGTTTTTACGTCGGATGCCCTTCCTGTCACAACCCTTTTTAGCAAGGGACAGAAACACGCTGACGACTTTGCAGCTCCTCTTTACGAAAGTCAGCAATGGTTCTTTTACATCAACCTCTCACCATAGACAGTGACAGACATGGCCCACCTTTGATAACCCAGTTAGCTGCACTGGGGGGACAGTGACAACCTTGTGGAGAGTGGGACTCGAACCCCCAACCTTTGGTTCAGCGATCCAGCGCCCTATACCACTAGACCACCACTGCCCCAGTTAAACTATAGCACTGCTGGTTTATAATTTTTATAATAACTGGCTGGTCCCAATCTATAGGCAGACTGTGTAGACTGATGTGTCATGAATAATGATTGGCGAACAGTAAACACTTGAAGTACTGAGCAGGGGTTACTGGGTAACCTGGGTAGGATTTCAGTAGAAATCAGAGAAGAGGTGTTGAATGCCCTCACTTGGAAGAAGGTAGAGCTCCAGGGGTGTTCTTTCTCTCTCTCAAAAAAAAAAAAAAAATATATATATATATATTATGTATATATATAAAAAATCAAAAAGTCTGTTTAAATGTATAATATAAAACCTGTTGCTCCCTCACGCACTCACTCTCCCGGTATGCTGACAGACTGGCCTGCCTGGGGTCTTGATCTGACCCCAGTAAAGAATTATAGCAAAATTTTAAACACTATTTGTGATTATAATGAAGACATAGTTTAAAACCTGTTTGCAGGACATATGGAACAAAATAACTCGTGAAATGTTTCATCCCTTGGTGTCTTCAATCTATGAATGTATTTAAGTGTTTCAAGAAGGAACAGCAACAGTACAAAGTGATAAATGTTTCACTATCAAAACTTTTATTCATAAAATTCATCCATTAAATCATTTTCTGAAACGCTTAGTCCTAATTAGGGTCACGGGGAGGCTGGCACCCATCTCAGCCTGGGCGTGGACAGGGTGCACCCTGACGGCTATAGCGTTACTCTTGAGGAAAGTCAGCAATGGTTCTTTTACAGCCTGTAACCACGGACAGTGAGAGACATGGCTGGCCTTTGATAACCCAGTTAACTGCATTCGGGGGGACAGCAGTGACAACGGGCCTTGAACCCCCCAACCTTCGGATCAGTAATCCAGCACCGTTCCACTGAACCACCACACATCATGCAAGTACAGTGGTACCGTGACTTACAAGTGTCTTTTATAACGAATTTTCTATGATATGAGCTTCGATCCGAACTTCGATCCCACCAAAGATCTGAGTGGAACAGCAGTAACAATCCAGTGATAATGGAGCTTTGACCTCTGACCTCCAGATCAGTAAGCTAGCACCCCACCGGTGTCCTGTTATGAAATATGTGTTTATTTAACAAAACAAAACTGTAACAAAAATCATGTTGTAAAACATAATGTGTGCTGTTTGTATTGTACGAACCATTTTGTTTCAGTTATCAGTTTAATTCTAACTTTCCAGACAGTACATGATTTGGGGTCGTACATAAACCTAAATCTTTAATCAGACCAGAGATTGAGCTTCAAAAACACTGAATGAAACCTGAAGTGTGAGCATTTCTTTGACAGTTATTAGAAAACCTCCATATGCAGAAGGTTCTAGTTAATGGCACCTATCCCATCTCAGCCAACTCTGGGCAAGGGCAAAGTACACCCTGAACAGCTCACCAGGCCATCACAGAACAGAAACACACTGACAGCTATGAAACCTATTCTTGTATTCTTGACAAAAGTCAGCAATGTTTTTTTTTAATCATAGCCAGCCTTTGATAACCCAGTTCACTACACGGGGCTTCAGCACCTTTACCACCAGGCCACCACTGTGTGTATGGTGTACATGTTGTACTATTAATACTATGTTTACTCTGTTGAAACTCCTGCCTGGATTAAAAACGGTGGCACTTCTGATGGACGAGTACACCTGTGCAGATTACAATACAGTCGGCCCCCTACCTACAAAATTAATCCGTTCCAGAGCCGTTTTCGTAACTCGGGGATTTCGTCAGTAGGGGTCACATTTTACATGTTAAACACCTCCAACAAATCCAGTGCTCCAGTGTTTGGACTGGATAAACCCCATAAACCCTTTAAAAATGATAAAAGTGCACCAATTTTGTATGAAATATGTGTTAAAATTATTTATTAAACCATTTAAACATCTTATTAACATATTAAACCATTTTATTAACATATTTATTTATTAAACATTTTTTATTAACACACACACACACACACACACACACACACACACACCCCTGTCTCTCTCTCTCTCTCGTGCGCTGCGGGCCACGCCCACAAGACTTGGAATTCAAAGCGCCTTCCCTGCTTGACAAACTCAACTTTAATTTGATTCCTTGAGGGATCGGAATTGCAGATAAGCTCAAATGAGCCCGCATTTATTAAACATTTACTGAATTAAACTAAACTAAAAACTAAAGAGTGAAGCTTCCTTCTGTCTCTATCTGGGAAGCCAGCAGGGCGGGATGTTGAGAGACAGCCAATGAGAGAGCAACTCGTGCATCGTGTGAAATTTTGATTGGCACGTTTGAATTTTGAATTTCTTTTCGTAAGAGGGGGTTGTTTTCGTATCCCGGGGACGGAAATTTAGGAAAATGATCTTCGTAACCCGGGGGTCTTCGTAAGTAAGGGGCCGACTGTACTAGTTATACTAGTTGTACTGTCCTGTGAGGCCAATGAAAGGCCAGGTGCAACAGATGTTCTGGTTTGAAAATACATTACATTCCTGGCAAGGTAAGCCGGAATTAAAAAGATGGTTGTTTTTTTTTTTTTTTTTTTTTTAGAAATTGACAATATTAACATCGATGAATCCACAAAATAAGGAATAAAAAAAGAATGGCTTTTAAAGCAATGGATGTGAAAATCCAAAAATAGGTTATTTTCTATGGTCATAGCAGTTTATTTTACCATCTGATATTGAGTTGATTGCTCTGTATGTGGCCTCTGACCATTTTTTCAAACCCCTGTACTGTTTTCTGAGTGGATGAGACCTGGATGAGAACCTACAGTGAGGCTATTATCTCAGTCTCTGGTGTAAAATGAGTGATGTATCCGGAGTATCGTGGCTTTGTTTACATTTAAGTTTTTTTTACCTTTTACCTTTAAATTTTACCTTACCATTGTAAAACTGAAATTACTGCCAAACTGACCCACAACATTTCAGTGATATTAACTAATTAAGTTTGAACAGTTTACAAGTCAGGGGCAGTGATGGTCTAGTGGTATAGGGCGCTGGATCGCTGATCCAAAGGTTGGGGGTTCGATTCCCACTCTCCACAAGGTTGTCACTGTCCTTCCCATGGAGCTAACTGGGTTATCAAAGGCCGGCCATGTCTCTCACTGTCTATGGTGTGAGGCATGTAAAAGAACCATTGCTGACTTTCGACAAGAGTAGGCTGCAAAGCCGTCGGCGTGTTTCTGCCCTGTGATGGCCTGGCGAGCTGTCCAGGGTGTACTCTGCCCTCACCCGAAGTTGGCTGGGATGGGCGCCAGCCTCCCCATGACCCGAATTAGGATTAAGCGGTTACAGAAAATGAACTGAGTTTACAAGTCAGGGGTTGAGGTGGACTGGTGGTAAAGGTGCTGGCTCACTGATGCTATGGTTGGGGGTTCAAGCCCCCACTCTCTGTGGGATGTCACTGTCCCCACAGTGCAGCTAACTGGGTCTCTCACTGTGAGGCTGTAATCGAACCATTGCTGACTTTTGACAAAAGTAGCCGCACAGCCATCAGCGTGTTTCTGTCCTGCGATGGCCTGGCGAGCTGTCCAGGGCGTACTCGGCCCTCATCTGGAGAGGCTGGGTGCCAGTCTCCATGTAACCCCAATTAGGATTAACCGGTTCAGAAAATGAAAGAATATTCATATTACAAGTTGCCATTTAAAACTATTCTTTATCATTGTTTATTTTTTTATAAGTAAGTTTCACTGTTTGATAGTTTTATTCTTAAATGTTTATTTTCTGGGAAAAAAGACCTTCATACTTTTCAATAGATTGCAAGCATGTTTTTCATTTCAGATCAGTTACTGTTTATAATAATTCTTAAGAAAGGGTAATGATATTTTAGGATCTGTCTCCTAATCTTTGTTGCAAGTTGCAACTAATTATTATTACTATTATTATTATTATTATTACTATTATTATTATTATTATTAATAACACTAATCAGAGATGAAAATGTTGAGGTTCTCTTTGGGAGTAACGAGGATGGATAGGATCAGGGATGAGTACATCAGAGGGACAGCACATGTAAGATGTTTCGGAGACAAAGTCAGAGAGGCTAGATTGACATGGTTTGGACATGTACAAAGGAGGGATAGTGAGTATATTGGTAGTAGGATGCTGATGTTGGAATTACCAGGCAGAAGGTCTAGAGGAAGACCAAAGAGAAGATTTATGGATGTGGTGAAGGAGGACATGAAGGTAGTTGGAGTAAGAGAAGAAGATGCAGAGGATAGGGTGAGGTGGAGGCAGATCATTTGTTGTGGCGACCCCTGAAGGGAAAAGCCGAAAGGAAAAGAAGACGTGAATAATAACACTAATACTAATATTAATACTACTACTACTACTACTAATAATAATAATACTAATAATACTAATGATAACATATAATTTGGAGTAGGGGTTGACTGTCGCCACATTTTCACTATAAAAACCCTTAGTAATGATAAAATATTTTTCTTTGATTGTGGTGTATTTTTTGGTTTAAGTGATATTTTGGATCACACTTTCTAGAAATTACAAACTTTACACCTCATTTTTCTAAAAACTCTGAAAATGTAAGGTGACATACTCTGGTCCCCATCCATTCACTTGTTTCATAGCTTGGCTGGATCGCTACCATTCGTCAACACCAGGCCTGGGACGTATTCTTAAGTGTTTGTCTGTGGGTGCCAATGCTCCATAATATGTTACTGCTTTCCTCCCCTAAAACCACCACGATGCTATATGGCCGCTGATTTAAAGCATATGCTGCAAAAGAGAGCGATTAAGTAAAGTTAAACAAAGTGCATTATATTACATTAGACACAGAGCAGCCACTGCTGTGTTAATGAAGAATATTGAACATATTATCTCAGGCCCATTAATCCATAGCCCTCAATCTCTTCAAATACATAAATGTACACTATCCACTAACATGCGTGGGGCCGGTGGCGTAGTGGTTAGGGTGCTGTGCTCATGGTCGGGAGGTGATGAGTTCGAATCCCACTGAGAGCCTCACTGTGCTAAGACCCCTGGGCAAGGTCTCAACCACAAGTGTGCCTCTGCACACTTCACCCAGCAGTATAAATGGGTACCAGTAAAATATACTGGGAAGGTAACCAGCGATGGACTAGCGTCCCATCCAGGGGGAGTTGAACTCCTGGTCGCTTCATGCTGTGGAAACCGGGGATAAGCACCGGCCTGATGAGCCACGAGGATCGGGTGTAAAAACCCAACAGACTTTACCTTACCTTACCATCCACGAACATGTTGGATAATGGCTGAATCTCATTATTGTGGGGGCAGTGGTGGACTGGTGGTAAAGGTGCTAGATCACCGATCCTAAGTTTGGGGGTTCAAGCCCCACTCTCAGCGGGTTGTCACTGTTCCCACAGTGCAGCAAACTGGGTTATCAAAGGCTGGCCATGTCTCTCACTGCCTACGGTGTGAGGTTCATGTAAAAAAAAAAAACATTGCTGACTTTCAACAAGAGTAGCTGCATAGCTGTCAGCGTGTTTCCGCCCTGTGATGGCCTGGCGAGCCGTCCACGGTGTACTCTGCTCTCGCCTGGAGTCAGCTGGGATGGGTGCGAGCTTCCCCGAGACCCCAATTAGGATTAAGCGGGTACAGAAAATGAATGAATGAATCATTACTAGGGGAATAATTAATAGCTAATACCTAGCTGATGCAGCTAGCGTCCTCCACCAGGTGGATGGAAAATGGGTTTTACATTTACGTTTCCAGCATTTAGCAAACGCTCTTATCCAGATCGACTTACAGAAGCTTTAAAGTCTCCATGAGTGAATATATTCTTCTACTGGATCGTTAGAACACAGGCTAAGTATCTAAGGCAACCTCAGTTGGTAGGTGTTGCGTGGGATTTTTCTTTCTTTTTTTGTGTATGTGTTTGTATATAGCATCGTGATAATCTAAGTACAGT
The DNA here is from genome assembly GCA_024760905.1 of Plotosus lineatus. NCBI lineage: Eukaryota > Metazoa > Chordata > Actinopteri > Siluriformes > Plotosidae > Plotosus > Plotosus lineatus. The sequence goes on along the minus strand of CM045750.1, from coordinate 4,819,999 downwards.
ACCGCTGAAAAAGGTAGCATTTCTTTTTTGTTATTTTTTTTTTTTTTTAAACACCACTCTGGGACATTCCACCCATGGAACTTTATACACTGCTTCAATTGTTGTGCTATTATCATCAGATTAATGAAATAAGACCATGGGGCTGTGCTGTTCAAAAAAAAAACAAAACAAAAAAAAAACAATTTGCTGCGAGAGAAACAGCAAACAGTCCAAATTCAAGCCCAACAGCTCAGAACTGTAACAACTGCAAACGAGAGACTGTTTGCCAGATGTTGACTTGGCTAAATATTTTCTTGTGTGCAATATTTCATGCAGCAGGTGGCGTTTAAACTGGCAGATCCAACGTTAGCACAAATTCAGTGCAGGATTTGAAGTAAATAATAACGAAGCCCTGGTAGGATATAAACACGGGTACGAGAGCGTGCACCTGTTCTGATTGACGCAGAGGTCTCTGCTCTGCAAACATACAAATGTGATTCACTCCATTATGAGTGAGCCACCGCAGACAGGGCAACCAGACACGATCGCCTGTATTGTAAGCATGATGATGCAAATTTGCAGTAAAACAGGTAAAACGTTATATTTTTAAGTATTAAATCTTCAGGGTTTGTGCTGCTTTCTGTAAGTTGATATACTATGCTTGAGAAAAGGCTTTTGTTGGGTTGAATGTCTTTACAACAACCCCCCCCTCCTCCTCCTCCCAAAGCACATGCTAGTTACATGTTTACTAAGTTTTTAAGAGAGTAAAGATGAAATGAAGAAGAAGAAGAAGAAGAAAAAAAAAAGCTGTACATGTATGGGTTTTGACAGCAAGAGAAAAGAACAGCGTCGGGTATTTTTTTTATGGTTGCTGTCACATACACAGCTATTCTGGACCCCCCTCAGACTGGAGATCTTCTGTCCTATCAGAGACCACTACATTTGGGCTTTTATGAGGTTGGGAAGCTGCAAGAATGCATTCCCCTTAACCATTGAGGAAAATGTACATTTTAATTGAGTCCCCACTGAGTCATGGTGAAGCCTTTCACAATCTCCTGTTTTAACAGATGGCTCACTATTTTTACCGTCACCTGCTGTCACGCTCGGCAGGACCGGAAGAGCTGCTGCAATTTAATGGCATCCCCTGGGCCTCTGCTCCCCGACATACACCACCACAGGTTCAAGCCCACCTGGAGGGAACTGCTTGCTTGCATGCGTTTAGTAACTGATGTTAAAAAAAAAAAAATAAATAAAGAAAAAAGATAAATCACAGACTGGGCTTTAAATATGGGAAGAAAAGAGAAGCAATCCAGAGGGAAGAAAGGTGATGGGTACAGTGCCAGAAGGAGGTCGTTATGATATTTTCATGCCTGTATTAATTTCACAGGAGGGGCATGAACGTATTTCTGTATCTTTAAAAGAACATTAATCTTTCAAACTGTAAAACTTTGCAAAAAATATGCAGAATGAGTGTATTTCCATTTTTAACTAAGCATAGAGACACACTAGTAAAATATATTAGTTTGATCCAGAGCAGTTTACATTTCACCAGACAGCAGAAGTACAAATAAGAACAAAGCAATAAGCACCGTCTGAGAGCTAATAATCCCTACGCATACATTTGCTTGCTTTTAAACCTATTTTTCTTTCCTTTTTTGCCTGAGAATTCCATTAACTCAAATAAGTGGAGTTGAAAGTGGTATAGTTTCATGTTGCATTTAATCTTCCCCATGCAGAACTGACACTAGAAGAACAAAGTAAAATGAACCATTAAATTTTTTTTTTTTTTTTTTTAAAGTATGTGTTTTAATGTCTTTGTCTAGACGGTAGGATTGGGAATGCACTCTCTCCCTCTCTCTCTCTCTCTCTCTCTCTCTCTCTCCTCAGTGGTGCTGGTGCAAGGCATGTTTTCACCTTCATAACTCATCTGATGGCTGACCTTTCAAGCACAAGATATTTCATTTTTTAATCGCAACCTCTAACTGATTCGAAGTTAGCTTTTTTTTTTTCTCTGTTCAGAATGTCTTTGCTGATCTTTGGTGACTTTGGAATTAATTAGAAAATAAGCACTCTTCATAATGAATGCATGACAGTACCTAACTGTATGTGAGAAGATTGAAGTTGGGTCTATAAGCCAAAGATGGCGGTACGAATGATGTGTGATGGTACAGTATTGCATTCTTCTGTCAGGAAAGGTCATATCAAGGCTCAGTTTCTTTTTTCACTTTTTGTCAATACTGTGGCTTGAGAATGGCAAATAATATAGCTCAGAAAAATGGCAATGTACATCCGCCATCAGAAGGGTCATGAAGAAAAATTTCAGGAGCGTTGTAAATGAATAAGTCTTTGTGAAATTGATTGTGAAGATTGAACCAATAAAGGTTGTGATTGATGAGGACTTTTTGTGTTTAATGTCTGTTTTGAATGGAATGGAACCAAAAATCGGGCTGATAATAATAAAACATTATATAATTAGGCACTGTGGACAGAAGTAGAGAGAGAGAGAGAGCGTGTGTGTGTGTGTGTGTGTGTGTGTGTGTGTGTGTGTGTGTGTGTGTGTGTGTGTGTGTGTGTGTGTGTGTTTGAGATGATTAAACAAAATACAACAAACTTGTTCCATTCTATGACTGCTGTCAAAACAGTCTTGTATCTCACAGCACAAAGCAAGGTGTATCAAGGACGGTTCTGCTCACCCAGCCACCTAAAACTTTTGTTGACAAGTGATGTCATAATGGTTGTGACAGAAGTTTAGAGATTTTGCAATTTTTCATTTTAATTTTTAAGGAAATGAATGTTTTGTTTACATTTAGAATAATTGCGGTGGTCCAGAAGTCCATGGAGAATGAGGTCTGGCTGTATGAGCCATGAAAAAATCAAGTCATGCATTACCACATCCTTTAAAGCATGGGCTGGGACCAATGGTGGACCGGTTAGGGTGCTGGGCTCATGTTGGAGAAATTGTGAGTTTGAATCCAAGTTAGACCCGTACCATGCCAGGACCCCTGAGCAAGGTCCTAACCACAAGTGTACCTATGATAGACCAGCATCCCATCCAGGACATCACACCATGCTATGGAATAACAGGACATAAGCTCCAGAATCATTAGGGGTGGGGCAGTGGTGGGCACTATATATGGTGGGACAATAGGGTACTGGATCGCTGATCTAAAGGTTGGAGGTTCAAGTCCCACTCTCCTCAAGGTTGTCACTGCCAAACCCCCCCCCCCCCCTCCCCCAGTGCGGCTAACTGGGTTATCAAAGGCGGGCCATGTCTGTCACTGTCTATGGTGAGAGGTTGATGTAAAAGAACCATTGCTGACTTTCGTAAAGAGTAGCTGCAAAGTCATCAGCGTGTTTCTGTCCCTTGCTAAAAGGGTTGCGACAGGAAGGGCATCCGACGTAAAAACCTCTGCCAAATCAAACGTGCGAATCAGATGATTTGCTGTGGCGACTCCCGAGTCTTCTTCTTCTTCTTCTTTTCCTTTCGGCTTTTCCCTTCAGGGGTCGCCACAGCGAATCAGCTGCCTCCATCCTACCCTATCCTTTGCATCTTCTTCTCTTACACCAACGACCTTCATGTCCTCCTTCACTCCTGAGTAAAAGGGAAAAAGCCAAAAGGAAGACAGACAGACAGACAGACAATGATGAGTCATTAGGCTCAGGTGTACAAAAGCCCAATAGACTTACTTACCACAAAGCAGAAAGCTTTGCTCTGCATAATTTGCATATAGGGGCGGTACTAATACTAAGTTTTTATTTATGTAAACAATATCAATGTTCCGGCAAAGTTGACAGAGGAAAGCTGAAAAAATTCTGACATTTTAAAGGCGCAGGATTTGACTGGATGGAACAAGCTGGCTGTTTCTCACTCAGGCTTTCAATTCAGGCTTTCTCTTGTGAATTCTTCCCCAACACACACAGACACGGTTTTCCATTTGAAAGTGTATTACTGAAGTTAAACATGATCTGTTTGCTGATTGTCTGACTTTGGGTCCCCACAGAGAGTAAACTCTTTAATACATATTTACAAGGGGTTTTGGTAAACACTGCTTCCAGGTGACCTCTGTGCCCTCTTTAAATCCATTGTGATGGGCGTCTGAGAGGTCACATTGGGGACTGGGCTGTGTGTGTGTGTGTGTGTGTGTGTGTGTGTGTGTGTGTGTTTGTTTGAGTGTGTGCTTACTTGTGTATATTTGGGGGAAAAGTGTGTGATGTCAGTAAAAAGATTGAACACTGATATGACGTGCTCATATACAGACCGGTGAGGAATGTTCTTCAGAAAAAGATCTCAATTGATAAGGGCTACCAGATGTTGGTATGTGTTTAGAACAAAGCCCTCCCTGAGTGCTGCTGCCGCCGCCGCCGCCGCCGCCGCTGCTGTATTAAGTCCCAATCATGCGCCTGTGCAGCCGGTAGGAATTATCTTTCTTTTTTTATATTAATGCAACAAACCTAGTTCCTGCAAACGTATATGGAATATTTATGTTCCCAGTATTCAGGATTGTTAAACTCATTACAGGAGGATCAATGCTGTAATTCGAGCTCGTCCTCTATACATCTAGAACTTCTTCTTTTAATCATTGCAGTATACTATATGTGAAGCTATAAACAGTATAGTAGGGATTCAATTTGAATACGAATGTATCATCCAGAAAGAGCAGATTACATGTTTTGGACAAATGCAGATCTAGATACAAACACCAATACGAATAGAAGCACCATTCATTTAATATTTAAAAATGTTTGGATACAAAATGCATTTTTTTTCACATTCACATTTATAGTTGTTCTAAAGTCAAAATTGATAATGTATCCGGATGAAACTTGGACATGTCCATCTGAACTCGCAAGCAGGTCTCTCAATGGTTGTCCAATTTCACAGTGGGCTGTAGAGTAGCATGGTGGTTCGCATGTCTGCCTCACAGCAAGAAGTGTTGAATATGTTCGAATACCAGACTCACACATTTCTGTGTGGCATTTGTTTGTACTCTCGCTGGAGTGCATGCTTTTTCTCTGGGAACTCCGCCCTCCCCTACAGTCCAAAGACATGAACATTAGGTCAATTGGCTATTCCAAATCACATGTATCATAAGTGGTCGTGTGTGTGTGTGTGTGTGTGCGTGTGCTTTTGTTAAGCTGTGATGGTCTGGTGGGCTGGTTGGGGTGTGCCCTGCCTGAAACCAGCATTGGTTGGGATTAGCTCCAGGCTTACCCGTGACCTTTGAAGGAATAAACAGTTTGGCAGTTTGTGTGACGAGTCTTTTAAAGTCTGTGCATGCTGAGATTATTTTCTGTGCACCATGGCTGTAAAGAGGGACATCGGTGTAGCCAATGCCATCCTGTGAGCAGTTCCTCTGTCACCAACAAGCCTGCCATGTTCTATGTCCTGTATCTGCCGGATTCTACACAGTGCACAGTTGTGTAATGGTTAGGGTGCTGGATTGATTACTGAGAGGTCTTGAGATTGAATCCCATCAGACTCCCACAGTGCTAAGACCACAGGGCAAGGTCTCAGCCACAAGTGTGCCTCTGTCCACCAAGCAGTATTGGGAGGTTGATCTGTGATGGACTCGAGCCCCATCCTGGAGGAGTAACCTGATGAGCCAGTAGGTTCAGTTATAACAATCCCAACAGACTTTACTTTATTCTTGCTACACAATTGATTGACTGGATAATTAAATAAACATCTTTTTTTTTTTATCATTATATTTTATATTTATTATTGCCCTGCGATGACCTAACAAGCTGTCCAGGGTGTACTCCGCTCTCGCCTAGAGTCAGCTGAGATGGGCTCCAGCCTCCCCGCAACCCTAATTAGGATTAAACGGTTCAGAAAATGAATGAAAATGAATATATTTATTATTAATTGCTTAAAAATATAATTTTATTATTATATTTTATCAGGATGTTATATTTATTGTATAAAATCCGTATAAAATGTCTGCTGACTGTATAAAACGTGTATATTTCTGATCATCTATCACCTTAAAACTCTCCATCTTTTTTTGTCATAAAAACATTTCTACTATACCCAAATAATGAAAAATGGAACTTGCTTCAGTAAGTGAAAGTTTGAATTGATTTAGGGGAAGAAAAAAAAACCGAACTCCCACTCTCGTTCTTTCTCTTGTCTCTGTCTCCTTGTTTTACGAATCATATAGTCGTTAATCAGTCTGTATCAATGGAAGTTCAGGGAAGTTTGCTGAAGTGAAATTTGGGCCATCCATCACACTATTCGGATGTTTCATAATAAAAAGATGCATACATTTTTCTTCTGTTGGCCTTGTCACAGTCAGATCAGATCTCTTTGTGGAGTTTGGTTGGCTGCTAACTGATTAGCCCACTGAGCATTGTTGACAGAATAATCGGCTGCATGCTGTAGATGCTATCAGCTTGTGATAGATACTCCTGTTTCTTCAATTAGGCACAACGGACACAGAAAGTACGGAAATGTGAGCTACATCTCAATCAGCATCCATTCGCTGTGATATAGTAAAACTGGAGCAGATAGCCCTGAGGGGGAAAAAAAAAAAAAACTAAACAAAACAGAAAAAGATCTATAATACATTATTCAATGAGGGCCAACAAGACAGAATAAAGGATATGGACTCTGGTGTCCTGCTTCATCCGGTTGCCTTTATGTTTAAAGTTTGTCTCTGGCTTCTGGACTTTCTGCACTAGAAACAGGAATTTCAGATTCTCAAGCTTTTCTATTAAATCATCATCATCATCATCATCATCATCATCATCATATAACTCACCATATGGTCAGTCATATTCTCAGCCCTAGGAAAATTTAACCCAGTACACACTCAGTTCAATCATAGAAAACATTATAAAAAAAATTAAAGTGACCTATCACACGAAAGGATGAGAATAAATATGCACCATTCATGCATTTTATATTTTTGGCCTCATTGGCCTCGTTGCTCATCTCTGGGAATATCTAATGACATCTACCGAGCTCAAATTACATAGAAAGGTTTCAGAAGATACTACACGGGCACCTGAGCAGAAATAAAAAGCTGAATGCCTAAAATGAGATTTTAATGGATAATTTTACATTTATTTTTAATCATGACAGACGCAAACAAGCTCCCAGTACAGACAGATGCAGAGCCTAATAGCTGTGTAATTGTACCTTTTAAAACTTTTGTAATCTTATAATTGTACTCTGCAGTAACATAATAATAGAATAAAAGCAAACTAAGCATGAGATTTTATGGGTTATATATTTTTTTTAACCCTGACAGAGACTGCTCAGGTGAGTGCTAAGGTTTTAAAAAGAGTGTTATGTATACACTTCACACACAATGAGAAAGCCATGAGCGTGGGTTTGTGCACTCATTTGTTATAGTTATCAAAGAAATACAAGAAAAACAAACTAAAATAAAATGTTTATATTTAACTTTAAGTTTGAATGCATAACAATTAGGTGGCAGGTTGATTTATCACATTCACCTTACAACAAGAAGGTTCTGTGTTTGATTCCCAGGCTCAGGTGTTTCCATCTGGAATTCCCATGTTCTCCACATGCTTGGGTTTCATCTGAGCACTTTAGTTTCCTACCACAGTCCAAAGCCATACACGTGAGGCTAATTGACTGTTCCAAATTGCCTATAGGGTGTGAGTGTGAAGGTGAATAGTTTTGTGTGTGTCGGCCCGGCGATGGTCTGGTGAATTGTACATCGTGTACCCCACCTTCACCCAGATGCCTAATAGAACTAAACAGCTCGGCAATTGAAAGAGTGAATGAGTATAATAATGAAGATGCTTCCTCTTCGAGTGCCTGACGAATCGTGAGTGTGTAATTTTGATTTAAGCTTTATCTACTCAGAATAATGATGCATGAATTAAAGTGGACCAATCAGATTGCATCATTTCCCTGTAATATATACCAATGAAGCTTGTTTTTAAACATTAAGTTTTACCTCAAGTGATAAGACGGAGATTTATTTGGAGATGCTTATAATGAAAATTTGTTTACCTGCTGTTCGGGCAAGGACAAAGTACACCCTGGACAGCTCACCAGACCATTGTAGGGCAGAAACACACTGACAGCTATGCAGCCCACTCTTGTTGAAGGTCATCGTTTTTTTTTGTTTTTTTTTACATGCCTCTTACCTTGGATGGTGAGAGACATGGCTGGCCTTTGATAACCCAGTTGGCTGCATTGGGGGGACAGTGCCAACCCATTGAGAGTGGGGCTTGACACCCCAACCTGAGGATCAGTGATCCAGCATCTTTACCACCAGGCCACCAATGCCTCCCCCAACCCATTTTTAAAAATTCAAATACTGCCAACTGTGGACCCCTAAGGCCAATTTGGAACAGCCAGTAAGCCTAATGTGCATGTCCTTGGACTGTGGAAAAAAAAAAACCTGGAGTACTCAGAAGAATTGGGGAGAACATGCAAAACTCTACATAGAAACTGTACTGAAATTCTGAAGCCAGGGAATTGAACCCAGGACCTTCTTACTGTTACATGGACATGCTGACCACTACAGGACCCCGATGAAACACCCAGCTCCCCAACCCAACCCAACTGTTCCTATTAACTGCATTTTGTTTTATGTAAACATTTATACTTCATATTTTCCCCTGAATTGATCAAGTTATAAATGCAGAAACATTGAGCATCTTTCACTGGAAATTGAATATGTTTTTTTTTATTTTTTTATTTTTTTTGGGGGGGAATAAATGCCAGCATGCAGTTTATTTTTTGTTTTTAAGAACCATGCAGTAGCATGCAATAGAACACACAAAAACACACCATGCAGGTACATTGGCTTCTGTGTTTCATCTGCTCTAGAAATAAAGGACCGGTGGAGAGACCATTTCTATCCATAGGTGGCAGTAATTTACCATGAGTCTCTGGAGACCGGAGAAAAAAAATGAATGTTGTTTCCTAACACTTCATGTGAAAAACGCCTAGCTCAGACTAATCTCCTATTTCTTCCAAGGTAGCTTCTAAAACCCTTTAAGAGCTACCATTTAATGGTACAAGCAGCATAATTGCATGTAGAAAAAGAGTTCCTACTTCATGCAAATGACTGACCCCATGCTGAAAATGATGAGGTGTACCTTTACACATCACCTGCATATGCATGCTGGCTCCCATTCGCTGAGCTTTGTGTAGAACTTCAGGAAGCAAATGAGAACTCAGCATGGTGCACCTAATGACAATATTTATGCAAGTAAACTGTGTACAAACAACTGGTGTAGTGGAAAAAAAAAAAAGGGAGACGAGACTACAGCCCCATTTCTCATTCAGTCCCGAATGCTGAATTTCCATGTTCGTTCCTTAACTAAGCTGTCATGGCTCCCAGAAAGAGAAGCTTTACACCGAAACCATTTGTTCTTAATGAACAGTGCTACTGTATGATGAATTGGTGAATTTGAGAATGGTTTAAATATAGAGGGGGGAAAAGGATGGAATTCTTTATCTTGTAGACAAAAAAGAAATGGAGACTGAAGAGAAGGAATTGATTGTACCAGAAGACGGCAACTCATGAGTCAGTGTCAGTGATTACTTGCATTATGAAAATGAGAGAAAAATGAAATGTAAGAAACAGAGGCCGAGGTTGTCTGGTGTCTAAATTTGGCAAGGAATTTTTTTTCCCAAGGATAATTCCATCAACTACTAAAGGAATAAAGGATGAGTGATATAAATCTCATGGCAGTGGTGGCCTAGTGGTATAGGGTGCTGGATCGCTGATCCTAAGGTTGGTGGTTTGAGTCCCACTCTCCACAAGGTTGTCACTGTCAGCCCAGAGCAGATCACTGGGTTATCAAAAGCCGGCCATGTCTCTCCCTGTCTATGGTGAGAGCTTCATGTAAAAGAACCATTGCTGACTTTTGTAAAGAGGAGCTGCAAAGCCCTGCAATGGCCTGGCGAGCTGTCCAGGGTGTACTCTGCCCTCACCCAGAGTTGGCTGGGATGGGTGCCAGCCTCCCCGTGACCCTAATTAGGATTAAGCAGTTACAGAAAATGGAATGATATCTCTCTCTCTCTCTCTCTCTCTGTGTGTGTGTGTGTGTGTGTGTGTGTGTGTGTGTGTGTGTGTGTGTGTGTGTGTGTGTGTGTGTGCGTGTTTTTGTGCACACAGTAGGAAAAGCTACAAAACAGGACATCTAGTATAATGAGGTCTGGAAAGGACAACTCGAATAAAGTGTTTTACTTTTGCATCCCCTGTGAAAAGAATGACTTTTTTAAAGCACTCCAACATAAACACTTGCAAGCCAAGATTACAGTTATTGGAAAATGTGTACTGACAAAATGAGGTAGATCAAGGACAGACATTAAGTTGGTTGTAATACACGACATACTGTTCAGTGTTACCCTTTTATTCTGGGTATCTGTCATGCATTTCACAAAGAAAGCCAAAGAGACAATTTTGGGAAAAGTGAAACGCTGTGGATGGGTTGAAACCTTTCCCCGGTATAAATCCAATCAAGCATGCGTTTAGCTCGCTGAAAAGGAAAATTGTGAGTTAAAAGTCCTTGGTAACAATCAAGCACCGAAAACGGCGGGAACAGTTAGCGAGATTTCTCCAATCATCTCAGGCTTTGATGTGTAGGATGTCATGATAAAAAGTTTGTTGTGCCGTGCACTTATGTTGTAGAATAAAAAGAGAAAATATGAACAATCAATCTTTTTTGTATCGGAAAAATAATAATAATATTCATTATCTCATTACAGTAATATCTATCCAGCTTGTAAGGACAGTGTGGAGGAAGGAGGACTTGCTCTTCGCTTGTTATTCCAAACAGGAGAGTTTACTGCAACTAAAAATTGCAAAGTGACAGTTAATGCTGGCGATGACGTAAAGGTAACAGAACACATAATGGATCATAGCTTGCTATGTTTGGGCTGCACTGCTATGGGCAATGATGGCTCAGTGGTAGCCACCACGATTGGGCCTTTGAGTATCTGGATAAGGGTGCCTGCCAAATACCATGAATGTAAATTGCTCTAGGCTTGTTAAATTGCCCAGGCTGGCCCCTGACCATCAGGACTTGAATATGGACCAATGGACAGCATTGAATGTCTGTCTTCCTTTCGGCTTTTTCCCTTTTACTCGGAAGTCGCCACAGCGAATCATCTGATTCGCACGTTTGACTTGGCAGAGGTTTTTACGTCAGATGCCCTTCCTGTCACAACCCTTTTAGCAAGGGACAGAAACACGCTGACGACTTTGCAGCTCCTCTTTACGAAAGTCAGCAATGGTTCTTTTACATGAACCTCTCACCATAGACAGTGACAGACATGGCCCGCCTTTGATAACCCAGTTAGCTAGTTAGCTGCACTGGGGGGGGGGGGACGGTGACAACCCTGTGGAGAGTGGGACTCGAACCCCCAACCTTTGGATCAGCGATCCAGCGCCCTATACCACTAGCCCACCACCGCCCCAATGGACAGCATTGAATAGCCAGGTACAAACCAGGGGAAGACATGGCACCAGGACGCAAAATGGAATGAAGGTAAGTATTAGACAAGTGTTTTTAATGTTATGGCTGCTCTCTCTCTCGCTCTCTCTCTCTCTCTCTCTCTGTGTGTGTGTGTGTGTGTGTGTGTGTGTGTGTGTGTGTGTGTGAGGGACGGAGAGCGAAGAGTTCAAAACATCTGTATATCAGTATCTGTATTATGATTTAAGTCCAACTGGAAGTGAGTTACACCAGACTGGTTTTGAAAAACATAAACAAAATGGTTTATCATGGAAACACTGGAAAACACTGGGAGAAAATGTCTCTGCCAATTCTGGCACTAACAGTTTCTCGATTTTCTCGACATCACACATAATTCTCAACCCCAGACATGTATATAACTGTTTTAATCCCAGTTGAACAGCATTTGCTGGCAATATGTTCTAATGAATTTTATTAGTACTTTCCCCCAAAAAACCTCATAGCAGTTCTACAACTGGAATAATAACAGTACGCCAGTCCCAAGATATGAACAAACCAATTTAAGCAATTGCAGTCCGAATTAGGATGAAAATAAGGATGCTGCAGCCACCGGTGAACTGGTTTGTGTGTGAGCCTCAGGTAGGTAGGAAGCCAAAGAGTATGAAAAGAAGTGATATTATTCTATAACAGGTGTTGAGAGTAAGGCAAGGTGAAGAGGAGCTCATATTTGTACAGACACCAGCTGTTCAAAGATGACATGCTGTACATAAAAATGTAAAATCAGACACATGCTTCATGCTTAAGCTCAAGGTTAAAAAAGCAGACACATGCCACATGGAGACAGTGTGCTTTAATATTAATGATTATAGTCGTCATGCCCTCTAGGTGTACTGTGTCTAACTTGTCAAGTTTTCATCAATCAAACGAAGAGAAAAGCTCATTGTAGGGATATTCATAAAAATATTTTAATTATTCGTGTTCAATTCCCACCCATCACGTATTCCTATCACAAGATCACCACCAATCAGGGAGGGGCAAAAGCATTGGACATGCCTCCTCCGTGACATGCAATGCTAGCCACCCGGCTCTTTTTGAACTGCAGCGCATACTTATTTGAGGCGGTTTAATACACTCGAAGGCTAACGCTATCCGCTACCAATGAGCCCACGGACGCTCCTGATATGCTGGCGATCACTGTGAGTGATGGGGAAGTGAGCGTAAGCCGTCTCTCTCTCTCTCTCTCTCTCTCTCTCTCTCTCTCCCCCGTGAGAGATCGATCAATTAGCTTCAGTGGACTCCCAGGTATGAATGGCTGTGGCATTAACCTGGATTCGCACTTGTGATGTCTGTGTTAATAATCATGCGCCATGTCGAAAGTTGTTTAATCGCAAGGTGAATTATTCTTAGCGTTTGTAAGTATTGTAGCTTGTGGATAACGTAAACAAGCAAACATTTAATAGACGGTAGATTCCCTGACCCAGAAGTTTAATACCTTAGTAGCTGGATCTGCAGACTCCTTAAAACTCCTCTGTTCAATATACAACAACCTTGTGAGCAGTCCTGGTGAGTGGTCCTGCTTTTCGGTGCCATAATCCCCCAATGAGTTACTGCTGCTAGTTCTGTCCCCAGGCCTTGAAACCATGGGAAGAGAATGCTCGGTCTACCGAGGTTTCGAAAAACAGAGGTATCAAGGGAGGAGTCGACAAGGAGGTGAAGATCTCCTACTAACTCACACCCGGTTTACAAGTTACAGTTCAAGGAAAGTCTTTGAGATTAGACAGACACCAGTTAGGCATACTGTAAATATGGCCCTAACGTGCCTGGAATGGGCAGTGGTGGCCTAGTGGTATAGGGCGCTGGATCGCTAATCCAACCTGTCTACATGTTTCTTCCCTGCGATGGCCAGGCGAGCTGTCCAGGGTGTACTCTGCCTCACCTGGAGTCGACTGGGATGGACACTAGCTTCCCTGCGACCCTAATTAGGATTAAGCGGTTACTGAAAATGAACTGATGAATGATGAACTGGAATTGGACTGGCCTCCTGTATTTTTTTCAGGGTGAAATATAAATCCACAGTTTTTGTGTGGTACATCTCAGTGTCATATACTGTATTGAGGAGCTGCAGACATCCTCGGTTGATCCTAGACATTTATCACATCTCCCAAGGGATCACAGAGCCTTTGCAAATGTTCAGGATGCATCTGACCATGGCTTAGACTCAATATAGGGTTAGCAGTTGCTGCTTTAGTACTGTCGCCTAATGAACGCTTAAGCCTGAAGCATGTCCATGACCATAGTTATGGTTGAAAGTTGATATTATTTTGCAGACCTATAAAACAACAGCACATACCAGATGCTCTGCCAAAGGTTTTAGTGATGCCTCCTTACAGGTATCAGCCTATATGACCAAGAAGTCGGGTTGGTTACTGTCCTCAGTTACCCCTGTCCTGTGCAAGATTTGGCTTGCCATCCTCCACTTATGGAGGCCTGCAGGAGAACCCTCAGTTCCTTTGCTTTCGTTCCAGGATAGCTATTTGGACCTGCAGCAGACAGAACCTTGGAGTGAAGTCTACAAATTTCACAGGCCAGTCTGTGCCGCACCCAGCCATCTCATATGTCACATCATAAGCTACTTATGCCAGACTATAGGGTTGTGTCAACCTGGTCATGGGGTTGGAACATTAAGTTCAAACATCAACCTCTGAGGTTCTGCACAGTCAAAATGACCACAAAATGCTGTAAACCCTATCTCAATCCAGGCTTTGGACCTATGACATTCTCTTGGAGAAGGGTGACATAGAGCCTTAAGACATACATTCACAGAACACTGGTCTCTATTCCGCTTATATTGTTATCCAAAAGAAAAAGGAACTTGTCACATTTTGGCCTCTATACAACATTATAAGGACAGTGGATGTTCTGTACTGGAAACATGATTGGATACTTTCGCATCCCTTATATACCATAGCACAGAGTTGCTCTGGTTTTCCTACAGGAGAAGGGTTTATGCTTTTCATGTAATCCCATTTGGGATCTCTCTGGCACCAAGAGTCTTTACAAGATGTGTGGCAGCAGCACTGTCCCCATTACAGGCTATATTTTTCTACCTGTTCAGGGTCAAGGCTAGAGACCCTCAGGGATTTGGTATCACTGATCTCCTACATTGCAAGTCTAGGACTTGCAGTAAATCATAAAACTGGCCTTCTTAAGCCAAGCGAGCATATATTGTTTCTTTGATATTCAGCTGGATAGGGCCTTGTCCTCTAATCTGGAAGTCAACAATATCCACGAGCTTATAATTGCTTCAGAGAGTCAAAGCTTCAGTCTTTACAGCAATTCTAATTCTAATGGGTATGCGCACTGAAGCTCCATCTATGGTCACTTTAAGCCCTTTGTTATTGTGGCCTCTTCAGACCTGGATGGACAATCTTTGCACTCTACTCTACAAAGACACGAGCTAGTCATAATCACTGCCGGTTGCTTAACATGTCTGCGCGTATGAAAGAGTGAGGCACACCGCACTGCAAGCTGCTCTGCTCAATCTCAGACAGTTCCTGCAAATGCTGACATTGAAATATATCCTTCTGAGAACAGACAATACTGTGGTGGTCTATCATATAAACCACCAGGAAAGCACTGAGACCAAGAAGCTCTTGAGACTGGGCCAGCAACTATTATGATGTTCCCAGCCTCACCTTCTGAGCCTGTAGGCAATTCAGTTAACAGACCCCCACATCATGGCTCCAGAGCTCTCTTATCTCAACAATGCCCACCCACGATAATAAGGGCTACATCCTGAGGTGGTGCAAACATACTGGAACAAATATAACAATTCAGAAGAGGACATGTTTGCCTCATTGGCAACAATGCACGGCCCCATTTGGTTCTCTCTAACAAAATAAACGAGCCCTATGCAAAAAGTGCTGACCCGTACATGGCCAGATCAGTTACTATATGCATTCCTTCTGCTACCACTGATATTGTCCACCATAGACAAGACTCTCATGGAAAATCACAGTGTGCTTCTGATGACCCTAAAATGTCTCAGGAGAGCCGGGTTCCAATAATACACTGATTACTAAACGAATGTGGTATTCGAACCTATTTTTGCTGAAACTTTGGATCTGGCCCATAAAGAGATATTGTTTAGATTGTGTGATCGAGCAGTTGTGCAGACCTTCAAGAGCTCATGAACACCCTCTACCAAAGAACATGATGCCAACAGATGGAAGCTCTTTTTTGAATGGCGCAAAGCAGAAGATCAGGAAATGACTTTCTGTTCCGTACCACAGATTCTCAGGTTACTTAATTTCTGCCTTAATAGAGGACCGACAGCCTTCAGCATCAGGCTACATGCCATCGCCTTCTGAGCCATGCATAATAGGGTGGATAGTTCCGTACAATTGTGACCTTCTGGCACTGTTGCACCCTCCATTTGAACCTCCAAAGGGGTTAGAATTAAAGTGACAATCAACGAAATAAAATAATAAAAAAAAGAATTTCTCTTGGTCATGGCACTGGCTGGATCAGTTGGTAAGTTTCATGTCCTACCTCTGAACCCTAGCGTGCCCGTATATGCAAACCAACCCCTCAGCTTGGCAGCATTTTGGACCCCAATTCAAGAAAATAATCTGAAATCAGATGCATAGCTCACACCCAGACATTTTATTGATGACTATGGAGTTGTGGCAGACCGATTCACATTCTGTCTCTCATATGAGCTATAAACGAGGCGAGACCTTGTCCAAACAGCAGCTATTAAAATGGAGTGTTGAAATGATTATTCATGCCTATGGGGGCAGTGTTCTCCTGACAGTGCAGGACTAGACACCCAGGTGTTTTAAGCACCAGTATAAATCCAATAAAAGGACGCTTATGCATCTAACCAGGGTTTTGTAAAGTTCAGATGGCACCAGAGCTGGACAATACCGTACCGCACTTGCAAAGAGACAATCAATTGGTCACTTCTTTGGTAGCCATGTCTTTAGTACTGGAACTGGGGCATAAATCACCAAGGACACAGGGAATGTTGTTAATGCAAGCACTTGACCTACTGTACGCAGGCATATAATAGATATCAAATTGCTTTAGCCACCTCTTGCAATCAATTGACATTCACTGAACTGTTTTACGGCAATTCTACTATAAATCCGTATGTTTAAACACCAACACCGCACCACTTGCACAAGATTTACTTGCAATATTCATTAACCGCTTTATCCTACTAGGTTTACAGAGAGGCTGGAACCTATCTCAGCCAACTATGAACAAAGGTAGGGAGGGTACACCCTGACCAGTATATGCTATAAAAGCATCGCATGGTGATGTAAAATGAGTGATAACCGAGTAATACTTTTTATTTGAAACATTTCAAGTTTATTGTTGGGTGAATCTTGACTGGAAAGTCCAACATGTGTTCCTCCCCCACTGTATATTTTCTAGTGCAGTGCTCTGCATCATAACACCTGTCATGCTGTGGCAGGAAGGAGCCAGATGTAAAGTAGACCAGAGACTTAGGCATAGGTGCAGGCATGTGAATGTATGCAGCCTCCTGTGTACATGTTCCTGTGTGACTATCAGGTACATTCAGGAAGCTGGAGAATATAAAACGAAGTGATATCAATTTGTAAAAATTTGTGAAGACTAAGGCGAGGTGACGATGGGCGCACAAATTTGTACACCCCCACCGGTTCACAGCTGACATGCCGTTCATAAAAATGTAAAATCAGACAAATGCTTCATTCTTAAGCTCAATGTTATAAAGGCAGACACATGCCACGTGGAGTCAGTGTGTTTTAATATTAATACTCTTCACTACCACGCTCTTTTCTTTTCTTTTGCTGTGTCTAATTTTTGCCAAGTTTGCATCAAACATATGACAGAAAAATGTAAAGACGAGATTATAAATGGTGGAAATCTGATTAACATTTTATAGCATAATGTATGCTACAGTTTACTGAGTGACACATTTTTAATGTGTTGAAAATTAACTCGTTTTGAATAAAAAATGTGATCTAATGCTGTGATATAAATATTTCCAGAAGTTTCAATGTGCTATGGTGAACCATCTATCAATCTGTCGTGTGTGTGTGTGTGTGTGTGTGTTTGCGTCTGAGTGCACATGTGCAGGTAGATGCTCTGTCAACTGAAGCTCTGAGCCACGTCTCAGCTAAAGTTAAAACTCTAGCAGGCATACGAGTTCATTATCATAAAAAGCCAAGCCTGGCAGACATGCCACAGGAGACAGCATTGCTGCAGAGAACAGCCCACACCAGGCTGTTATTATGATAAACACAATCTGAGAGTTATAGAAAAAGACAGGGTAATGCCATTTGCAGATAAACCTTTTTTCCTTTACATGCTATACTAGGCCTATTCAGAATGATGAACTACAGACTGAGTGTGTATGGATGATCACAAAATCTAACAATTAATAATATTTACAAGGATGAAATATTATTTATTATCGACATCCTTTTGTGTTTTTATTTATTTTAAATTTAATCATAGACGATTTCCATCCATCAAGTGTTACCTCCATATCACCACCACCACAAACCAGGGATGCGGCATAAGCATACCCCCCCCCCCCCCCAACCTCCGCCGCCACTCATCTCTTTATGAACACACCCACGGATGCCCATCGATTGGCTGGGGAGAGCTGTAAGTGACAGAGGAGCATATGCCATCCCTCCCTTCTGTGAGAGCTCAGCCAATTAGCTTCTGTTCAGGGATTGCTGTGGCATCAACCTTGATTCAGACTCGTGATCTCCAGTTTGATTGTCAGACACCTTGTCAGTGTGACACTCCATTTATTAAAAAAACCTTACAGCATGCCATAATGAGTGAAACCAATCACAATGTTTGAGTAATGTGTTTTTTATTATAAGCTCTGCAGCACCGCTGACATTAAGATGCATAAATATTTAAAAATTATTTTAAGTGACACACATCTAATTAATTATAAATTAGATGAGTGAACACCTAATTATGCATCTAATTAATAATGATTTAGTAAACATAATTTGGGAAAAGTTGGGATGATCTCTTAACATTTAAATTCAGACTGAAAACAATAACTTGTAATTAATCTCTGACAGGGGACAGTGGTGGTCTAGTGGTATAAGGCGCTGGATTGCTGATCCAAAGGTTGGGGGTTCGAGTCCCACTCTCCACAAGGTTGTCACTGTCTCCCCCCCCCCCCCCCAGTGCAGCTAACTGGGTTATCAAAGGCTGGCCATGTCTCTCACTGTCTATGGTGTGAGGCATGTAAAAGAACCATTGCTGACTTTCGACAAGAGTAGCTGCAAAGCCGTCGGTGTGTTTCTGCCCTGCGATGGCCTGGCGAGCTGTCCAGGGTGTGCTCTGCCTTCGCCCGAAGTTGGCTGGGATGGGCGCCAGCCTCCCCGTGACCCTAATTAGGATTAAGTGGTTACAGAAAATGAACTGAACTGTACGATTGTACAATTCAGTGTGAAGTTTGCGCTGATATTCTAGTTCTGTAAAATTCTGCTTCTTTTTCTTGAGTTCTGGTAGATGACGTCATTTAGTCAGGAGCGAAATGTTCAAAAAGGTGATTAGAAAAAACAAACAGGTCAGCCTTCTTTTTTATTCCCCCCCATTTTCTCCCTAATTTAGTCATATCCAATTCCA
This sequence comes from Plotosus lineatus, assembly GCA_024760905.1. NCBI lineage: Eukaryota > Metazoa > Chordata > Actinopteri > Siluriformes > Plotosidae > Plotosus > Plotosus lineatus. The sequence goes on along the minus strand of CM045750.1, from coordinate 4,800,958 downwards.
ACCCATCAGGTTTTGCCTTCTCTATACAGGATCACCACCAAAAGTCTTTCCGTGACATGCAATGCTAGCCACCCAGATGTTTTCAAGCTGTGGCACATGTGTATTTGGGGCAATCTAATACACTTGGAGGGAATGTGCTATTGGCCCCCTTGTATGAATGAGCTCACAGATGTACACGATTGGCTGGAGATCACTGTGAGTGACAGGGAGTGAGCATACGCCATCCTGCCCTCCTGTGAGAGCTTGGCCAATTATCTCCCATGGACTCCTGGCCATAGACAGCTGTGGCATTAACTGGATTTGAACTTGAGATCGCCGAGTTAATAGTCATGCACCTTGTCGATGCGCCACTTGGGAGCCCTCGCTAAACCTTCTAATGCCAATCCATTCACACTAGATGTCCAACAATGCTAAGCTAAATGTTAAACAAATAGCCTTTCGTATCGCATTGTTGCTGCTTTGGTGCATTTTAACTGGAATAGTGTTATGGGCATATAAATAAATGTATAAATGTAAATATAAATATACGTAAGGAATGTATAAACGTTGACTGTATTTATATTCAGTTGGTGTGCTGTAAACGGTGGCGCATGGTATTACTCAGCTTTTTTGGGTCACTGTTTTTGCCTGCGTAGTCTAATTGGGTTTGGAACTTTCCAGCATAGATCTAGTTGCGCATGCGCTCCGGTGACGGGTCAGGTGGTTAGAATATTCCAGAATGGAACTTTCCCGAACTTTAGGGAATTTATATAAGGACCCGTTGCCGACCGGCTCGGGCAGATCATCTAGGGAGAATCATCCAAGGCGGATCATGGAACGCGCTTCACCTAATTTTCATCGTTCAAGACTTCATCACTCAAGTCCATCATCCACGTTCATCCACAGCCAAATGCGAGGAATTTCATCATTCGTTTCTTTCGATATGCAGGATTCCAAGCCTTTTACCGCTGGCGCGCGCACTGCCTCTAAGTTTATCATGCTGCAGCTGCTTGGTGACGATCTTTGTTTTGGGACCCTTGTTCAATTTTTATTTTGTTTAGCTCTAAGCTCTAAGTTATAATTTTGCCTTACTTTCTTGATATTATTAAATTGTATATAGTTTATGTCGTGGGTTGTTGTGCTTTGCTGGTTTCACGGGGCAGTTTCCATCTTCTAAATTCCATACGTAACAGTAGCAAAGCAATAAAAAAGTTTGAACGAACAAACATCGAATCAAAATCCCTGACTGTTTGGCCAACATTCATCCACTATATATTATTATTGTTGTCTGATCGCCATGTTAGCGTGTTTCTACTACACATCATGTATGTATCATGCCTGCTTCACAGCAAGAAGGTCCTGGGTTTGAGTCACAGCTTTCTGTGTTTCTGTGTGGGGTTTGATTCGTTCCCTCAAACTTGCGTGGGCTTCCTCTAGATACTCTGGTTTCCTCCCACAGTCCAAAGACATGCACAGTATGTTATTTGGTTATTCCAAATTGCCCCTGTGTGTGGACGTGAGCGTGAATAGTGTGTGTGTGTGTTGGCCCTGTGATGGTCTGGCAGCCATTCAGGGTGTACCATGCCTTCGCCCAGTGTCAGGCTCTAGGCTCCATGCAATCCTATAAGTAGAATTAAGCAGTTAGACCAGTGCTTCTCAATTATTTTCTGTGGCGCCCCCTCTAGGAAAAAAAAAAAACGCCCTGCCCTGCGAGCGACTATAATGCTATTTGTCGATAAATTTGTTATTAGTACACCTCTGCATAACATTGTATCTTTACTAACATTAAAAGAAAGAAATATAGTTCAATTTACAATAAAAAAAAAGCTTCATTAACATTGTTTATAATCTGTAATAGAAAAGATTTAAAATGCAGCAATGTGCCTGAAATAAAAAATACATCGTTATTTAAACTCATTCAACTTATTTATGCCTTAATATCTTCCTCTCTCTCTCTCCACCTTTCTCTTCATGCTGTGAGAAATTTTTATGTGTTGTTTCTTGAGGTGTTGTATACTGCACTTCATATCGTCTGCTCGTGCGAAAAACTGCAACACCGTAGCGCGACAATGAGAGCGCCACTGCCAACTAGTGGAGTGGAGGTGCAATTACACTTAATTCTCGTACACTATTCCAGAAAAGCATGTTCCCCAGGGTCATACGCTTTGCCCCCTGGCATCACACCACGCCCCCCTGGCATCATACCACGCACTCCACTATTTGAGAAGCACTGAGTTAGACAAATGAGTGTGTGAGTGAGTTATGTATGAAGAAACAATATGAAAAGCACTATCTTAACATTAAAGTCTGACAGGTAGACTGTTTATTTGCCCAACACTTGAAGGTGTGTATGTGTCACCCTGCTTTTGACTGGTTCCCATCTTGGACATAATCCTTGTTCATGTCTTTTTGGACTCCCGATGCATTGCAAAATTGATCATTATAAAGTGTATAGAACATGAACATATGCGAGAACAACAGTCTGGTATAGAACCTCAAATATGAATTGAACTGAATTGCAGTATATGAGCTGAACCGACTCAGGGAAAAATAAATCTTTGTAATGATAAGTGTGTGAAAACCTGGCTGTTAAATATCCTAAATATCCTGTCAGTAGTAAAATAAACCCAAGCCTCAACAATTGACGCGATTTAACGGTCAGTCTTGTGACCAGTCGGCGGTCTTTCAAAACCCGCGAATGACGAAACGGCCGCATACAGTATTTCACTTCCATAATGCAATGTGTGCTACTGCACACTCTGAAAAACGGGCTCGTATGTTGTAAACCAGAACAAAAATGGCCTACACGACGGGGACACGCCAAAACGTTCAGAAAATATTCGTTTAAAAACGACCTTGAAATACTGAACATCACTGATGATGGATATGTTACCAAAATATGATGCTACAAGGTATATCGTACAAATTAGGAACAAATCTGTTTTACATTTCTTAATTAATACCTTGTGAATGATTAAAATAATGTTATAGCGACACAAAGGCGTTACAGGTATTAATGTTAGCAATTCGTGAATGTCCCAGTTCAGCCAGTTAAAGGTTCAGGTCGGTGCTGCTGGTGTTTGATGTTTATGTTGATTTACGAAACTTTGTATGTTCGTGTATTAAAAGTATTCCAGCAGTTTTTTTCAGAGCACTGATGATTGCTTGTCTTAAAATGTAATGTTTCAAAATAATCAGTTGTGTTGTCAATAATTTAATCATTTAATATTAGAAAATTCAACAATACATAAGATATTATACACGAACCTACTGAACTTAAAAGCACAAATCTAATGGATTCAATCACGGACATGTTTAATAATTTACTTGGACTTCAGGAACCAATTTGCACAACCAGTGGGTCACGCAGCTCATTTTCAGCCGGAAAAATTTGGGATACCAGAGTCATTTACCCCTGAACCATCAACTGGTTCTCCAAATTTTGGAAACGTCGAAGCCTGTAAACCACAGTTTACTTAAGGGCAGACGTAACTCATAACAATATTATAATAGACTTTTGAATTATATTCTAAATAGTATCATAAAAGAGCCCACTGTGTTTTTGTGGTTCACACATCCACCTCACAATAAGCAGATCCAGAGCTCATGTCCTGGACTCGGAGAAGACATTTCTATGTGAAGTTTGCCTGTGCTTCCTCTTGCTTGCATGGGCTTCCTGTGGGTACACCGGTTATTCTTATAGTCCAAAAACATGCATTTTAGGTGAATCGGCTATTTCAAACTGCCTGTAGGTGAGAATGTAAATAGTTTGCCCTGCAATAGACTTGTTAGCACTTAAGTGTGTAGTCTGCCTTCACCCAGAATTGGTTACGATAGGTTCCACCCTGCTGTCACCCAAGTCGGATTAAATGGTTTTGCAAATGGATGAATGAATTGTAAAATTAATTACACTTTATTTTGAGAAAAATACCATATACGTAACTGTTCCTGCAGGGTCATAACAATGCCATTGGTGTTCAATAAAGGTGACAGATTTCCAAATGTGCAGTTGTCATGGCTTTCAAATAAAGATCAGCCTTAAAAAAACCTTAAGTCAAGTAAAATCAATGTTACTTGACACATGTCTTATATCAACTTGACACTGATATCAATAAACCAGCCTTACACCTGTTGGTGGTAAGACTTTATACAGTAAATGTTTATATAGGTTTATATTGGCTGTAATAAATGATGTCATATAGTAATATTATAAAATACCACATTAAATAACATGGTAACAAAGGTTAGCTTTACTCAGACCCAGGATACATTAAGAATTTACTACACTTACTGTACAGTATACTCTGAATCAGGACCTGGGGTAAAGACCTCAGCTCCATGATCAGACCTTGCACACCTTCACTGTATTTCTTGGATGTAAGTGATGCCTCTTGAGTTTCTCGAAGAGATTGTTTTGGGATATATAGGCCATCTCTTGTGTCCTTTCGTGAGTATTTTGGCTTGGTTGGCAGGTATGATGCTAGTGTTAGAGCATGTAGGCGTATAAGTGTCCCCTGTGGCAATGTCCCACTGATCGCTGCTCTCTTCCCCGAGGGCACCTGTCTCGCCTCCCCATAGACACAGACTACTTCATTTATCACTGAGGCTATGGATGCATGTGCAGTGGGATATTTATGCCTCATTTAAGGACTGCTTTTACTTTTAACACCAGCTGCAGAGTTTAAGGCAAGAAAGTGCTCCATTATCTTATGCAAATGAATGGCAGATATATTTCATAGGAGCATGAAAGAGCAATTACTTGGCATTGCTGCTTGGTGTGCAAAATTTAAAAAAAAAAAAAAAAAAATGACTGAGACTCAAAGAACTTGGGCAAGGTTTTTGTCATTGTCTGGAAATAACTTTATAGAAACCAAGTAATTCAACAGGTAATATTGCTGCTTTACAGCTCCAGTCTCCGTTAATCCAGAGCGTGGGTCACTCTTTGGAATTTTGCATGTTAGGAAAGAACTAATATCACTGAAACGAACAAAAATGTCACCATCTTACCAACGGATAAATCGAAATGCACTGCGGTCCATGATACACCGCATAATCAAGTCAAGGTGAACGCTCTGCTTAGAATTCGTACTCAGGAAACATCAAGCAAGAACCCAGCCGAAAATATAAAAAGAAACAGACAAATGGCCTACAGTAACCATGCTGTCGACTGCTTGCAATACTCTACCATTTGTACATTTACCAAATCCCCTTATCCAGAGTTACTTACATTCATCTTTTTTTTTTTTTTTTTGAGACAACTCAAGGTTAACGGCCTTGCTCAAGGACTCAAAGGTGGTGGTACCAGAGTTTGAAACACCAACCTTCCGATCAGTAATCCAGAGCCTTATCCACCAATCAACAGATTGGACCAACAGGCTTTAGTTGCCTCCCCATTTGTACCATGCATTTATAGACTTTTCCAGTTCCATAAAAGGAGGAGCTCCAAAGAAGGAACTCCACTCAAACTCAGAGAAGCGTCGATTTGGCTACTTTCCACATTTCCAAAACACCTAAAATCCATTTTAGTCCCTCTGATTGGGAACACGCATCAAAAACTCTCAAGATTGTTTTTAGTCAATGTCAAGAGTCCTAAACTGGTATCCTACAATGGTATCCTACAATGTCACTTCACGTATTACAATGCATTAGCATTTTCTAAGCAGTTAAGACCATTTCACATAAATGGCTAAAGTGTTCCTGAGCAAGGCACCTAACCCCCAATGTATGCCTTGGCAGCCAATTGCTCTCTCTCTCTCTCTCTCTCTCTCTCTCTCTCTCTCTCTCTGTGTGTGTGTGTGTGTGCATGCTCACTTTGGATGGGTTAAGTGCAGAGGAAATAATTTCCCTTAAAGGATTAATAAGTATATTAACCCCCCCCCCAGTTTTTTTCTGTTTTTGGAATGTGCAATGCAAGATACTGTCCCAACACTGAGATCTTGATAAAACCCAAATCACACGGACCAGTATTTGCTCTTTGACTCACACTACCTTTGGGAAAGCAAGCTGGGGGTTATAAGAACCTTACATCATTAGTCCCAAAATTTATGCACAAGGATGGAGGTGAAGTAGAATACTAGCAAACACTTCAAATAACCCCTTAAGCCATGTATTTCACCCAAACTCCGCCTCTACTAAATCCACACAAGACAGATCAGACAAGGTGAAAAAAAATACTCAATAGAAAAACATTGTTATTCCATACATGTCTGGAGTTTGAGAAAAACTCAGAAGAATCTTCAAAAGGCATACCATCCCAGTGAACTTCAAACCCAGGAACACTTTGAGGCAGAAGTTCATCCACCCAAAGGACAAAACACCCAGACGTAAGCACAGCAACATGCAACTCAAGGCAGGGAGGAATGCTCAGACCTGTACATTGTGGAAACCAAAGAATCAGTTCGCAAGCACATAGAGAGCCAGCTCCTCGGGACACGACTCAGCAGTCAGCCAACATCGCAAAGATAAAGGACACTCTTTTGAGGATAATAATCTTCATACTTTGGCTGAGAAAGACTGATGATCTGAAAGAGGAGTGAAAGAAGCAAGCCATGTCAAACTAGAAAAAACATCAGTGATTTTGGGGGTGGGCTTTCCACACCAATTATAAGCCATCTACAATACAGTCTTCAGCTCTCTTCCCAGACTACTTAACACCCATTCACACCATAAAGACCTAGTTATGCTAGATGCTGAAAAAAAAAGGGATTTGGGCAGAGTTTTCTGTTCATACTCTGTGTTCATTTCCTCCATATTTTTACATGTTTCCAAAAAGCTTGCGGATGCATAAGGACAGAGCAGTATAGTCATAAACCATGGGGGTGCTTTAAAAATTGTAATACAGGCATGTCCGACAATAGGTTGTAAGATATTTTGGGCATACGTTGGGCCTGTACATGTATTACTAACTACTAGTATGTACAATATACTTTACCTTTTACAAGTTTGTGTCAAAATTTTGCTTGCAATCCTTTTACCTTTCTTTAGACATTAATACATGGAGGAGGAGGAAGAGGAGAAAGAGGAGGAGGAGGAGAAAGAGGAGGAGGAGGACAAGGACCAGTGTACATGTATTTTCAACCTAATGCATCTCTTTACAAAGGACATGGGGGAAGAGTCACTTCTCATGAATCAGTTCATGGTTCAAAGACTCAAGAGTCGACTCCCGAGCATCGGAGTCATTGTTCTGCTCGGAGGATGGAAAGAGGAAAAGGACAGGATGATTTTTTATATATATATAAAAATAAAATTTATATATATATATATATATATATATATATATATATATATATATATATATATATATATAAACAAAAATAAAGGACAGGACAAAAACTTTCTATTGAAACTCCATTTATCACTGTGATAAATGGAGTTTCAATAGAAAGTCTTTGTCCTGTCCTTTTATTTTTGTTATTTGCTCTACCAAAAAGTATTGAGCACTCTCCTACGGAAGGATCTACTCAGAAAATCATATATATATATATATATATATATATATATATATATGTATACATATATATATATATATATATATATATTTTTTTTTTTTTTTTTTTAAAACACTCTAGCCATAGTGGCTCATCAGACTGGTACTTATCCCCAGTTTCCATAGCATGAAGCAACAGGAGTTCAACTCCTCCTGGATGGGACAGAAGTCCATCACAGGTTACCTTCCCAGTATATTTTACTGGTACCCATTTATACTGCTGGGTAAACAGAGGCACACTTGTGGTTGAGACCTTACCCATGGGTCTGAGCACAGTGAGGGTTTCAATGGAATTTGAATCCAGAACCTCCTGATCATGAGCACAGCACCCTAAAGTTTTATATATATATATATATATATATATATATATATATATATATATATATATATATATATATATATATATATATATATATATATATATATATATAGTCTGTGCAACCACACACTATATATATATATATATATATATATATATATATATATATATATATATAGTCTGTGCAACCACACACCGCCCCCGCTGGAGCCTAGTATTAGATGTACCTTGGGATAATTTTTGATCATATTTCATGCTTATATTTATGATCTATCTTTCTGTAGATTTTATTCCGTTTCTATTTCCACTTGTTCTTCAATTTCATTTCACTTTCGACCTCAGACAGCTTTGTTGGTATCTCCGGATGTTTAAAAAAATGAATGTTGGTAAGTTCGAGTGTCTGTATTTATATTTTATTTACATCTTATGTTATTTTTTCAATGTTTAATTGTTAGCATAAGCAATTATAGCATTGTATATGTATTTATTGATATTATATACACATATACATGTACGTATACATCAGTTGGGGGTGGGGGCGGTGATTCTTTGCGGATGGTCGCGTGGGGATCTCAATCCCAATTAACCGTGGAAAGTGAGGGATCCCTGTATTTACATGTACAGTACATGATTTGGCCCATTTGATCCTCAAAAATAGGCTAGAAATCAGCTCGGCTAGGCTGATGTTCACATACATCAAACATGAAGTATATAAGATATTGATTAATTTTTTTTTCTTTTTTTAGTCATGGCGGTCATAAAGTCGTAAGTCATGTCGGACACTGCCTGTAATAGTGAACAATTCTGAAGAGAGTTTATGTGAGTTTTTAAAAGGTTATAAACATTTACTTGATATCATTTTTCCAGCCACAGGAAGAAACATTTGAAACAGGATACTGTACCTTGAGAGAATTTGACATAAATTGGACTGGAGACAAATGACATGCAGGATCATTTTTTTTGAGTCAACATAAAGTCTGTAAGCAAGCAGAGTAAAAGAATTCTATATTTATACTGACAGTCATTAAAATCCTTGAGAGAGAAAATTCTATATATCTGTACTTGTGTGTGTGTGTGTGTGTGTGTGTACGTGTGTGTGTGTGTGTGTGTGTGTGTGTGTGTGTGTGTGTGGTCCCCTGTGGCTATATTGATGGTACTCAGCCACTTGAGAAAATGATGAGTTGTCATTTTATCAATGCTTGATTGAACATGTGCAGGTCACTTTTCAGAAGTGGACCAAATGCAGTTTAAGCAAAACACAATTTATATCTTTGAGGAGTGGTTTGGAAAGCCTTTATAAAAGCTCAAAAATATCCACTATTGTCAGTCTAGTGCACATCATAATGCCACGTCTGGAACATCTCTGGGCAATGGGGGAGGCTGGGTTGAGCCACAGTGAGGTAACGAGGCATATGGGCTGTATACACCCCACAATTAGAAACCTGATTGACCACCACTACATGACAGGGTCAGTTGATGATAGGCCATGTCCAGAGCAAGAGAGAGAGAGACGTTTCCCAGATAAGAGCACTACTTCCGGTGGCGGTACTTGTGGGACTGGTTTCGCCATGCTATATCACCGCAAATCACAGTCTGTATCAACGTGTGTCACTGTAAATGGAGGCCATACCCGATATAGACTGTTATGACTTTTATTTTGACAGGTACCGTTTTGTTTTATAATAATTTGCATAATTTATTCTTGTCCTTTTTTTTTTTTTTTTTTTTTTTTTTTTTAACCAATATTCCAAACAAATTATCTATGTTCCAAAAATCCAGTTTTGGGTAGCAGAATAAAAGTTATAGTTTCCAAGTTTTTAATGACTGTCATTGTACTTGTTGAAACATGTTTAAAGACCTTTGAGACCACTGCAGCCTACCACACTATTCATCACATCATATACATCACAAATTTGATGTTTTTAATAAAGTCCCTTATTACCATCATCGTGTTTGTGCCTTGTCATCTCTGAACTACCTCCTAATAGGTGTATTGCTTAATAGTGATGCTGACAGAATTATGTAGAAAGTATGTGAATGGTGCTGATTGAAATATTTTAAACAGACATCTTTATTTTCATATTTAAATAAATTCTGGCATTTGTTCTTGTATATGCGGAACTGCTTGATTGTCTTAGGGTTGCAGGGAGGCTGAGGCCCATGTCAGCTGACTCTGTGTGAAGGTGAGGTATGCCATTAACAGCCAGTTCATCGCAGGGCTTTTTTATTTTATTAAAAAAAAATTTTTTTAACTGAAAAAGGATGGTGTGAAATACTGTTTGTGTGATCGTATCCATTGAATGCATCTCATGTTCAGCGTAAGAAATTTCCAGCCCTGAAACTTTGAAACCCAAAAAAGTAGATCTTATAAAACTGAAATGTGGGGCCGGTGGTGTAGTGGTTAGGGTGCTGGGCGCATGATCAGGAGGTTGTGAGTTTGATTCCCACTGAGACCCTCACTGTGCTAAGACCCCTGGGCAAGGTCTCAGCCACAAGTGTGCCTCTGTTCACCCAGCAGTATAAATGGGTACCAGTAAAAATAGACTGGGAAGGTCACCTGCGATGGACTAGCGTCCCATCCAGGAGGAGTTGAACTTCTGGTCGCTTCACACTACAGAAACCGGGGATAAGCACCGGCTGGATGAGCCACTATGTGTGGGTGTAAAAATCCATAAAGCTGAAATGAGAAGAGTCCTCATACCCATCAGCATATTCCTTACAATTTGTTTTTCTTTCTTTAGTTTTTGACCCATGAACATAGAGATAAGTGATAATTTAGTGAAATGCTCAAAGGCAGTTTATTTGGCTTATTAATAAGAATTCATTAATTAATGTAAGTATATCTTACTTATATAAACAAGAATATTTTGAGAATAAGAAAAAAAAATAAATTTTAGTTTTTCAAAAAAATAAGTCTGTCTGTCTTCCTTTCGGCTTTTCCCCCTTTTTTTACTCGGGAGTCGCCACAGTGAATCATCTGATTCGCACGTTTGATCTGGCAGAGGTTTTTACGTCGGATGCCCTTCCTGTCACAACCCTTTTTAGCAAGGGACAGAAACACGCTGACGACTTTGCAGCTCCTCTTTACGAAAGTCAGCAATGGTTCTTTTACATCAACCTCTCACCATAGACAGTGACAGACATGGCCCGTCTTTGATAACCCAGTTAGCTGCACTGGAGGGGACAGTGACAACCTTGTGGAGAGTGGGACTCGAACCCCCAACCTTTGGATCAGCGATCCAGCGCCCTATACCACTAGACCAGCACTGCCCCTTTCAAAAAAATAAATAAATACGAGAAAATACTCTACATTTGTCTTTATAAATGTCATTATCCCTAAAGCAATGATCCTCCATGTTTATGTTTCTATGAGTAAGTGCAGTCCCATTAATTGTGAATTAAGTGTGGGTTAGACTCCTGCCATTATTTTTTTAGTCCCAGTAAGAGAACTTGTTGCTGAGTGCTACATGTATACAACGCTCTCATTGGTTTATGTAAAATAATTACATATGAGCCAAGGCCTGGTTACTTTTCTTGACTCATATTTCCATTTCCATTTATGGCATTTGGCAGTCACTCTTATTCAGGCAACTTTCACAAGTGCTTTGAACTCTCTATCAGTCAGGTGAACTCTCTATCAGTCAGCACAACACTGGTTCAGAAAGACATGAGCTTTTTGGCAGTTAATACTGTCTTCTTTTCCTTTCGGCTTTTCCCTTCAGGGGTCGCCACAGCGAATCATTTGCCTCCATCTCACCCTATCCTTTGCATCTTCTCTTACACCAACGACCTTCATGTCTTCCTTCACCACATCCATGAATCGTCTCTTTGGTCTTCCTCTAGGCCTTCTGCCTGGTAGTTCCAGCCTCAGCATCCTATTACCAATATACTCACTATCCCTCCTCTGTACATGTCCAAACCATCTCAATCTATGGCAGTTAATACTGTAAGAAAATAAATTGAAATAAGTAATAAAATACTAGTCAAAGTACTTTTTAGAGACATAGGTCTTTTGTCACCATTTGAAGACTCTTTGGACATCCCGGATACACTCATTCCACCATCTAGCTTCCTTCCAAAACAACAAAACAAAAGAAGAGACAAAGAAGAGTCTTTATGCATGTTTTTGTTTTACTCTGATAGATACTGGGACCAGTCGAGCAGAGCTGGAGGATCAGCGAGACTGTGATGTAGTGCAGGGTGTGATAAGGGCATTGAAATAGGACCATTCTGATCTATTTTTGTCTTCATAGGCAGACAGAAATGTTTTGAATCTGATCTGATCTACAGAACACCAGTGAAAGGAAGCTTAAAAACGAGTTATGCAGTTACGTACATTCTGGATCAGTTGTAGAGGTGTGATGGCACTCAGAGGCAGAGCAGCCAGGAGTGAGTTAAAGTATTTTATTTTAGAGATAACATGGGGTTGAACAAGCTTCTGAGTGGCCTGTGTGGATAGGAATGGATGAATATTTTTGGTATTAAAGAGAAGTCAAAATGAATAAGAGCAGTACAAGAGGAAAGGAACAGTAGATTGTCCATGGTTACCTCACACCCCATTGCACAAGGTGACCAAAAGAGAGATCAGAGAATTATTCAGGGAGATCACAAGATCATGACGTGGGGATACATATGCTTGGCTGAACAGCAGTTTAGTTTTGTTGGGGCCGTTTTAACTAATGAGCTGGCATTCATGTCAGTCATGGAAAGATCTGGGCAGAAACATGAGTGTCTGAATGAGATAGCAAGATGGGAATTTGAGTGTGATCTGCATAACGGTGGTTTGGGTGCTGATGTAAAGATATAACCTCATCAAGAAATCTAGTCTGTCTGTCTTCCTTTCGGCTTTTTCCCTTTTACTCGGGAGTCGCCACAGTGAATCATCTTTATTCGCACGTTTGATTTGGCAGAGGTTTTTACGTCGGATGCCCTTCCTGTCACAACCCTTTTTAGCAAGGGACAGAAACACGCTGATGACTTTGCAGCTACTCTTTACGAAAGTCAGCAATGGTTCTTTTACATGCCTCTCACCATAGACAGTGAGAGACATGGCCCGCCTTTGATAACCCAGTTAGCCGCACTGGGGGGTGGGGGTGGGGGGGGCAGTGACAAGTGGGACTTGAACCCCCAACCTTTGGATCAGCGATCCAGCGCCCTATACCACTAGACCACCACTGCCCCTCATCAAGAAATCTAGTATGGACAGAAAACAGAAGAGGAACAAGTACTGAGCCCTGAGGAATCCCAATGGAAGGCCTGAATGGAGCAGATGTAGATCCCGTCCACATAACCTGATATGACAGACCTTCTAGCAAGGAGCAAGCCATTTGTTATGCTGAGCCACGAATTCCACGATACATAAGGATGGATAAGAGGCTGTATCAAATACTGCTGAAAGGTTGAGGAGGACAAAGACTGTTGACAGTCTGACTGATTTTAGCTTCTCAGTGACAGCCAATTAGGCAGTCACTTTGGAATGTGCTGCTTTAAAGCCAGATTAATTAGGATCCTGAAGGTTGTTCTGTTAGAGAAAGGGGGATAGTTGATTGTCTACAGTATACTGAAGGATTTTAGAAAGAAGAGCTTGTTGATGTCTGAATCCAAAGTGGGTTTCCTTTCAATGGGCAAAAGCCAGGCTATTTTGAACATTGCTAGTACATGTTATGGCGCTATTAGTAATTATGGTGAGAGAAGGTCCCAAAAGTCAGTACAGTATTGGTCATTGTGAAAATGATTGGATCAGTGGGCAGATGCCTGCTCAGTGTCGGACTGTATGATGTGATAACTTACATGCTCACTCCTGTTCCTTGAGAAGATCACCACTTTTGTCTTCTCGTTTTCGATATTCTTCTTTATTTTATTTTGCACCTCTTTTCAGAAAATCCTGATCCCACCCTGATGCCTGTTTTCTTCTCAATCAGTGAGTAGTGTGATAATTGAGGGTCAAAAGAGACACATATTTGATATTACTGTATATGTACTGTAATTGTTGCGACATAGTAAAAGTGCACTTGGCATACAAACACAAATGTAACCAAGTCAGAAGGCTGTATGAGTCGAATGAGGGTCTGTTAGTTTGTCTATCATTAAGGAAGTTGGATAAGTTTGTGTGGCATAATATAATATAAATACATTTTGGAAAATATATTTTTGGGTGAAATACAAACGGTTGTATGTTACATGATGCTCTCCGCTGCCACCCTGTCAAAACCTCTTTATATTCCTTTGTCACACCATGTCTAGACCCACTCCAGCCTCCCACTTTCCAAAACATACAGTATGGTTGATAACACTAAGTTGGCTCCTAAAAATATGATCCTCGGTGTCAATGTCATTGTGCATTCTTACCCAGCAGTGGACGGATATCCAGGGACCATTCCTGTCTCACATTCAGTGCTCTTTCAATGTTTAATTTTCAGTCCAAGTCAATGTGCAGGACTGATCAACAATTACCACAGAGGTTTGATTACGGATATCACCTCACAAGTAGGTCTGAAAACAAAGGTTAACATACATTTGCCACTCATAGCTACATACTGTAATACTGGATTATTCTTCTCAAAACATAAATGATCAAGTGTAAAAAAATTTTTTGTTTGGATTTCTCCCCATTTTCTACTTAGTATTGCCAAGGTATTGCTTTCCCTATCACACGACCAATACCAAACAGGAAGGGCAAAAGAATGCACATGCCCCCTCCATGGCATGCATGAACTGAGAGGTGCATGAGCACTTGTGGACGGTTTAACGCACTCGGAGGGAAAACTCTATTTTCCTTCTCATACAATCCAGCTCACAGACGCCCATGATTGGGGTTTTACTTCAACCAAGCTGTAATCACGCTTTCTTCCTGTTTCAATCACTGAACCTTAAAGGGAAAAAACAATAACTATATTGTACATTAGTGTTTCAATGTTGAAGCCAGGCGGCAGCCATCTTGGTAAGACCACCCTGCTTTAAGATCTCAAGATGGAGCCATTGAAAGCCAACACAGCTTAAAAACTTTTTTTTTTTTTTTTTTTTTTTTTTTTTTTTTACTGCTGAAGGTGAGAATACAATTCATATAAATTTACCAATAATTTCAGTGGATTTTTAAATTAATTTGAGGAAAAAAGATCCGTATAGCTGAGATTTGGCAAATAATAATAATAATAATAATAAGTACACACACACACACACACACACACACACACACACACACACACACACACACATGCGTACGTGTGTGTGTGTGTGTGTGTGTGTGTGTGTGTGTGTGTGTCATTTTCTGACATTTTCTATTGAGACTTTATCTCGCTGTTACTTGTATGGAGCAACTGTGTGCATACAATTTCCGGAATCAATTCTGATTTTCATGCCTTTTGAGTTTAACCTTCAACAGTAAAGTGGTCTGACCAAGATGGCTGCCACCGGGCTTCAAAATTTAAACACTACACTACAATCTAGTCTCTCTTTTTTTGAGATCACTGATTGAAATTGGTGGGAGGTGTGGCTGCTGCTTGGATGAAATGAAAACCTGTGCCCACATTGACCCGTCGCAGATAACAATGGACACCCATGCTTTAGATGCTTGATTTGATTACTAGAATCAAAGCTGTTGCTAAGTATAACAGCATATGGTGGGAAAAGTATAAAATATTAAGCAAATAATGATAAATTGGATGTTTTACATCGCAAATCAGAAAGGTCAGATAAAAAAAAAAAAAAAAAGGCATGAAAGTAAAGCATCAGCAATATTTTGTTTTTAAACATGCCCTGCTATGCATTTATAGATGCAGTCAAGTTCTGAATGCTCTCCAGTGATAGCTGTAGATTTTACACATGCTCGGGAGAGGAGCATTTTCAACATTTAATCAACCAAAAAAGAGCATCATGGCAGGAATGCAAATATGAAGTTCAATTGGCCAAAATAATCAGGAACCACCTGAGTGTATTCCATTCTGACTCTGTTTCATCCTCATGTGTTTATGCAGAACTGCAGAGAAGTCTTAATTAGAAGAGATAGATGAATGGATGTGGATTTTTATTAATACGAGAGAAAAATAGAACCAGGCAAATTCTATTGATTTTGGCATTTATTTATTCAAGAGTTTCATTCCATACATATTAATTACACTTGAAACAGAATTTCCAGAACAAATGAATACACGGAGGCAGAAGGCATAACTTAAAATGATGTGTTTTCCTTTTTTAAGAAGCACAGATCCCATAAATTTTTCTGCTGCCCATGTCATCTGAAGGCCAACCCGCCCAAAGCGAGTTAGTAATCTGAAGGCGCAAACGCACTACCTACTGCTTCTGTATTCCTGATCCATTCAACGTGTCGAGACGGGCTCACTGTTAACACTCTTAATATGTCCCCGCCGTCGCTCGTGCTCAACCTGCACAAGTCTCAAATTTCGAGTTCCTTATAACAGATGATTAATTATAAGGCAGTAGGTGTTGGTTGGTGGATGATAATTCTAGTTGGGTCTTCCCACAGACTATCCTTTATCCAGCTTAAAGACGTTATTATATCAGTTACAGACTGAATATTTTATCTTCTTGTTGATTTACGACACATGTCAGGTCAGGCTGTAGCTCTGGTTTGTAGTCGTTTTGCTTATTTATGTAGATACTGTTTGCTAATGTTATTTTAATGATCATTATTCTCCTTTTCTTCAAGGTCAAAGGTGAACACGGAGAGCACTGCGTATTTTTTCATACAAACAATATATGAAGTGCTGAGCGCCACAGTAGTTTAACCCAGAAAAAGAAGAAGAAGAAAATTTTGATATTTTGACAGAGGTGGATACGGTCTCTTCATATCTGACCTTCATCTTCCTTACGACCACGAATCATATTGTGAGAATTTTCCCTGATTTAAAATTTTATATATATATATTGCGAAAATTTTCATTTAATGTTCTCAAAGACAGCTTTCGATTGGTTTAACCACTATTGTTCTCAGCCCTTCATATATGCTGTGGATGACGCCACTGAACCACAGTTTTGGGTAAAAGACAGCATCAGAAAACAAAAGCCTTAAATAAACACTGAGGTTTTTATTAACATTATAATTGCCTATACTGAAATGTAAGAGATACAACAGGTGGAAGATGCTTTGCAAATCAGTCTGATCAAATTATAAAAAGGACCCAAAGAAACATTCCTGAGACACAAAAAGAAAAAAAAAAAAAAAAGGTAAACAAATGTAATCACATGCTCTTGATGTTATATATGGCAGCCAGATTCTGAATCAAATATTGAAAATTCTATTACTGAAATTGCATGGATATAGTGACATCAGTGCAGGACATCATAAACTAAAGTTTGTAATTATTTGTTTTTGTGGTATCCTGCTATCAATTCAACATAAAGAGGCAACACTGTTAAAAAAAAATAAATGTATATATGTGTTTTTAGCCACTTAATATGATGCTAAATAAAAAGCTAAATTAGTTGAGTGCATTTTCTAAATAACGGTTGTATGTTGGGCGTTCTTCTTTCTCCAGACTGTATATAAAGAACAATATAATTAAAAGAAAAAAAAAAAAATCAATTTGCAAGGAAGAAAAAATAAATATATGAAGTACTATATCGAAGCTATGTGCCAAAATTCTGGAACAGAACCCATTTACATATAATCATGATTTACACACTTGGCAAATCTCAGTGTGTGTTTCATTATTTTTATGTTCCAGAGCGTAACATGCTGCAGCTAGAAGGGCAGAAATAAAATTTGAAGGAGTTCGAGAGTTTTCAGGTGTGATAAAGATCACCTCATATATTACAGACCCAATTACAGGTTACGCATGAACTCAGGGAAATTTCACAGCTTTTCAAAAAGCTGCACTCCACAGCACCTGCAAACATTTGTGCCGAGATAAACTTACTAATGATGGAGCTCAAAGACATCACTGGCATCTGTGCCATCATTACAAGAATCTGCACTCAGCTAAACAACGATCTGGAAGCATGGAAAAATTGAAATTGATGAAGGAAAACAACAACAACAACAACAACGACAGCTTGTTTGTTTGTTTGTTTGTTTGTTTCTTCAGTATCTACATTCCTGGATCAGATTGTGAAGTCCACTTGTAGGCCATATTATAAATCTCAAATTGGTTTACGCACAAATTTATACTTTACAGCCTTGTCAGGCTCATAGAAATCAACAAGATGCAGTCAGAAAAGTCATATATAACACACAGAAAGGAAATATTATAAATAAAATGAAAGGTACATGGCTTCGGGACGTACACCAGATGCAGCAGACCCACAGAAATTAGTGTATACTGACATGTTTACTCTCAAAATAAAAAAAAAGAAGGATAACAGAAAGAAATCTTGAAAAGATGCTCCATCGAAACACCCGATATTATCCTCCCGTATCAAATGCAAACAAAGCCAAGTGAAGATATTAATGCAGGCTTTGACAAAAACAATTGGTCAAAAAATCAGAAAACAGACACGACAGTTTCCCGCACGTCTCTCCTTATTCCAAAAACATTGGTGTTTTCTTTCTGAATCAGAAGTCGGTCTGGGCTGGTCCCTGGTAAGTACCTGACTGTTTTAATGCCATGCAACACGGCCTTGGTAGCCTCTTGAGCACTGATACGTATTCTATGCTTTGTGTCCTTTCTTCTCTAATACCTGTTTGTGTCTCCCGTCAAACTGAGAAAAGCACCAATCAGCCAAGCAAGAAGGCCGTCATTCGCTCTTTCAGACCGCGCTTCGGCTAGCTGGGAGTGCGCTGTCGGTACGAGTTGTCAGAACCCATGGCAGTGTTTTAGCTGATGCTCTAAACAATCCCACAGGTTTATCCCATTGCTTACATTACTGTATATTGAGGGTCTTGCTGAAGGGCCCGGTACAATATTAAAAATGGAGGTACATGTGTATAAATGCTTCTTGCTTTGAGTCTGGCGGGTCGGGTACTCCTATCGAATAGAATGGGCTTTATTGTCGTTGTACAACATTGTGGGTGTCCACGTGCGCTGCCGTCTTTACACAGAAATTCGAGCGTGTATTGTGTACCTTCAGTGCTGGACCATTTGTGCGCCTGATCAAATTAACTACAAACTAATATAAATGAAAAAGGTAAACAAAAATGGCACAAACATGTGAGTCATTCAGGATAAGATTCCCGACCAGATTCCATGATGTACATGTACATGTAATAGACGATGATGCATTTTTGTCCACTTTTCTGTCGCACCCTGCTGGACAACTGCAAGGACCCTGAAGGTTGAAACATTATGAAATTGTTCACTATTTCTGCCACTCAACAGGCGCACTTCTAGTCGCCGTTCCGAGGGAACATTCTTCAAAGGTTTACCTGTACGAACAGGTGTGTTTTCGTCTCGTACCTCCGTTTTTAAGAGTGCAGCGGCAGCCTGGTGGTGCTAGGATTTGAAATTCAGGCCTTGCACGCAGCAGTCCAATGTCTTAATCGTTGAGCCACCACTTCCTATGTTTGAAACCCACTGAACCTGAGTCATGTGACACATGTGACGCACCAACCAATTCAGTCACTCCCTTTTATGGGTGTCCTTTTGACATACGAAAAGCTTTTACCACTTTACTCACTGTGACTTTTTTATCTGGTTTTATATGCTTCAAGTTTGCTACCTGCTGATACGGCACAATAACTTCATGCTGTTGCTGGATCTGAAACTTTCTCTCTCTCTCTCTCTCTCTCTCTTTCTTTTTAATTTAGAACCTTATATGGATGAAACGTGAAGCTAAAGGTATTTCTGGAAACAAGTGGAACGATTCGAGCCTGTACGTAGGCTGTACGCTAATAATTCAACAAGAGCCATTTTACCAATTCTACTGATTTCTATAATTTGCTCCGTATTAATAATTCTCTTTCTATACAGGAAACTGACAGTGAGCTATCAATTCCTCAAGCCCATTAACTACAGTATGTACTCTGACCAATAATACATTAAGGGTTCGAATTAAGTGCTAAATTTCCAATTTCCTCCTCTACCTTAATTTGCAGCGTCTATTATCAGCCCTCAAAGGCATATTTAACTGCTATTTCCTCTTTTCATACCTAAGTTGATTTTCTTTTTCTATAAGATCTGAAATAAAATCATCACATCAAAATGTTATTATTATTAATTTTTTATACCAAACGTAATACTTGTACAGTATATACACCTTATGTTGAAATTAAAATTCATAAAAAAGATGTTGATCGCTTGTTAAGAATCCCAAAGGACCAAAAACTATCAAACAAGCAAAAAGCAAAAAAAAAAAAAAAAAAAAAAAAAACCCCAAACAAAAAAGAACATTCTTTTAATTAATGCGAATAATAGGCTAATATACAAACTTCTTTATATTTGGGGTCCCATTGTCTGACAACAATTTTCACTACTTACTACATTAAGCAGATGTAATATACAGCCTTATTAACAAGGGAGCCTATTTATTACAGAAATCCAAAAGAATCCAAAGGAATATAAAAAGGAAATCGATGTACGCTACTTTAAAAAAAACAAATTACAGCAATCAATCGACAGATGAGATCTAAATGATCATAATATATGTTTTTACATCATGTTCACTGATTTAGAAAAGTTCAGATTAGTCTCAGTGATGCTTTTCCTAATTGTCACCGTCAGGATGTTTTATCGTCACTCGGACACTGTGAGTCCACTCTCTGTTGTGCTTCAACATTTCGGCTAATCGTCAAATGAAGACGTGGCAAAGGAGAAAGAAACGAACACTAAATATCATAAAACGACATCGTGACTTTCTGGAATTGTTGATTATTATTGAAGAAAGATTACCGTCAGGAGTTTAATGTAGAGAGTCTGTTCCACCACACAGTTTATATTCCTGTGATTGTAGGTGAGTCCTCGTCAATGATTTAAAATCCTCATGTATGATGTTTGTGATGGGTAGAGAGCAATAAACACGTGTCTATGGCGATGCGGTGATTGATTATGTTCACATTACATGAGGCGAGACGAATTCGGCCTGTGTGTGAATCGGTACGTGACTTCATTCAGCTGCTGAGTCGTGCAGTGATGATCGATCAGCAGGACGTGATTTCGTGCATTCGCAGAATTATAAACGCAGCAAAGCAGCTACTAGGAGAGGACGGATTATGCCGACTTTTTCAAAGGTTTTCTTATTTAAATGAAATGTGTGCTTTCACTAAAAATCGGTGATGCTTGGAAATTGATGTTTGGACATTAATCTTACAGACTGTCTATAACTGCAAACAGCTGGAGTCATTCTTCAAAAGCTGGACCTATATTTTTTGGTCCATAGACAGACATTCGCAAACGTACAGATTTTTCCCGATAGAAATGGGAACAAATCTTTACTTGGTTTCCCAGAATTCATTGCATAAGGAACATCTCGGGTGTCACAGTAGCATAGTGTTTGGCATGTCCATGTCACAGCAAAAGAACAGCCTAGGTTTGATTCCTTGGATTGGTTGTTTTTTTTTTATGGAGTTTGATGTTTCTCCAGCTTGCGTGGGTTTCCTCCGAAGTGCTGTGGTTTCCTCCCATCGCAAGAAGACATGCACATGAAGCTAGCTAACTGTTTCAAGTCGACCCAAGGTGAGGATGTAAATGGGAATCGCTGTTTATGCAGGGCCAGCTGCGATGGTCTCGTGAGCTGTTGAGGGTGTACCCTGTTTCGGCCAGTTGTCAGCTGGGACAGCCAGCAACATCTCCGTGACCCTAATAGGATTAAGCGATGATGCAAATGTTTCCGTGTGTTAATATGATGTAACGTTTAATGTCAGGCG
>CM045750.1:4706918-4774418 GCA_024760905.1 Plotosus lineatus | reverse complement strand
TGACATGGTAAATTATCACTTGGGAAGAGAAATTGTGAATTGCAAATCGTGATCATGAAGGGATATGCATGGTCAGCAACGACGCTCAAACACGCTGTGGATTTCAAGTGATGATTGATTGGTGTTAACAGGCCAATAAATATCCCTCACACTTTTACACCATCGCCTCTGTTGATAAAAGGCACTACGCTCATGGATTTGTGCTGTAGGGTGGCGCCTTGCCGTGATGATTAGCCGCAGCCGCCTCACAGCAAGAAAGTCCTGAGTTCAATTCTTTGGCTCAGACATTTTTGTGTAAAGTTTGCATGTGTTCTTCAGGCTGGTGTGGGTTTACTCGGGGTACTCCAGTTTCTTCCTATAGTCTAATGACATGCACATTACTCCAATTGGCTATTCCGAATTGCCCATGGTCGTGAGTGTGAATGCTTGTGGGTGAGTTGGCCCTGTGAAGGTTTATCCCAGTATCAGCTGAGACAGGCTCCAGCCTCCCAGCGACCCTAATAGGATTAAGTGGTTGGGCAGATGACTGAGTGAGAGATTCATGCTGTTTTCCGAGTCCTTCCTCGGTGCACACTACATTTACCGGTCTTTATCTCTCCGGGCTATGATGAGCCTGTGCACATCATAGCTATTTCCTGTCTTTGGTTAACAGAAGTGGAACTCAGCCTAGTCTTCTTCTGGGCATCAAGATCCAACGGGTTGTCCATTCCGGGATGCTTTTCGTATCGCCACAATTAACTGAAGTCTTACAGACAACTTGAACCTGTCTGGTCAGTCTCCATTGATCATCTCATCATCATCGAGTGATTTCTCTGCGCAGAATCACCAGTCATTGGTAGTTTTTCTTCATTGCACCATTTTGAGTAAAGCCTACAGACTTGTTATGCATGAAATTCTCCGATCAGCCGTTACAGAAATGCTCAAACTAGCCCATCTAGCATCAGCAATCATGCTGTAGACAATATGACCAAGATTACATTTTCCACCTCATTCTGATAGCTGATGAGAACAATACCCAAAGCTGCTGGCCTCGATCTACATGATTTTATGCATTGCATCACTACCAGACAACTTGCTGAATAGGTAAGTGCATGAATGAGCTGGTCTCCAATAAATACATTCTTCAGTGAGTATATTTATCAGTACAACACACATACACACAAACCTATTCCCCGCTCATATTACTCGAGCCCTCTGAGTTTTACTTGAAATTAGTTGATAATGACATGAATGAAAAAAAGGAGCAGGACAAACACCAAGAATTACGACGAACTGCACAGGATAGACAAAGACGGAGGTTCATGAAAGCCAACCTTATACATGAAGGCAGAACAGCACTCCATCTCGACTCATCATCACAGAGTATGTCAATCAGTAGATGATGATGATGTCACAGAATGTGCTGATCATATGACACACTGGTAGGACATCATGACAATGAGACAGTGAGACAAAGGGACACGATGTTTGCCACCCCATGCAGAACTGCTTAGTGGATTGTCCATTACATGGGACATTTTGCAACAACCGCATTGATAATGGCATGACAGTTGATGGTTTACAGGATATTATTAGTGCTATTACTGTTATATAAAAAGGACAAATGAGACGGAAACATGTTCTAAAAACCCCCAATCAAACAAAAGCACACGGTTATGTTCTTTTATACGATGTAAGCTATTACCGTAGCTAGTTTCACATAAATATGGTCATCGTTGTTTATTACAACTCTTCAGCAGCACTTTATTGTCAGGACAGTTGTCTGTAAATTACTGCACAATTTGCAGAGACACGAGTAATATTCTCTGTCAGGAAAAAAAAAAAAAGCAAGCATTTAGTAATGTGAGTCTTTATCAGCGAACATGATAAAACAGGGGTAAAATACCAGTTCAACAGTCCATGAACAATAGTATGGCTGAGGAATGAAGGCTGATTATAAATGGGAGTTATTATCACAGCAGGGAGTTATTAAGAATACAATTCATAGATGTAGCTGCATTATATTAGTCTCCCTCTGTCTCTCGCTTTTTAAAATCCTATTTTCCTCCTATTTTGGGATTCATTCCTTTAAGACATGTGTAGCATGCCACTGCATCTTTTGGAACATCTGGCCAGGCTGCACCACAAGGCAATGGAACATCAGAGAAAAGTGCAGACAACCCTCTTCTACATTCTCTCAGAAAGCCATGATTGGTTAGCGTCACTCTAAATCGAATGTAAATCAGTTTTCGTTTGTACAGTAAAACCTCCGCTGACGAACGCTTAAGCTCACGAACTTTTCGCCTCAAGAACATTAAATTTGCGAGCATATAGTCTCTGCTGACAAACTAGTTTTCGGCGGACGAACCAAACCACGCGGTCGAACAGCGCCACGGTGGCGGCCACGAGAAGCTGACGCACGCTCACGGCGTCCCAGTTCGTCACCCCCTTTCTTTGAGTGCGGACGTGGTTTGTGTTTGATAGACATTTTGGACCATATTGAGTGTACTTTTGCTATTATGGGACCGAAAAAGACCCCACCACAGGCGGAGATCATTGAAAAACACGAACGAGGTGTGCGTTTGTGTGACTCAGCGTCCCAGTACCAGTACGCTAAGTCTACCATTGCTCCCATCCTTAAGAACAAGGAAGCTATTAAGGGTGCGTGTGTGGCTAAGGGTGTTTCCAAACAGTAGGCGTTTCCAAACACTCCTTCCAAACAGTAAGTCCCTCCCTCCCTCCTCCTCCCACTCCATTCCATCAAGCCATCAACTACCATCACAAAGGTAAATAAAACCACTTTATTATACAGTACAGTTTATTTCTTTAATTACAATACAATAGCACATTTATTATACATAAAATAAGGTATATTTTTGTGTAGTTTTAAGGCTTATTTAGTAGAAAATTATGTTTTATGGGGACCTGGGAACGGATTATTCTCATTTTAATGGTTTCTTATGGGAAATAAATGTTCGGAAGACGAACTTTTCGCCTCACACACACTTTCTGGGAACCAATTATGTTCGTGAGCTGAGGTATCACTGTATTGTGCTTTTAACGGTGGACTTTAACAAAACAGACGTTTTAGTGGAGGTGATGCTGACAAGGAAGATCAAAGACAAGATAAGACTCAACCAGATTTAAAAGGGAACTTATTATCATCTGGGTGACAGCAGATAGTGAAAATGTAAATAATTTTCGACTTCTTTTGTTGACAGAGCTGGGGGTCGGGAGGGAGGGGGGGAGGGGGGGAGGTCGGTGGTATAGGGCACTGGATCGCTGATCCAAAGGTTGGGGGTTCGAGTCCCACTCTCCACAAGGTTGTCACTGTCCCCCCCCAGTGCAGCTAACTGGGTTATCAAAGGCGGGCCATGTCTGTCACTGTCTATGGTGAGAGGTTCATGTAAAAGAACCATTGTTGACTTTCGTAAAGAGTAGGCTACAAAGTCGTCAGCGTGTTTCTGTCCCTTACTATAAAGGGTTGTGACAGGAAGGGCATCCGATGTAAAAACCTCTGCCAAATCAAACGTGCGAATCAGATGATTCGCTGTGGCGACTCCCGAGTAAAAGGGAAAAAGCCGAAAGGAAGACAGACAGCCTCAGAGCAAGAAGGTCCTGGGTTTTAGTTCCAGACTTGGAAAGGGCATTTCTGTCTAAAGTTTGTATGTTCTCCCCATGATGCTTGGGATTACTTCAGCTACTCCGGTTTCTTCCCACAGTTCAAAGACATGAATGCCTAATGTAAACTGCCCTGGCTTGTAGTGGTGAATGGGCGTGTGTGTGTGTGTGTGTGTGTGCGTGTGTGTTGCCCTGTGATGGACTAAGGACTCCTTCTCCCAAAGTCATCTGAGATACAGTAGGCTCCAGCCTTCCTTCCGCTCTGTAGAATTAGGGCATTATCAAATGAATAAAAGAATAATTGACAGTGAAGAGTGACATCACCCCTCCCACACAGAGATCACAGCCACCTTCTCTTCAACTCTGCGCTATGGATGACTGCGGCCTTATTAGCTTTTCACCGTAGCATTTCCTCTGACGTAAAATAGTGTCCAAAGTGTCGTGTGTGTCGTCCCCCCCCCCCCTTTGTTTACCTTAAAACCAAAAAAGTTCTGATTTAGTATACCCACTTTGTCATATCAGATAGTATCCATCTCAAGGGCACTTACACCTGCATTAAAGTCATTCGCACATCCCTGTGTTCAAGACTGATATCTTTGTAGTGACAAGCATAGGGACAGGCACCTCATACATGTGCTTCGGGGTTGTCATAATTGGATATCTTCAGTGCTTGCTCTATTTATATCAGCAGCCAATGAGGCCAGTGTGATGAGAGGCTTCCTGGGGCAAGTCTATTGACACAGCAAACTCTTTGTGGAACCCGGCAGATGATAACGATATGAAAAGTAATTTCTACAGCCAGGCGGATTGATATGACCAATGCAGGGCATTTCATTATGTGCTGCTCTGTTTAGAGGAATTGGCTGTAAAATCAGGAAATGTGCTGGTTTAATATGAGAAGCTACACGTCTGTGCCAGTCCGTCTGGGTGGGATTGCTTTAACCAATGAGCGATCTGTATCATGGCTGTGGTGGGTTTGACTGAGCCGTGGGACGAAACAGAAACAGTGATGCATTCTTCTTGTTCCTGAGCATATTGTCAAATGTCAATTGTCATCAATTGTTAATTTCTTGTTTTCCACTGTTATGTGTAGCTTGTCAATGTAAATTGTACCAAGTAGCACATGCTATTCTGTAAAACGATGGAAAAGATTCAACCATCAAAAAGTTTGGAAGTAAATTCTCACTCATTCATTTATTTGTCAAGCCAACTCGGACAAAGGTGGGGTTCACCCTGAACAGTTTGAAACACCATCGTGGGGCCAACACACATAACCATTCACACTCACATTGAGATCAATTGGCAATTTTTTTAACATGTGCACATTAACTAGTCTTTGGACTGCGAGAGGAAACCAGAACATCAGGACGAAACCCACACAAGCACAGGGAGAACACTGCACTCCACACAGAAAAGATTATACTGGGCGTGGGGCGTAAACCCTGGACCCTCCTAACAATAATAATAATAATCATTTCATTTTCTGTAACCGCTTCATCCTAATTAGGGTCGCGGGGAGGCTGGTGCCCATCCCAGCCAGCTTTTGGCGAGAGCAGAGTACACCCTGGACAGCTCGCCAGGCCATCGCAGGGCGGAAACACGCTGACGGCTTTGCAGCCTACTCTTGTCGAAAGTCAGCAATGGTTCTTTTACATGCCTCACACCACAGACAGTGAGAGACATGGCCGGCCTTTGATAACCCAGTTAGCTGCACTGGGGGTAATAATAATAATAATAATAATAATAATAATAATAATAATAATAATAACAACAACAACACGATAATACTAAATACATGTGGTGTAGTGGGTAGGAAAACATCTCATGCATGAAGAGGAGAATCAAGCCCTTAGTTTTCAAGCTTGGACAAATTACACAAGATTTTTCTGGCCCAAGTGTGTCTAAAGCCAGGACTCTGGTGCAGCTGGGCCTCGCTGTGTCGATGACTTTGACTGAATGTTTTATAAGTTGGATGAATTTCCAAGTTCTGGCAGTGACTCCTAGCCTGTGGCATGGCGAGAGATTTGGAGGCTTCCTTCCCAGAGGGAATACACAAGCAGTGAACCTATACATGCTGATGTCAAGTAAAATGTCAGAGTGGTGAGAACCTGAGCTACCATTTAACTCTTTCCCTAGTGGGAGAGTTCAAGGTTAAGATGAATATTTATAGCACATTGTAATTCAGTACCTGAAAAGCAAGGATTGTGCTATCAAGGATTACCCATGCAGTCGTCTAGGATTAGCACTGCATCTGTGATGCATTCGGATGAATACTGCAGTTAGAAACATATACACACACGAATAAGCAATATCTCTGCGTGTGTGAGACCCTGGGCTGAGCTTCTATCCTTAGGTGAGCTATCGAGTGTTTCTGATGAGAAAGTGCTGAGCCGCAGAGCTTCACCAACTAGGTACAATACAACTCTTATTAACATGCAGAAAAGGACACACCTATTTTCCCTCTGACGAACACACATACGTCTATAAACTCTCAGGTGACCAATGATGCGTTACCCAATATAAGTGTACACGGGAGTACGGTTGGCTGCATGCAATCAGAACTCCACCTTATCTCTGTTTAAAAGTCAATGCAAAAGTCAAAGTGGAAATCTAACATTTCCGACATGTGCTGTTGCCGATATAAAAATACGTGTATGCAGTCTAATAAATACTGCAGCACGATGACGGAGTGGTTAGCACGTCCGCTTTAGAGCAAGAAGGTCTTGGGTTCAAGCATTTCTGTATGGCGTTTGCTTGTTCTCGCGAAGTTTGCATGGCTTTCTCCAGGTATTCCATTTTCCTCCCACAGTACAAAGACATGCACATTAGGCTAAGTGACTCTTCCAAATTGCCCCTTGGTGTGGCTGTAAGTGTGAATAGCTTTGCTTTGTGTGTGTGTGTGTGTGTGTGTGTGTGTGTGTGTGTGTGTGTGTGTGTGTGTGTGTGTGTGTAATTTGAAAACATCTCATGAGCCAATAATGTCTTTGGGCTGTGGGAGGAAAAGCAGAGCACCCAGAGGCAACCCAGACAAGCATGAGTAGACGATGTAAACTCCATACAGAAGCACTTTTCCCAGGCATTGGGCTTGAACTCAGGACCTTCATGCTGCGAGGCAGAAGTGGTAAATACTTTATGACTTTGTTTTAGGAAATGATATGTACCCTCCCTTCTTCCACCTTAATGGCTGAAGTGTCACTGAGCAAGGTATCTAACCCCCAGCTGCTCTCTGGGCACTGCTCCAGGTGTGGGGATGAGCTTAATGCGGAGACATAATTTCCTTTGCAGGATTAATACTGTATAGTAATGAATAAAGATGGCAGTATATGCAATCAAGTATTGTATAAATATTTATGCAAATATTGTTGCAGATATTAAGCATAAAGCAGGTGATGTCATTTTTCAGCTTTCCATTTAAATGATGTAGATCACCTATGTGACGTAACTAAATAGGTCTGAGATTAACTGAAAGCTGAGATTTTCTGAAGTAGAAATGTCCAAGAAAATATTTTCAAATAGCATTCTGCACAAATGCTTTTAAAAATGAGCATTTGCCTTTAAGACGTCATCTATATATATATATATATATATATATATATATATATATATATATATATGTATATATTAAAAAAATTGGATTAAACAAGCAAAGTGTTTTGGTTTGATGTTGAAATTAAAAATGATGTAACATAAAAGCAAGAGACACATTTGAAGTGAAAATAAGAACTAATGCAATAATATTGTATATGCATGAAAACATTAAAACTAACATCTAACAGGATATGTATTTGTACAGATTGCAAACTTAAAAAATATTATTTTAAGATCAAAAATCTGGTTTAATTTAATAATACAGCTTCCACTGTCATCATTATTCAGCATCTTGTAAAATAGCACAGAACTTCCCAGACTAATAAATAAATAAATAAATAAATAGAAATTACATAATTTCAAAAGTGGCAAGAGGGAATCAGAGAAATAAATAGACATGACTCATAGACTGAATTTCATAAATTCATTAATGAATGGAATAAAATGATGATATCTCCTTTTTGCAGGGTGTTTGGCAGTATGCATTTCATGTGATGTAATTTGGCCGGGTTATAACAGACCTGAGAATGACATGAGTTCTCAGAGGAATTTAACATCTGAAGGATCTGAGCTTAAATGCTCTTCATAAATTCAGCCCAAATTTAAAAGAAAGACATACATGTGTGAACATCGAAAAAAAATAAACTAGAGCTGGTAACCAAAGTGATTTACATGTCAGAGATTATAAGATTACTTTTAAAATGAATGCGTGCATCCGGGACCATGGTGGCCCCATGGGTGGTTTAATTAGGTTTTTAGAATAGATTAGTGTTTAATTTGGGTTAAAAATCATGTGTGGTCTAAAGAGAGTTAGAATAAATTAACCCATATACTCAGAAACAGCAAATCCAACTGCCAAACACCAAGTGGCATCTTCATGATCCGAGACTAAGGGCATCTCACCAAGTGTAATCACTAGGCATGACTGTCAGTCATAGGCTGTTTGACTCTACTGTCTGAAGAAAGAAAGAAAAAAAATCATCTCTGTGCTCCATCTTATCTCTATGTCACAAAACGTGCTACCTTTATGATATTACTTATTAAAATGAAAAGACAGTAAAAGGTCAGTGCATGATGTGATCATTCATTCATTTTAGTCATTCACTTTTCTAAGACGCTGAATCCTAAGTAGGGTCATGAGCAGGCTAAACCCTATGTCAGCCAACTCTGGGCAAGGGCAAATACACCCTGAACAACTTTCCAGGTCACTATAGGGCCATTGCACCAGAAATATATATATATATATATATATATATATATATATATATATATATATATATATATATATATAGAGAGAGAGAGAGAGAGAGGATTTTCTGAGTAGATCCTTCCGTAGGAGAGTGCTCTACCAAAAAGTATTGAGCACTCTCTCTTAATTATTCTTCTATAATCACCTGAAGAGAGAGGATGGTTTCACCACCCCTCGAAACAGATCTGTAGTGATAAATGAAGTTTCAATAGAAAGTCTTTGTCCTGTCCTTTTATTTTTATTTTATATATATATATATATATATATATATATATATATATATATATATATATATATATATATATATACACACACAGTCGGCCCTCTACCCCTCGACTTATGAAATTAATCCGTTCCAGTGCCTTTTTCGTAACCTGGAGTTTTCGTAAGTAGAGGTGCATTTACATGTAAAACGCGTGATTCGTTCCAAGGCTCCCAAGACTACCCCATAAACCCTTTAAAAATGATAAAATACACTAATTTTGTAATGTATGAAATATGTTCTAAAAGTAAAAGAAAATTATTTACCTTTTTTTAAATCTCTCGAACCACTCATGCGACGCTTTAAAGTTCGGGGGTTGCTGGTCTGAAAAACCTTCACCCCCACCCTCCTTCAAGAGGTCCTTAAATATGGTGGTTGCTTTTTCCGAAATAATCGCCTCCGTCACTGTATCGCCGCTTTTCAGGTCTCCTTCTGCTTCAATATCGTCCCGATTGTAGAGGGGTTTCGGCCATACTCCTTTGCGATTTCACTCAACCGCATCCCATTGCCATGGTATTTTTTTACTATCTCCTGCTTCACTTTGATTGATAACGGAGCCCACTTCTTCTTTTCTGTGTCACCGGGAATCACTTTCTTGGGGTCCATGATGGATAACGAAAAATAACGCTGCAATGATCAATCTAAAAAAAACTCACGAGCCAACAGTCCTTTTCAACTCTCTTTCACGCGTGTGACAAATAGGAAGTATGGGTACAGGAAGTATGAGTTCAGTTCAGCTCCCTCCTGGCCAATGGGAGGCCAGCGGGGTGGCATGTTGGGAGACAGCCAATGAGAGAGCAACTCGCGCATTGTTTGAATGTTTGAATGGTGCGTTTGAATTTTTGAATGGCGCGTTTGGCGCTTTTCGTAAAAAGTGGTTGTTTTCGTAAAAAGAGGACGAAAATTTAGGAAAATGTTTTTTGTAACTTGTATTTTTCGTATTCAGACGTTTTCGTAAGTAGAGGGCCGACTGTATATATATATATATATATATAGATATGGTCCATTCTAAAGAATAATTGTCTACTAAAACACAATAGATGGAAAAAAATATTAGTCCTAATTTTTACTTGGGTGAATTACTCAGGTGTAATAATTTCTTATTTTCGTTCTTTGCATAATTTAAATTGAAGCTGCGATTCTTCGAGCTGTGTGGTTTAATGTGTGAGGTCATCAGTAACTCTACTGCAGGATATAGCCAAGACCTTTGCATTACATTTTAATTCCCCTTGTGTTTCACTGCGTTTTGCAGTGGGCAGGGTTAACACTCGGTGAAGCTGTCTCCATAATAATCTTCCCTCGAGAGACAGGGAAGTCAACTTTTCCATACAGGTTTTTTAAACAGTTTTTTTTGTTTTTTTTTTAAGTGTTGTTCTTTTGTGGAACCTCAGAGGAACAATTTCCCCCTGACTGTGCCACTTTGTTCTACCCTTCTGTCAAGAACAGCAGAAAAAAACAATCTAAATCAATACACAGCTTAAAATCCCTAATTCCTTACTGGGGATAAAAGTATTACATTTTCAAAGATGCACCCTGAGTTACTTGACCTCTCTTTTTTCCTTCAGGAAGCGTGTTCTCTCTGAGAAATCATCCGAATCCACAAAGTGTCAAAGTTGGTTGTGTTTGAACTGCACACTGCATGCAAAAAGCGGGTCTTCTCACTGACCATTCAGCAGAGAACTTCTGTACCGGACCGAAACCCACTGAAATGAATATGTATAGTGCTCACCTGAGCTATAGAGATAGGAGAAAAAAGGAGGACATGGCACCATGTAGCGTCCTAATTGGATGAGCAAAGCCCTTCAAGGCGAGCCATTCTGCCAGACACCGAGGAACAAAATGCTTGAACTTGCAAATGGTGCTCAGAGGATTCCTCATTTGTTTGTGTCTCGCTGGGAGCAGAGCCCATGAACAAGGGCGCGTCCAGCCTACTGCTGTCAGACCATTACACCCCTGTTGAGCATGCATGTTGTGGGCTCACTGAATATCTACTCAGTGCCTGAAGATGCATATATTTTAGCCTTATTTGGAGAAGGAACATGAACTATGTGGAAACTGTTGGATTTAATCATTCAAGTACAACCCGAATGCCTCAAAACCTCATTACACAACCAAAAGAATTCATTTTTTGTCACTCTTTGGTTGTTGATTACGGCGGCCCGGTGACATAGTGGCTCACATGTCTGCCTCACAGCAAGAAGGTCTGATGTTCAAGTCCTGGGATTGGGCATGTCTGTATGGAGTTTGCATGTCCTTCCTGGGCTCATGGGGAAGTCCTCCATATACTCCGGTTTCCTCCAACACTCCAAAGACATGCACATTAAGCTGACATGCTGCTTCAGATTGCCTCTAGGTGTGAGTGTGAATGCTTGTGTGTTGGACCTGTGACGGTCTACAGGGGGTGTACCCTGATTTCGCCCAGAGTTGGATAAGATAGGCTTCAACCTTCCTACCACCCTAGATCAAGTAAGTGGTTTGGCAGAACAGAGAGTAAGTGAGTGAGGTCAATGATTACTCGAGCTACCTTTAGTATAGCCTGTAGGGGGGGCTCAGACCTTTTGTCCCCTGGTCCTAGATTTGATCCTTTGTTTGTGATATTATTTGTGGATTATTTGTTCATCTTGAAATTTTTGGGGGGGCAGTGGTGGTCTAGTGGTATAAGGTGCCGGATCGCTGATCCAAAGGTTGGGGGTTCGAGTCCCACTCTCCACAAGGTTGTCACTGTCCCCCCCCCCAGTGCAGCTCACTGGGTTATCAAAGGCCGGCCATGTCTCTCACTGTCTATGGTGTGAGGTTCATGTAAAAGAACCATTGCTGACTTTCGACAAGAGTAGGCTGCAAAGCCGTCAGCGTGTTTCCGCCCTGCGATGGCCTGGCGAGCTGTCCAGGGTGTACTCTGCCCTCGCCCTGAGTTGGCTGGGATGGGCACCAGCCTCCCCGCGACCCTAATTAGGATGAAGCGGTTACAGAAAATGAACCGATGAACTGAAATTTTAGATATCTATTTACTTCTGTCAGGTCTGTGTACACTTTAGTGTGAGATCATGAGTGTACTCTCCTTTTGCACCCTGTTTTCCTGGGATATGCACCGGTTCCAGTTCAGTCCAGAATCAATTGGTTGCCAAAAACGAGTCAATTAAAAACACACCGATTGGCTGTGATGCAAGACTTGAAAAATCACCCAAATCACTGGTATATTTAAACGTCAAGTTTGCAAACATTTTATATCTCAGTAAAAAAAAATGTAGTCTAATGTCCCATTATGTAAATTTTACTTTGATTGGACCATTTGTTTACTGAATTTATATTCTCAAAAATCAGTGACAGGAAAAGTGATCCATCATGCTTGTGCTTATCACGGCAACTCCTATGTTCCAGATGCAACTTGTCAATCACTGCTGATGAAATCAGAACCACCTCATACGCCATACCATTCTGTGTATTTTTATTATTTTAATTTTGATTGGCAAAATTATTCACGTAAAGCCATTTATTTGACAGAAAATAAGATTTCAAGCCACATTTTAAAGTCATTTTCCTTATCAAGTGCTTAGCCATTTAAACTGTATGACGTATGTGCGTATATAATATAAACATAAGGCTGAAGAACAACTAATACACCAGACAGCAGGACGAGGTGAATTTGAATTCACGCAGAAGTTTGACTGAGGCACGTCTGCTCACAGCAAGAAGGTCCCGGGTTCGATTCCCAGCTCGGGCGTTTCTGTGTGGAGTTTATATGTTCTCCTCGTGTTGGTGTACTCCGACTTCCAAAAACATGCACAGTATGTTAATTGGCTGTTCCAAATCACCCCAAGGTGAATTGGCTGAGATGGGCACCAACCTCCCCATGAAAATTAGGATTCAACGGTTCAGAAAACGTATGAATGAAGGAACGAATTAATTAATGCAGGAGTTTGATGACATGGGTGGCACAATGATGTCATGGTTCGTAAGTCTGGCTAACAGCAAAAATGGTTGTGGGTTCAGCGAGAGCATTTCTGTTCGGGGTTTGCACGTTCTCCCTGTGCTTGTGTGGTATATGCTGGTTTCTTCTCACAGTCCAAAGACATGCACATTAGGCTCACAAGCTGATCCAAATCATCCTCAGGTCTGAGTAGGTGTGTGTGTGTGTGTGTGTGTGTTTGGTCTGTGATGGTCTGGTGAGCTGCTCAGGGTGTCCCTTACCTTCTCAGAGTGTTGTCTGTGAAAGGCTCCAGACTTCCTATGGTTCTAATACAGGATTTCAATGATTCATCAAATGGGTGAGTGAGTGAGTGAGTTGTCAATCTATCTCGCTCTAAAATCTGAACCAGCGATGGAGTGGAGATCACTGTGGTTTTATTTGCTAGCAGAACGGTGAGGTGTCGCGGATAACGAAGGATATAAAGCATGATATTAAAGTCCTCTATTAGCATAGAACTGTCATATTGCTGTTCCACATGCACTGTAAACACTTAAAAATACTGCTTACTTTCTAAACTTCTGGCTTCACAGCTATGTCATCCTAAAAAAAAAAAAAAAAGCAAAACAAACAAAACTTGCAGAATATTTGACAACTTGAAATAAAGTTTTGCAATTACACAGCTTTTGGACTGTGCTGTGTTTTCCTCCCATATTTTCTGTCCTATTATGTCCCTGGCTAATGAACCCGCAGCCTACCCTCCCTGAATGAGATGGATTTGCACTTTCCTTTCTAGCCACCCTGAAACAAAATGCATGACCAATCATTACGTCTGTGAAAATGCCTCAGTGGGATGAAAACACTGTGGGGGTGTGAGATAGTGTAGACATGCACCGATTATGAAAAAGTGAGCCGTAAATATTTTTAAAAATAATAATAAAAAAAAATTAAAAAAAACCCTGAAACCCAAGAACTTTATTCAACCTTTCAGCTTCATAAGGTCATGGCTAATTTGTGAGCCATAAAAATGCATTTGGCAGATTTAACGCGGATGAGAGCTGCTCTGATGACATCGTTTGGGCTCGGCGCTTCTGTGCGGAAGAGTTATTATGCTCATTAAGCCTGACTGCCCGCTGCTGAAATCCCACCATTGATCGCAGACACTGAGATGGGTGGCTAATGCACCGAGGGAAATAAGTGCAGTTAACACTCCAGACCTTTTATGGTACAGCAGCTACAAAGGGCTGCTTGGCTATGCAGGCTACAGACTGATAGACGGAATGAAATAGCTCAAATGGCACAACATGTCTGAGAACGATTTTCTTTAAGTACAAAGAACGTCTGCTTAACATGACAACAGCAGTGAGAACGAGAGAGCGAGAGAGGGTGAGAGAGAGCGCTAGAGAGAGAGAGAGAGAGAGAGAGAGAGAGAGAGAGAGAGAGAGAGAGAGAGAGAGAGAGAGAGAGAGATAGTTTAGTGCTAAATGATGAAATATCAGTTGCCAAAAGTAATTTCTATCAGTGCATGTCCAGAGTCTGATGCAAACCAGCTGCCAAACTAAAGAGTTTTGGGGTTAGTTGGATTTTGTTCTGCCTGCTGCACTGCACCTCCTCTGCAACTCAACCAAGAGGAAGATTTTAAAATGACCTCAAGCAGAGGCCAAAGAGAGACCATGCAATCTCTGCTATAAATCCTAGAATTTTGTATATAGTAGACTTTAAGCAGTGGGTTCTGTGATGTTTCACTACATTTCAGAGAACCTGCAAGCAAAGGTTAAGTCTGAGAGAGACAAAGTTCCTATGGCGGTAACAGTCCATGTCATACTAGACAGAGTTTTTTTTTTTTTTTTTTTTTTTTAGCTTTACAAAAGCTTCGCAGATTGACATCTAGTTGATTCCTTGATCCCGCCTTCTTCAGACTGTGAGCCAGCAATCAACTTGATGTCTAGCATTTTTGTGGCAATTTTTGAATGCCATCTGCCTACATTCCTTGCTCCCTTGAAGAGTGACGCAAAGATAGGGAAGACGTGCCGTTATGCCACTCACTCATTCTCCGAACTGCTCACCCTGGGTTTACACTGGGGCATGATGTCCACGAAGACCACGATTTAAGAGAGTGTGGAGGTTTGTGTGTGTGGGATAGAATCGTGATGATCTTGAGGGAAATTGGTGGATTCGTGATGATTTTGAGGCAACCGAGTGGAACTTGGTGAATTCATGACGATCCCACTGATTGTGGCAAAATATTTCACTGTCAAACATTTTGCTGTGATTAGTATTATGCTGTATTTCGATTTGACAGCAAATGTGATAGAACATTGGAATCATAGTAATGCACAGAAGAGCTTAATAGACCTTCATACCTCTTATCAGAGCTTAACAGACATTGACACGCTATTGTTGGGATCTCAATGTAGTTGGAAAAATGATTCCTTTGAGTTTCATTTCTTGGATGCCTCTGCCTCCTTTTTATACCCCAATCGTGCTCCAAGAGTAGTAAAACACAGTGCTCCATGCTTTTTTTGAATCATGAAGATTGCTCTAGTGGAAACCCAGGATTACTCCTTTTTGGGCTGCTGGAAGGCTGGTAGTCTATCTCAGCATTGCCAAAGCGAAGGCATGATACACCATGAACAGTTTTCCAGATCATTACATGACCACCACAGACAACTCGGGGCAATTTGGAGCAGCCAGTTAGCTTAATGTGCATGTGGAGAATAGGCAAACATCACTTGAACGCTGGACCTTCTTGCAATGAGGCTAATGTGCTAACCACTTTGCCAATGTTCCATCCAGGTCAGGAAGCATCCTTAATACTTAGAATAAAACTATGCGAAGTCTTGCCAAACCCGTTATTTGGATCTGATATGAGCTATGTTT
This sequence comes from Plotosus lineatus, assembly GCA_024760905.1. Lineage (NCBI taxonomy): Eukaryota > Metazoa > Chordata > Actinopteri > Siluriformes > Plotosidae > Plotosus > Plotosus lineatus. The sequence continues at coordinate 4,758,935 of CM045750.1, read as the reverse complement.
TCTCTAGCAGCCACTTCTGTGCACTGACCCTTGCTGTAGCTCCTGTTTCCTCTTCAGATTCACTCTGATTTGAAAGCATTGTTCCTTCCTATATTTTGCCTTATATTCTGTGATGCAAAATGAGTGACATGGCACACAAGTGTTTATGATAATTGTGCACTGCTGAATGTTAACACAGAGCTCCATAGAACAGGATAGTCAAAGGCAAAGAACAACAAGACAGAGGGAACACGGAACACTAGTTAGCACAAACATTTAACAAACAGAAGAAAACTTTAAATCCTAAAAAGACAACATAGGACTGGTGTAAATTAGAAAAAAAAAAAAAAAAAAAAAAAACATATAGAAAATGTGATCAAGAGGAAATGGTGAAAGGGCAGTGGGGTTACTGTACCTCTCTGACCGTTGACTGCAGAGTTGGTGTGCTTGAGGTCTAATGGATCTTTGGTGTCTGGGAGGATGGCTACAGAGGGAGGAGTTGTGGATGGAGAATGTGCATTGGGGATATCTGGTCAATGGAAGACATCATGCAAACAAATATGCAGGGACGGACGCAGACATTGATATTAAAACAATAAATCAAATAATAACTAAACATCAGCATAGCAATGGAATAAATGCAACAGAAATGTTTCATTTTCAACACAAGCAAATTAAAATGGAATGTATAAAACAAATTATGGGCAAATTATAAATAATTATAATGAAAATACTTCCTGAATACTAGTTCAGTGAACTAGTTATATCTCATCAGTTAAAAATGTTTTTGGACATGCAGTAGTAATAGCAGTAGTAGTGGAAGTAGTACTGTTATAAGTATTAATTATTAATAGTAATGATAATAGTTGTAGAAGTGGGAAGAGCAGGTATAGTTGTTGTGGTAGTAGTAGTAGTAGTATAGGTAGTATGAGTAGGAGTAGAAGTTGTAGTAGTGGTGGTAGTCGTAGGTGTAACAGTAACAGTAACAGGAGTTGTCGTGGTAGTTGTAAGAGTAGAAGGAGTAGCAGTATTAGTTGTAGTAATATTATTATTAGTAGTAGTAGTTAATAGTAATAGGAGTAGTGGTAATAGTTGTGGTAATGTTAGTAATCGTAGTATTTTATAGTAGTAGAAATAGGAGTGGTAGTTGGAGGATGAGTAGGAGTAGTAGTGGTAGTACTAGTAGTAGTAGTTGAAGGAATAACAGTGGTAGGGGTAGGCCTAGCAGTGATAATTGCAGTTTGAATACGAGTAGCAGTGGTAGTGCTAGTGCTGGTAGGAGTAGTAGTAGTAGTAGTAGGCGTAGAAGTAGCAGTGGTATTAGTAGTATTGATAGCAGTAATTAATAGTTGCGTCACTAGTGCAATATTAGTCATTACTTCTGTACAAATCCCAATAGCTGAGTACAATTTGCTAAAACTGCATGTTTAAAATTGTGATATAAACAATTACTGTAATTTTAAATTTACAGGGATCCCTCACTTTCCGCGGTTAATTGGGACCGAGATCCCCCTCGCAACCACTGAATTCCGTGAAGTAGGGTCAACCCCTCAACCCCCCCTTGATTGACATATACATACATATATATCTTCTTCTTCTTTTTCTTTTGGCTTTTCCCTTCAGGGGTAGCCACAGCAAACCATCCGCCTCCATCTCACCCTATCCTCTGTATCTTCTTCTCTTACACCAACTACCTTCATGTCCTCCTTCACCACATCCATAAATCTTCTCTTTGGTCTTCTTCTCTGCCTTCTGCCTGGTCGTTCCAACCTCAGCATCCTACTACCAATATACTCACTATCCCTCCTCTGTACATGTCCAAACCATCTCAATCTAGCCTCTCTGACTTTGTCTCCAAAACCTCTAACATGTGCTGTCCCTCTGATGTACTAATTCCTGATCCTATCTATCCTCGTTACTCCCAAAGAGAACCTCAACATTTTCATCTATGCTACCTCCAGCTCAGCCTTCTGTCTTTTCCCCAGGGCCACTGTTTCTAAACCATACAACATCGCTGGCCTCATCACCGTCTTGTACACTTTTCCTTTCATTCTTGCCGATACCTCGCTATCACACGTCACACCGGATACTTTTCTCCAACCATTCCAGCCTGCCTGCATACACTTCTTTGCCTCTTTTCCACACTCTCCATTGCTCTGGATTGTTGAGCCTAAGTACTTAAAATCCTCCACCTTCTTTATCTCTGCTCCCTGTAACCTCACCGTTCCTCTTGGGTCCTTGTCGTTCACACACATGTATTCTGTTTTACTGAGGCTAACCTTCATTCTTCTCCTTTCCAGGGCATACCTCCACCTCTTAGATTTTCCTGCACTTGTTCTCTGCTCTCACTACAGATCACAATGTCATCCGCAAACATCATAGTCCATGGAGATTCTTGTCTAACCTCGTCTGTCAACCTGTCCATCACCATAGCAAACAAGAAGGGGCTAAGAGCTGACCCTTGATGCAGTCCTACCTCCACTTTGAACTCTTCTGTCACACCGAAAGCACACCTCACCACTGTCACCATCTCTCATACATGTCCTGCACCACTCTAACATACTTCTCTGTCACTGCAGACTTCCTCATGCAATACCACAGTTCCTCTCTCGGCACAATGCAGCTCCCTCTGACCTTCTCTGTACTTCTCTATTGACATCCTCAAAGCAAACACTGCATCTGTGGTGCTCTTTCTTGGCATGAAACCAAACTGTTGTTCACAAATGCTGACCTCTACCCTTAGTCAAGCATCCACTATTCGTTCCCATAACTTCATCGTATGGCCCATCAACTTTATCCCTCTGTAGTTGAAACAACTCTGCACATCTCCCTTCTTCTTAAAAAATGGGCACAAGCACACTTCTCCTCCATTCCTCCGGCATCTGCTCACTCTCTAAGACCTTGTTGAATGTTCTTGTCAGAAAATGCTACCTCTCCTAGAGACTTCCATACATCCACTGGTATGTCATCAGGACTGACTGTCAGGATGTCAGGACAGGACTGTCAGAACATTCTTCATCCTCTTCAATCCCCTGCTCACTTCACCCTTACTAATCTTTGCTACTTCCTGGTCCTCAACGGTCACCCCTTCTACTCTTTTCTCTCTCTCAGTTTTCTCATTCATCAGCTCTTCAAAGTACTCTTTCCATCTTCCCAGCACACATCTGTCATCAGTCAACATATTTCTCACTCTGTCCTTAATCACTCTAACTTGCTGCACGTCCTTCCCATCTCTATTTCTCTGCTGTGCCAACCTGTATAAATCATTTTCTCCCTCCTTACTGTTCAACCTAGCATACAAGTCCTCTGTTTGGCCTTTGACACCGCTACCTTCGCCTTACGCTGTGTCTCCCTGTACTCCTGTTTACTCTCTTCGGTCCTCTCAATGTCCCCTTTCTTCTTACCTAACCTCTTATTTTGTACACACTCCTGCACTTCCTCAGTCCACCACCAAGTCTCTACTTTCTACTGTCTTTGCAGAGGACACGCCAAGTACTCTCCTACCTCTCTCCCTGATCACATTAGCTGTAGTTGTCCAGTCAGCTGGAAGCACTTTCTGACCATCCAAAACCTGCTTGAACTTCTCCTTAAAGACAACACGACACTCTTCCTTTTTCAGCTTCCACCACGTTGTCTTCTGCTCTGCCTTTGCCTTCTTCACCTTCCTCACCATCAGCATCATCCTGCACACCACCATCCTATGCTGTTTGGTAAAACTCTCACCCACCCACTACTACTTTGCAGTCACTGACTTCCTTAAAGTTAAATCGCCTACACAAGATGTAGTCTACCTGTGTGCTCCTACCTTCACTTTTATAAGTCACCCTATGCTCCTCCCTCTTCTGGAAGAAAGTATTCACCACAGCCATTTCCATCCTTTTCGCAAAATCTACCAACATCTATCCTGTTTTCCTGTCCTGGATACCAAACCTGCCCATCACTTCTTCGTCCCCTCTGTTGCTGCACCAACATGTCCATTGAAGTTTGCACCAATGACCACTCTTTCTCCGCTGGGGGTACTCTGCATCACTTCATCTAACTCACTCAAGAATCTCTCCTTCTCTTCTTGCTCACATCCTGCCTGTGGGGAATAAGCACTAACAACATTGAACATCACACCTTCAATTTCTAAGTTGAGACTCATCACTCTGTCTGACACTCTTTTCACTTCTAGAACATTCCTGACAAACCCCTCCTTCAAGATGACTCCTACTCCATTTCTGTTCCTAGCCGCACCATGAAAAAACAGCTTAAACCCTGCTCCTAAGCTTCTAGCCTTGCTACCTTTCCACCTGGTCTCCTGAACACACAGCATGTCCACCTTCCTCCTCTGCATCATACATGCATGTGTATATAATATCAATAAATACATATTCAATGCTATAAATGCTTATAATAACAATTAAACATTCAAAAATAATACATAAGATGTAAATAAAATATAAATGCACACACATACAGACACACGCTTGCGCACGCATGCAGATGCGCACCTCACATAAAAATGTAAGTAGTTTTGATGGGAGGTTTTGGGTTGTTTTTTGGTTTGTGTTTGTTTAGGTTTGTTTTTTTTTGCATAATAGGCCTTGTTTTTGTGGTATTTTCCTTCACTTCCCCCCAATTCTTCCTTGATTTCCTTATTTTTTTAATTCGATGAATATTAAAAAAAAAACAAACAAACAAAAAAAAAAACACGATGCACTGAAGCCACATGAATTGAAGCGTGAAGTAGTGAGTATTACTGTATTATTATCCTGTATTACTGAAAAAAATACATAATGAAGTATCACGAAATAAAAATAAAATAAAATACAGATTTCAGACACCATTGTCAAATCTTTGAAAAATCCAAGCAGAGCGATAGAAATATAGCAGTGGCGCTATCCTACTTATAAATGATTTGGCATATAGCATTGGACCATTGCTTGTTCAATTAAATTATTAGGTTAAAGGTAACCATTGCAATATTGTATTCGTATAAAAGGCAATAGTCTATACTTTTAGAGCTGGTTATAAGAGAGGCTGATTTGTTCGGTGCTGTTAGTATCTCATGTTTGAAAGAAATGAAAAGTAAAGTCAGAGTAAAGTTCATGCCAATCAGTTTGAACAAAAAACGCCAAGCACTACAGCTGAAATTGAGTGGCCCTGGCTTTTAAAATGCCAGGTCACATTCAGGATTTTCTTAATCCTGAATCTGCCCTGCCAGTCTGTTTCAGTGAGGATGCATATCCCTTAGAAATGCATAAAATGTATTTGGCCGACTGATAAAGTTGGACAGAGGCTGATAAGGTGAATCACCAGTCTGCTCTTTCTCTAATGAGTCTGCTCTTTCAAACACACACTCTGTTCTCAGAGGAGCAAAACACTGCTGATGTCTTTCAGAAGCTGATGTGAGAAAATGAGGGTGAAACGAAGCTTCACAACCTGAACAAAATGTTCCATGAATTGTGAAATGTTTTTAACCAGTTTTCTTTTTCAGTAGAGAAAATAAATAAATAATACCATATATAAATATATATTTTATCAAGCTTTAGAAAGTATTTCCCATCCATAGCCATAGCTGCACCGGCATGGTTTTCAGCTTTTTTTTTTTTTTTTTTTTTGTGTGTGTGTGTGTGTGTGTGTGTGTGTGTGTGTGTGTGTGTGTGTGTGTGTGTGTGTGTGTGTGTGTGTGTGTGTGTGATTTATTAGGGGCAGGGAAATTTTCCATAATAATGCAAAAATACACACATATTACTGAATGTGACTTGTGCAGGTATTATCTAAAATGAATACTATTACTAATTGGAATATTAAGGTTTATTATGGCAACGTGTAGCAGAAAATGTGACTAGATGTGGCTGCAGAATGTGCCCAAAACACATCAGACATTGACGTTTGATTTCCTAAAGCTATAATTCATCACACAAAGTGCACTTGAAATCAACTAAAAATATGCTCTGAGTGAAGACTGCAGTTTAAAAGCTTCTGTAAATGAATAAAAGGTTGGGACTAGAAAAAAAAAAAAGTAACTTCAGTAGGAAGGACACAAATACGTTAAAGGGAATTCTTATTAAATAAAGAACATGTAAATTTAGACTGGTATGGATTATTACTTTAACGTTAGGATAAGACTGGTGTGAATAATCCACGCTGCATAAATCTATGAATAAATTTTATTTCATTTGTTTAGTGTGCAAGTCTTCTAAGATTTTAACAGCTGCCAATGAATCTTGATTGTGTTGCATTGAGGTCTTATTTAAATGGGATGAATTTAATATACGTTACCGCCCAAAAGTTTTAAAACACCCTTATTATTTCAGTTTTATTACAATTAAAGCAGCTCAAGTCAAGTGAATGGCCCGAAAAGGTACGAGCATGTCAGAACTACATTAGAAGAAAAGGACTAAATGGTAGAAACAGGCTTCTAGCCATGGAAAGGCAACACAGCTTCCATCCTTAAGCCCCACTGAGTTGGTTTGGGATGAAGTGGACAGAAGGTCAAGCAAACAATACATGCAACACATTTGTAGGAACCTTTCCAACAGTACCGGGAGGAACTTCCAGACCAGTACTTCATTTCCATTGTTGGAAGAAAGGCGGCATGGTGGTGTAGTGGTTAGCACGTCTGCCCCACAGAAAGAAGGTTGTGGGTTCGATTCCCAGCTCATGTGTTTCCGCGCGGAGTTTGCATGTTATCCCCGTGCTTGTGTGGGTTGGACCCTCCCACAGTCCAAAAAAAAAAATGCACAGTAGATTAATTAGCCAATTAATCCAAATCAAGCCCGAGTATGAGTGTGAATGGTTGTGTGAGTGTTGGCTGTACAGTGGACTGATGAACTGTCCAGGGTGTATCCCACCCTTGCCCAGAGTCGGCTGAGATGGGCGCCAGCCTCCCTGCGACCCTAATTTGGATTAAGTGGTTCAGAAAATGGATGAATGAATGTTGGAAGAAAGCTGAGGGTGTGTTGAGCTCTAACATTGGTCGACTTTGATGAGTGAAGAAATTATATAATATTGTTTTCCAGAATAAAACATTTATTTATTTATTTATTTTGTGTATGGTTTAATTTCAGAGTACACTGACAACATTAAACTGCATAATCTTAATAAAATTGAAAAAACTGGAGGCGTTCTGAAACTTTTGGCTGATAATGAAAAAAATTTGTGAGGTGAGCACAATGAAGGAGTTTCAATCAAAAAAGATCCTTATGAAAACCCAGAAACCCAGAATGGTGGTGGTGGTGGTGGTGGTGCCCCGGCGGTAAGGTGCTGGAATATTGATCATAAGGTTAGGAGTTCAAGCCCCACTGTAAACGGTTGTTGCTACTGTCCCTTGCTAACTGGATTATCAAAGGCCGGCCATGTCTCTCACTGTCTATGGTGAGGGGCGTAAAAGAACCATTGCTGACTTTCATCAAGAGTCGCTACATATCTGTCAGCGTGTTTCTGGCATGGTGGGCTGGTGTACTCTGTCCTTGCCCAGAGTGGGCTGAGATGTTTGCCAGTCTAACTGCGACCCTAATTAGGATTAAGTGGTTCAGAAAATGGATGAATGAATGAGTATAGAATATAGTTCTATAATAATTGTTTCTACAAATGTCAAACATTCTGCCATTAAGCGCTATATTAAGAATAACACTATGTAGAAGGTCTAGCATTCAGGTCCTAGCTTTGGGTGTTTCCGTGTAGATCTGTGGGTTTCATCTTCCCTCCCACAGTCCAAAGACACGTGCGAGTGGTTTTGTTGTGTGTTGGCCCTGCAATAAACTAGCGAGATGTTCAGGGTGTACCCTGCCTTCGCCCAGTGTCAGCTGAGATAGGCTGTAGCCTCCCCACAACGCTTACTAAGATGAGGTGGTTTGGAAAATGATGGAATTATTTCGCACCATTAACAAACTTTAAGCTATTTGTATCGGTGAAAAAGTGAACCTGGAAAATGACTCCTGTTTTTGGAAATGTAATCAATATCCTGTTTAAAATTTGACACTGAGACCTGTCCTACAGTTGGTACATTGAACGGCATAAAGATATATTCATCCCGGCTAACACGCAACGGCGTTGCGACCATTTGCAACGTTGCAGAAAGGTCGCAATTTCATCAGGTTGCATGTAACGTCATATAATCGTTGTAGCTACGTTGCGGCAACGTGACCGTGTCAATGGTCCTGCCACATTCGCATGGCACTCGCGATGTTGCAGCAGCATTTCTGCAACGTTCATCACGGACGTCGCTCGCGATGTTGCAACAATGGTTTGGGGACGTTTGTCTGCAAAGTCTACAAGTCTACTTTGAGTCGACTGCTCCAATGTGACCGTGTTAGCTGCGATCCTGGTATAATCAGACTTCCTGTTCATCCAGATTTTTATGCTGGCATCCTATTATATATATACTGTATATACAAATAATTAAAAAAAACTCATAATAAAATGAAATGACGTTCTTGTGCATAGCACGAGTGTATATAATGATCACCGATGAAAGGTAAAAAGCTTCTGTTAGTAATTTTTTAGAATCCGTGATATCCAGTCATAGCTTATTATTCAGAAACAGGAAGTTGTCAGGCTTTGTAGTGCCAATATCATTAGGAGCTGTGAATAACTGTGTCCTTACAGAGCTCTGACATTTCTGCCGTCTCCTCGCGGGACTGCCGTACCGCACCCTTTGCACTCATTAATTCTCCATCAAAATCTCACAAACACAGGAGAACATAGAGAAGAGAAATGCGAAAGAAAAGAAAGTGTTCGAGAGAAGCAGTTCCTGTAGGCTAGGTTGGATGGAGATTTTGTGCAGTTGCACTTTTTTGCCTCCAACATAAAACTTAGAGCCGGGATGCAATTCTTCAAAAACAGAACAGATCTGATGGAATAATTTTCAAAAATCAATGCATAATAAATGACCTAGTGGCAGGCATGATTGTCCAGAAACCTATGAATACATAGCAAATGCAAGATGTTTAGTACTCAATATGTGCAATATATAGTTTAGCAGTTCTGCCCACTGAGCTATGATAACTCAGCCTATATGAAGCAGTTATCAATGTTTTGCAAAGTATTAATGGATTTTCCACAGATATGATCTCCAAACTTTGAAAAACCCTTTGCAATCAATTTGAAAGAATCCCAGAGATATTCTCGTGTGCAAAATGAAGTTTAACAGACATGGCACAGTATGGAAGAACTTCTGGAGAATATACCATTACGAACTTATCGAGGTGAATACGCCTATGTTATCGAATGGATTTTATTGTAGTCGTGCTCTTTTGGTTTTATCAGTACTTACCATACACAAACAGCACATATTCGGCATGGTTAGTGCCCAGATGATTGCTGGCTTCACAGCGGTAGGTCCCATTATCGGTTTTATTTAGGGATATTAAAGTGAGCTCTCTGCCATCCACAATCACACGATCCAGGTCTGGCAGTTTGCCGCCATCTTTTGTCCATTTCACTGGATCTGGCCTGAGACATGTGAACATAACCGAAGGGGATTTAAAAAAAAAAAAAAATCCAGAGTTTATATATGGTGTCTGTAACAAACATGAAGTGTTCCTTTCGACGAGCACATTTATTTGGCCTCATTTAGTAATCAGACTGAGCAAATGTTTTTTGGAGGCCATGCTCAGCAAACGTTCCTAACCAGACATATAAATGCTTCAGTAACAATCACGGCTAATCATCTCTAAATTACCAAGTATAATCAAGGCATTTACATTTGCGGCATATGGCAGACGCCCTGATCCAGAGCATCTTACATTTTTGATCTTGTAAGAAACCTAAATGACTATGGTACCATTTGAGGATTTAAGGGCACTTGCTCAAGGGCCCAACAGCAGCAACAGTCATGGCAGGGCTTTTAACCGACGACCTCTGATCGGCAGCCCAAAGCCATAACCACGGAGCTACCACCGACATCTACAAAACTCCATAAAACCACAATGCTGCTTTTACACTCAGAATAAAATACTTACGAGGGATTTCCATTGGACACACATTCCAGCTTGAGAATATCGCCTTCTTGTGGAAGCGCTTGAGAATGCCTGATCTCCACACGTGGGGCATCTGCATGGATAGACAGCGTTTTAGCCAACAAAAACAGACCACTATACAGAAATATCCCCAACACTACCTAAACTCACAGTCATGCCGTTATACCACCCATAAAATTAAAACCTCCCCGGAAGGGATTGAGTCATGGTTGATTGAAGAAAGTCACCTAAATCAGTGGTCTCCAACCTTTTTTTGCACCAGGGACCAGTTTTCTGTATGAAAATGTTTCCGCGGACCAGTAAGAGCAGGGGTGCGCAATCCCGCTCCTGGAGATCTACCTTCCAGATGACTTGATCGCCAACCCTAATGCGGCCCATACGTGACATGTAAGATCCAGTCAGGTCTTGCTTAGATGATTGGATGGTTAGGTGGGCATGATTAGGGTTGGAGCGAATGTCTTCTAGAAGGAATTGAGCACCCCTGGGTTAGAGTCTACTCCGTAGTCTTGTTTTGGTGTCCGTCACCACAGAGAACCCCGCCTTACAAAGATATGTGTTTGCAAACGGATGAAGGACTTTCAATGCTTCATCCAGACCTTCAATGTGGCAATGTCAAAACACAGTCGTTTTTCCAAAATAAGATCTGGAAGCTCCAATAAAAAAAAACCCTATAATTTGTACCATGAAAGATTTTGTTTGTGAACCGGTATCAAATGATCCACGGACCGGTACCGGTGGTTGGGGACCTCTGGCCTACATATATTGGTGTTGGAAAAAACAACACCTCTCCATTTAGATAAGTGTAGATTCAGTTTCTGTTGGGAAGCAGAAATACAACCACGTTACTAAAACTTTTCAGGGGGGATTTCCTTTCATTTCTTTGAAACCCGTTCGACCCAGCATGATTTCAAAACATTTATGCCGTGCAGTTCTGTATATACCACCGACTCCATGTTAGGGCCCAAAACGGTAAATTCCCTTTGCAATGCTATTTGACAAATAAAAATCCTGATCTTTATCTTTTAATGACGTGGGCTTGCACAAGTTTAAACATTCAAATGGTGAAAATTCCCTTAAATGTAATATTTTAACAAATAAAAAGACACAACCATAAAGGTTAACACAGTGGCTGCAAGCCATATGGCAGCAGAATGCGTTGAGCGGCCTGTGGAGCTGAACATCAAAACATGTGTGCAGTTGGCAGTTTATTACACCAGCTTGAGGTTATGATGTTTTCTTAATTCAAACAGTGTTAAACTGTCATTGGTGAAGAGGTCAGCACTGCCATCTCACAGTAAGAAAGTCCTGGGTTCGATTCCTGGGCTCGGGTGGTTCTATAAGGAGTTTGCATGTTCTCCTGTGCTTGCATAGGGTTCCTCTGGATACTCCGCTTTCCTCCCACAGTCCCAAGACATGGACCTTATGCTAAATAGCCCTTCCAAATTGCCCCTAGACAGAGTGTGAATGGTTACGTGTGTTTGCCCTGGAAAGCACTATATAGGGTGTACCCCGCCTTCGCTCAGTGTCGGCTGAGATAGATCTGATCCCATCTAACAAAATGAAGTCTAATGATGCTCGTGCTGCTACTCAAAACTGTGCATAGAATTGACGAACGCATGCTGTTCCTATTACATCATACCGTTACATTACTGGCTGTAGGGTACTGATATTATGATAATTTTATCTAATTATATCTGTAGTAAATGTAGTAGTGTCTCTTATCAGGCAATTCAGAAGATAGTAGAATATAAATGTGGCTGGTGCTTTGGGCCATTTTGTTGGATCATTTGTCTCATCTTTAATAAGATATGGACCACGTGACTATTTTTTCATTTTTTAAAATGTACTGTACTACTCTTTGTGGAGTGACCGTGAGAATTTTATGCATATATGTGTTCATAAACTATGATTTCCCAGCATTTTGATACCGATGGAAAGGATTTCACCCCATCACTGAACACCCAACGCTCAACTCGGACTACACACTGACTCCGTCTACACTCGATACCCTGATAATACAACTTAATTTTCAGTGTTCTCTATAAATCATTTGTAACTATTGACTATTATAATTACATTATACATTAACTATATGGTGAAATGCTGGATCGCTGAGCCTAAGGTTAGTGGTTCGAAACCCACTTTTCACCGGGTTGTCACTGCCCCCCCCCCCCCCCCCCCCAGTGCAGCCGAACTGGGTTATCAAAGGCCGGCCATGTCTCTCACTGTCTATGGTGAGACGTTCATGTAAAAGAACCGCTGCTGACTTTCGTAAAGAGGAGCTGCATAGCCGTCAGCGTGTTTCTGCAATCCGATGGCCTGGCGAGCTGTCCAGGATTTACTCTGCCTTCGCCCAGAGTTGGCGCCAGCCTCCCTGCGACCCTAATTAGGATTAAGCGGTTGCAGAAAATGAATGAATTAACTATATGGCTGGACAGGAAAAAAAAAAACCCAGTTCAGTTATAGATCAACACTGAGTCTGAAAAATATTATAATGAAAAACTGTGATTTTTTTTTTTTTTCAAAGAACCAGACAATCCCTTGTTGAAAAAATAAACAAAACAATAAATGTGCTCAATCTGGCTTAACAAATCATGCTAGTAAAAAAAAAAAAAAAAAAAAAAAAAAAAAAAACATAAAACGGACTCATAGGCTGCAAGGTACCGTCACCAGGCACACATGGGTAATAGTGACCTTGAATGGTGCATTGATTACTCAGAAAAATCTGGCTGAAGACCTTTTCAGAGTGTGGGCGTTTTAGTCATGTGATTTGCATGACACTATATATATTTTTTGAGCGACTATCCTGTAAATGAACACTTTCACATCAAAGCCAAAATGAAAAAAAGCAACTTTTTTTACACCGCACGTTTCCAATGTTTCAATCATGAAAGGAAAGCTTTCAACCAATCATGACACTGCTTTTTGAAACATCACACTTGCAATTGACAACTGGCAGCTGACGGAAGACGGCAGGGTCTCTGATCCAGCATTATTTGAAGGCGGCAAAAAACACAATGATTGATGATTTTACATTTATAGCAAGATTTGGCAGATGCTCTTATATAACTTATAATTATCATTCTTGTTAAGGGCCTCTCCAAGGGCCCAACAGTGGTGATAGAACCGCTTACCTTCAAATTAGTAACCCATCGCATTAACCACTAAGCCGCCACTGCCTTGAACCACGGACGCCCTGAAATATGTCGGAAAGTGGTCGTGAGTTCCCACTCCGAGACCAAGTAATGAAACTAACTGCACACCGGAATCCTTCTCAGTACAGGATGCACTCGAGATATCTCTTTTTCCGTTTATCATGTAAAAGAGCACGCACTATGTCCTATCATTATGGCGAACTTTATGACCTCACTATGATTATGATAATGAGCTATGACCTTGACCTTTTAAAAGAAATCATTTCCAGGACACGGGTCGTGTAACATATTGAGCATGTCTGGCTAAAATTTAAGGAAATTGTGAGCAATCAGACAGGCAAAAAAAAAAAAATTCCAATGAAAACAACAACACAGCTGGAGGTGTAGAGCACCCCCTGGTGGAAGTAATAAAAATATTCCTATTTAATGGTGTGGAACGTGTGTATTTTAAGGCAATCATTTATGTTTGGGGTTATATTTCCAGGATTTAGCAGACAGCCTGATACAGAAATGAGCCACACATATGCAGAAAATGAATTTTGCAAAATCCAATCAGCTTTGAAATATTTCATATAATAGTCACAACAAAAATGAATCTAAAAACTTTCTAAAGATATTAGTGTCATTCTCATGGTGGTGGTGATGACTAATACTTTTCTCCTCTATGATCTCTCCTCTCCTTTAATCTAAGGATGAACTGCATGGGCTTCTCAGTGGCGAAAGTTATTGTCATGCTATTGTTGGGCGAAGATTTCAAATCATTGCTGCCAAAACCATTCATGGCTGGAAGTCACAGAAGCAAAATTGGCCGTGCTCTCTGGGAGGAAGGGATAACATGCTCTGTCCTGTCAATCACAGTAACATTCATATGTGCCTGTGAGTTCATGGATGCATATGGATTTTCTCTGAGGTTTTACGTTGCCCTGTGACGCTGCAGGAGTGTCATTCAGAAAAGGTAAATGTTGGGTGGCTTCCAGTTTCCGAGAGGAAGCGTGTGTTAGCCTGCACTGTCCCTGCTTGGTTGCTGTCATGTGATGGAGAAAAGCTGGCTGGTAGAAGGGAACTGACAGTCAGTTATTTTTATGGTCGTGACACCTTAACACAATTCTGACGCTCATTTTGATATAACAATGCTATTTTATTATTGTATTATGAATTTACTTTAAAAAACACATATAAAATTAATGACCAGTTCAATTCCTCGTATAATATCAAGAACCCTAGTTATAGACTTGCCATCCGTATGCATTAACACGAACTAAAATGAAGCAGGGCGTCATGGGGGTGTAGTGGTTTGCATGTCTGCCTCGAAGCAAGAAGGTCCTGGGTTCAAATCCCGGGTTCTGCTGTTTGTGTGGATTTTGTATGTTTGCATGGGTTTACTCTGGGTACCCTGGTTTCCTCCCACAGTCCAAAGACTTGCAGGTTAAGCTAATTGGTTGTTCTAAATTGACGGTGTGTGTGTGCGAGTTCTATCTGCAATCGTTTGGCGAGCTGGTCAGATTGTACCCTGCCATCTCCCAGTGTCAGCTGAGCTGGGCTTTCGCCTCCCTGTGACCACAATTCATTAAAATGAAATTAAATTCGACCCAAAGATTATGGACCTTTATTTACTCCAAAAATATTCTCCTGAGGCATTTTAATTCAGAGTATTAGTGGGAATGCTATTTAAAAGTTTAAAAAATATAAGTAAATAACAAGATAAATAACAAGGTATTCTATAATGGAGGCGAGTATTACAAAACCGAAAGCCAATGCAAGGTCACATAGGTTATAAGAGAGCTCCGCGGAAATAAAACATCAATTAAAGGCACACAGTGACTTCAGAACAGGACTTACAGTGCACTTCCAGCACCTCCGTTATCTGCTGTGGAACAAACTGCAGTGCCTCATGGACCACTTTACATGTGTAGGCCACACCGTCGTCATTTCTGTCTACCTGCAGCTGCAGTGAGCTCCTGACCGTGAACGTCTTCCCGCTGGCGTTGACCTCTTTTGCCCCTGCACAACAGTTTACACACATACATATTACTGTAAACACACAGCTTGATCTCAAAGGGGTGGAATTAAATGAACATACAACAACATATATATATATATATATATATATATATATGAATGAATGAATGAATGAATGAATGATTTTATTTACGTAAGGGAGCCACAGCCCCATTTTACAGATGCACAGATGAAAGAATACAGTTGAAGTGTCGTAAAATATACAATGTTCAGTCCTTTATATTTGACAAAAAATTACATCTCAGTTCCAAGCCAAGGAATACATATTTAGCGAAGGCATTAATATGGTGAACATTTGTAGTTGACATCAATTGAACAAATTTATCTGCATTTGGGTTTTTAACAAAATAACCTGGTAGTATATCGCCTCTCAGACTATCGTAAAATGGACAAATCAAGCAAAAATGATATTCAGATTCCACATCAGGTATTATACAAAAAGGACATAACCTTTTGTGACGCAGCAGTTTCATCTTTCTTCCTTCTTCAATAAGCAGGTTATGATTAGAGCAGCGAAAACGACGTAGAGCTATTCTATAGATTGGTTCTCGTTTCACTGACAAATATTCCTCAAATTTCACTTCTTTCTTCACACTTCTCAATAAATCCAACTTTGGTACATTATTAATGCTCTCAAACCAATTTTGATAATCTATATGGATACACCTTTGTTTAAATTCAAAAATAAAACATTTTACCCAACCAACATCCTGATTCAACCAAACGTATCCAAATTCTTCTTTTCCTTTCGGCTTTTCCCTTCAGGGGTCGCCACAGCGAATCATCTGCCTCCATCTCACCCTATCCTTTGCATCTTCTTCTCTTACACCAACGACCTTCATGTCCTCCTTCACCACATCCATGAATCGTCTCTTTGGGCTTCCTCGAGGCCTTTTGCCTGGTAGTTCCAGCCTCAGCATCCTATTATCAATATACTCACTATCCCTCCTCTGTACATGTCCAAACCATCTCAATCTAGCCTCTCTGACTTTGTCTCCAAAACGTCTTACATGTGCTGTCCCTCTGATGTGCTCATTCCTAATCCTATCCATGACCAAACGTATCCAAATCCATAACTAAAAAGCAGATTTTTAACATTAAGAGCCCAACAACGTTTGCCCTTTTCTGCAAGAGAGTATTGGAAACGATACGCTTTACACAAAATATTATGAACAGCTTAGTGTAAAATTCTGACCCAAAATTTTATAATTTTCATGTAAAGATTGACTCTAATTGAGAAGCGACCCAATTCACCGCTAGCAGCGATACATGGTGATGATCTACCCAAATGAAGAACCTGTTTATAATAGTTATCTACTACCCGTACAACATTGGGAGCTGGATGGAAACCCCAGATCTCGGAGCCATAAGATAACAGAGGAATCACCTTGATATCAAAAATGTGCAATAATACATTAACAGGCAAATTTAAGTAATTATATATATATATATATATATAATTAGAATATTGTGATGAAGTTCATTATTTTCTGTAATGTACTAATAAAAATTAAATTTTCATATATTTTAGATTCATTGCACACCAACTGAAATATTTCGTGTCTTTTATTGTTTTAATTCTGATGATTTTGGCATACAGCTCATGAAAACCCAAAATTCCTATCTCAAAAAATTAGCATATTTCATCCGACCAAAAAAAAAAAAAAGTGTTTTTAATACAAAAAAAGTCAATCTTCAAATAATTATGTTGAGTTCTGCACTCAATACTTGGTTGGGAATCCTTTTGCAGAAATGACTGCTTCAATGCGGCGTGGCATGGAGCCGATCAGCCTGTGGCACTGCTGAGGTGTTACGGAGGCCCAGGATGCTTCGATAGCGGCCTTAAGCTCATCCACAGTGTTGGGTCTGGTGTCTCTCAACTTTCTCTTCACAATATCCCACAGATTCTCTATGGGCTTCAGGTCAGGAGAGTCGGCAGGCCAATTGAGCCCAGTAATACCATGGTCAGTAAACCATTTAGCAGTGGTTTTGGCACTGTGAGCAGGTGCCAGGTCGTGCTGAAAAATGAAATCTTCATCTCCATAAAGCTTTTCAGCAGATGGAAGCATGAAGTGCTCCAAAATCTCCTGATAGCTAGCTGCATTGACCCCGCCCTTGATAAAACACAGTGGACCGACACCAGCAGCTGACACGGCACCCCAGACCATCACTGACTGTGGGTACTTGACACTGGACTTCAGGCATTTTGGCATTTCCTTGTCCCCAGTCTTCCTCCAGACTCTGGCACCTTGATTTCCGAATGACATGCAAAATTTGCTTTCATCCGAAAAAACTACTTTGAACCACTGAGCAACAGTCCAGTGCTGCTTCTCTGTAGCCCAGGTCAGCCGCTTCTGCCGCTGTTTCTGGTTCAAAAGTGGCTTGACCTGGGGAATTCGGCACCTGTAGCCCATTTCCTGCACACGCCTGTGCACGGTGGCTCTGGATGTTTCTACTCCAGACTCAGTCCACTGCTTCCACAGGTCCCCCAAGGTCTGGAATTGGCCCTTCTTTCACTTTTTCCTTCCCACAGACGTCCCACTGAGGTGGCTTGATACAGCACTCTGGGAACAGCCTATTCGCTCAGAGATTTCTTTCTGTGTCTTACCCTCTTGCTTGAGGGTGTCAATGATGGCCTTCTGGACAGCAGTCAGGTCGGCAGTCTTACCCATGATTGTGGTTTTGAGTAATGAACCAGGCTGGGAGTTTTTAAAAGCCTCAGGAATCTTTTGCAGGTGTTTAGAGTTAATTGGTTGATTCAGATGATTAGGTTAATAGCTCGTTTAGACTACCTGAACATCATATGCTAATTTTTTGAGATAGGAATTTTGGGTTTTCATGAGCTGTATGCCAAAATCATCAGAATTAAAACAATAAAAGATCCGAGATATTCCAATTGGTGTGCGATGAATCTAAAATATATGAAAGTTTAATTTTTATCAGTACATTACAGAAAATAATGAACTTTATCACAATATTCTAATTTTTTGAAAAGGACTAGTATATGTATATATACCAATTTTGATAATCTATATGGATACACCTTTGTTTAAAAAAAAAAATATATATATATATATATGAGATATATAAAATATATATGAGAATACTGGGAGGTATTTGTTTATTAAAGCGTAACAATAAGCGGCAGTCTTTAAAAATATGATTAGCTGGGTGACCACTGATAGACTCAACCCTCCTTAATATTTCTTATAAAGGCTGTTCTGTAGAAAAAACACAACACCCACATGCAACTAATTTGCAATGTCATATTTACACATAACACACACATACGCAAGACTTGATAGTTCTGAAACACAGGCCGCAGAATTGTAGCGCAAGCTGACAACAGCTATTTCCATCTCGAAAAGGAAGCACACGGACAGCACTTCAACCAGTGCCACAGCTGGCCATTTAGGTTCCCTTGGTGTCATTTCTTTGTAGAGCCCAACTGCAAGCTTTACTTGTGCATACATTATTTTAAAAGGCAGCTTTCCACTTGAAATGCATTATGGTGTTTTATCAAGTGGCTGCGCTTGATTTACTTCCAGTCCTTACAGATGTACAGACAAAACCATGCTTAAGTCGAGGGGACAATCTGCATACACCTGGTTTTCAAAGTAATTGTTTTAACTTTTACTCCACATGAAACACACAACCAATTTTATGGAAAACTCTGAATAGACCGAAAATCATGAAGCAGCTTGAACGTTTTCTGACTTACACACATTGGAGACTCGAGTCAGTGGCACCTCTATGTACAGAGTGTTATGCACATGTAGGGACATTGACAACGAGCAGAGTGTCATCGATTTATTTCACACACAAACCTTCATTACAAACAAGCATCCCTATCTCTCTTTCCTCAGCAAAACTGTATCACACAGATGTTATTATATATACGGGTATACCTCAGTTTCCGTTGTTAATTGGTTCCAGGAGAGACGACGCAAGTCAAAAACAACTTAATTCAGATTAGCTTGTCTCTAGGCTAGCCTAGGCTAGGCTATGCCAAATTTACTTACATTATATATATATATATATATATATATATATATATATATATATATATATATATATATATATATATATATATATACACACACACACACACACACACACACATATAACATTTAAACATTTAATATACTAAATATATATATATAGAGAGATCCCCCATTATTCTCGGGGGTTATTCACCCCCCCTCCAAACGTGAGTTATTGACGCGATTTTAAAACCCTTTGTATGACATTGCACGTGCTAAAATCTGCTTGTTAAACACATTTTATAGCCAGTCTTCCTCATTAATACAGTAATGATGCAGTAAAATGTAGTAACGATTAAGTAAAAACTTTTTAATTTTATACTGTGATAATATTTATGAATAAATATAGCACTTTGGCTCCTTACCAGAAGCGAGAGAAGATGCAGGGCGTTTGAGTGACATCATAGCACTTAAATAATCATTAAAAACACACTTAAAAAGTGAATTCACAATTCAAGCAATCAAGTTGATGACATGTGTGCGAAGGAGAAAAAAAGAGGTGTACACATCATCTGCAACCAATCAGCAGAAGGGAGAAACAAAAGCTCTCAGCCATTGGCTAAATTTGAATCACATGCCATTAATGTTGCATATGTATAATTTGCCGGGGGTGCCATTAATTCAGTGCTTCTCGAGTAGTCGGGCGCGATTATATGATTATAATGACGTAAATTTTATGTTTATTATTTTTAATTTTCCATTTATTTTTTAAAAACCGACATATAATCGAAAACGACTTAAGTCAAAATAACTTAAGTCGAAGTATACCTGTATATATATATATATATATATATATATATATATATATATATATATATATATATATATATATATATATATATATATATATTATTTATTTATTTTATTTTTATTCATTCATTTATTTTCTGTAACCCCTTAATCCTAATTAGGGTCGCGGGGAGGCTGGCACCCATCCCAGCTGACTCTGTGCGAGAGCAGAGTACACCCTGGACAGCTCAACAGGCCATTGCAGGGCAGAAACATGCTGATGGCTATGCAGCTACTCTTGACTAAAGTCAGCAATGTTTTTTTTTACATGAACCTCTCATCATCGACAGTGAGAGACATGGCCGTCCTTTGATAACACAGTTAGTACATATTATACAGTCTGATCTCTCTGTGGCAAGCATGATATACTGCTCTATACAACCCTGGTAAGGCAGTCTACCTGGTAAATCTCTGGTAAAGTCACCAGATTTTTGAGTGGATGGTAATTTTATATGTACTTGGTGGTGCAGATATTAAGTGCTTAGTAAAAACATCATTGCAATCATGTAGCATTTGGTTAATTTTTTTTTTTTTTTTATATATAAGTAACAGCGTACAGATAAATATTCGGCTTTAAATAATCTGTCCTCCTGCAGGCTTTCATCATAATCACAATTTTAAAACAATAAAATAAAAAGTCACATCCTTGAATATTTTGTTGGACCACTCCATAAAGCTGTTCCATACACTAGGGGGCAGGCGTAGCCTGATGGTTAGAGACGTGGCTTTGGGACCGAAAAGTCACAGGTTCAATTCCCAAATCAACGGGGAGAATGTGTTCCCCTCCTCTGCCTTCATGGCTGCAGTGCTCTTGAGCATCTTGAGCAAGGTGCCATCCCCCCAACTGCTCAATTGGCACAGCCCACTGCTGTGGGAGTGTATGTGTATGTATGTGTGTGTGTGTGCTCACTTTGGATCGGTTAAATTTCCCATGAAGGGTTAATACAGTATAGAAAAAAAGAATAAAATCAAAAAAGTATTTTCTATAAATCCCAAAGAATAGGGTTAAGGTCAGGAGTCTGGGGTGCCAATACATATGTGAAAATGATTCCTCATGTTCCCTGAACCACTCTCATGATTTGAGCCCCAATTTTCTATCTGTACCAGTAAGGAAGAAAAAGTGCATTGATGGGATAACCTGCTTGTTCAGTACATTCAGATCATCAGCTGACTTTATTTCATTACTACAAAATGATTCTGAACTTCAAGCTGGTCAACTAAAACAACAACGACATATAAATTCAAACAATTATAACAATAACAATCAAGGCTAAAGGCAGTCCAATAAAACTAACACTGTACAGTGCTTTTAAAATAATCTCTAACACCAGATATATACATACATATATGTATGTATGTATGTATATATATGTATGTATACATGTATGTATGTACATGTATGTATGTATGTACATGTATGTACATGTATACATACGCCAAGTTGGTGATTCGCTGCTCTATACTAAAAGGAATCCTCTGATGAAAATGGCAGGATGAATCTCATTTATTTGACGGAGTAAAGTTGAGCAGAATAACAAAATGAATCAAAAGCTAAAGCAATGCTTATTTACATTCAAATTCCATTTGTTCAGTGAGCTGTCCATACAAAACATTCAGAATGTACTACATGTGAATTTACATGCTAGTTTTTAGTGAATCTAAATTAAAATGATCGGGATGTCTGAATGTCAAATACTCCTGTAGCTCATAAGCCTGTCTGTCTAACTGTCTGTTTCTCTGTCTGTCTATATTTACACCGGTCCAGCTATTACTTACAACGTGTCCATCAGTCAGCTCTGTGCAGATGCCCCCGTGAGGAGCAGACTTCTTTTGGTAGGGTGGCGGTGGTGTTGTTTTGGTGGGACACTGACAACACAAGCTGTATGAACATGCACGACCTTAAAATACTTTGTTAAAGCATTCAATCTTTTTACTATTTTTTTTTCTTTGGGAGGAGTCTATGAGCAGGCATGGCAAGGTGGCATAGTGGTTAGCATGCCAGCCTTACAGCGAGACTGTCCTGGGTTTGAGTCCTGTACTCGGATGGTTCTGTGTGGGGTTGAGATGTCCCCGCTGTGCTTCCGTGGGTACCCCGGTTTCCTCCCACAGTCCAAAGATATGCATTAGGTTACTTGGCTGTTCCAAATTGTGAGGCCGGTGGCGTAGTGGTTAGGGTGCTGTGCTCATGATCGGGAGGTTGTGTGTTCAAATTCCAGTTAGACCCCCACTGTGCTAAGACCCCTGGGCAAGGTCTTCAACCTCAAGTGTGCCTCTGTTCACCCAGCAGTATAAATGGGTAACAGTAAAAATATACTGGGAAGGTAACCTGCGATGGATTAGCGTCCCATCCAGGCGGAGCTGAACTCCTGGTCACTTCACGCTACGGAAACCGGGGATAAACACCAGTCTAATGAGTCACTATGGCTCGGGTGTAAAAACGTAAAAGGCTGTTCCAAATTACCTCGAGGTAGGTGTGACTGTGAGTATGAATGGTTGTGTGCCTTTCAACCCTATGATGGTCTGGAGAGTTGTTTAGGTTGTACCCAGCTTTGCCCAGTATCAGCTAAGATAGGCTCCAGCCTCCCTACGACCCTAAAGAAGTCGAGTCATTCAGTCTGTAAGCGTGGCACATATTGACTTGTCAATTTTTGCTTACTCTTTCTTCCAAACCTGCCAGCCTGCAAGAGCATTTTCTGTGGACAGCCATATTCAGGTCACCCCGATGGTTTTTAAACGAGGTCCAAATTGAGACCTGAATTGAGGTCTGAGCCCTGACTAGGCCAATCCAAGATGTTTTTCTATTGACGCTATTCTTTTGTTGATTTGGAGCTATGCTTTTGGCCATTGTTGTGTCGGAACATGAAATTCCTCTTCTTCTTCAGCTTTTCAGCAGATAGCAAGATCTTGTGCAAAAAAAAAAAGGTACTTGGAACTGTTCATTGTTCCCGTTCACATTAAACTTGAACCCCATTTTCAGCTGAAGAAAAACAGCCCCAAAGCATCACCAAATGTATCTTTAGGAAGAATGACCATAAAGTTTAACCTCGGTCTCTCATCAGACCATAACACATTTCTCCCCACAAGCCTTTGAAAGACTTGATGTAGGGGTTGGCAGGCTTTAGTCGCCTTTGGATGCATTTCTTTGTAAGAAAAGGCTTTACAGATACATGAAATATACATAAGAATCTGAACACACAGCACACAACCAGTTCTTCCCAGAAAATTCTTGCCGCCCCGTCCCTGTTGCTGGGGGTCTCTTGACAGACTCCTAGACAATTTATTTTAAATTTTCAGTTTTGCAGGGATGTCCAGTTTCTCCATTGTTCATGACTGTCTTCGCCTTGTTCCACTAATGCCTTTTGTAACCTTCCCCTGAGTAACGCCTTTCAACGTTAAGATCCTTTATACGCTCTTTGCAGACTATGGCTTTCGTTGTAATAAAGTGACGTTTGAAAAGTCCCATGAAAACTGCTGAACTTTATTTGAAGGCAGATGTGTATGAACTGCTGTTAAATGTAAGTTTGAATGTGATTGGGTAATTTTAAACACAGCTACATCCCCTGTTACTTGAGGGTGTGCACTTTGTGCAACCACATTATTTAATTATTATAATTTTCCACCACAAAAAGATTTTATTTTCTTTTGATTTCCCCCTAATTTTGTCCCCTATTTTAGTCGTATCCGTTTAGTCGTATACAGTTCCAGCCCATCAGGTATTCATTTCCTTATCAGACAACCACCACCGATCAAGGAGGGGCAAAGGCATGCACATGCCCCCTCCGTGACGTGCCAATGCTTGCTACCCGCCTATTTTCAATCTGCGGTGCCATGCGTATTTATGGACGGTCTAACATGCTCTGAGCGGGGCCGGTGGCGTCGTGGTTAGGGTGCTGCGCTCATGATCGGGAGGTTGTGAGTTCGAATCCCACTGAGACCCTCACTGTGCTAAGACCCCCGGGCAAGGTCTCAACCACAAGTGTGCCTCTGTTCACCCAGCAGTATAAATGGGTACCAGTAAAAATATACTGGGAAGGTAACCTGCGATGGACTAGCGTCCCATCCAGGGGGAGCTGAACTCCTGGTCGCTTCACGCTATGGAAACCGGGGATAAGCACCGGCCTGATGAACCTTGAGGCTCGGGTGTAAAAACCCAACAGACTTATCTTTACCTTACCTTAACATGCTCTGAGGGAAAGCTCTATCTAGCCCTGGTATGAATGAGCTCACAGATGCCCATGATTGGCTGGTGATTGCTGTGAGTGACAGCAAAGTGAGCATAGGAGGCCCCTGTGAGAGCTTGGCAATTTGCATATGGTAAATTATATTGTACATGTTATATGTCAAAAGAAATATAAAAGGGGGCAGTGGTGGCCCCTGTGGATCAGTGATCCACTGAAGGATAGGGGAGGGAGCCCCACTCTCCCAGTGCAGCTAACTGGGCTATCAATGGCCGGCCATGTCTCTCACTGTCTATGGTGGGAGGTTCATGTAAAAGAACCATTGCTGACTTTCGACGGGAGGAGCTGCATCGCCGCCAGTGTGTTTCTGCCCTGCAGTGGCCTGGCGAGCTGCCCATGGTGTACTCTTGCCCTCACCCAGAGTTGGTTGGGATGGGCGCCAGCCTCCCCGAGACCCTAATTAGGATTAAGCCATTCAGAAAATAAATAAATGAATGCACAAAGGTAAAATATGTCTTGTTTATTTTCTTCCTTATATATCAAAAACTCCCACAAGGAGTTCTGGTATGTACAGGGTTAAGAGTGTGCAGACGTACAGTACATGCACATCATCATACATTTCACAACCATTTTAATGGAAAGTTAGTTTTTATGATATCATCTAATCCAGAGCCTATCCTATGAACACTGGCTATGAGCTGAGAATACAAATTGGATGGGAGGCCAGTCTATTGTATGGTACCCAGCACACACATTCATAAATTCATTCACACCTCGGGACAATTTGTCAAAGCCAGCCCACATTCCCGAATGTTTGGAAGGTGGGAGGAAACCAAAAAAAGAAGAAGAAAAAGCAGATGAAACTGAACAGACAGTAATCCAAGCTCAGGCTTAAACCAGGGACCCTGGAGTGCCACCACGCTGCCGTATCATATTACCTCATTTTATTTTTTGCATAGCATGGAAATAGATTCTTTCACATTTTCATTTACTGAAATGTAAATTCAAACCCTGCTTATATGACGACATATCATCCAATCATCTCTCCATCCATCTGCTTGGAATTAATCTGCATAATGGAGTAGACAGACTTCCTGCTTTATCTCTCTGTCGCTCTCAAAGTTGACGTGCCAGGAAACAGGTTCAAAATTAAGGTCAACATATTTTACATTAATATTTATGAAGGAAAATCAACACAGTATCTCTCTCTCTCTCTCTCTCTCTCTCTCTCTCTCTCTCTCGCTCTCGCTCTCTCTCACAATCACAGAAATGCAAGAAATACCAGTCTTTATTAACAACAAATAACAACACGCACTGTATTTGAAAATTATATTTATACTTGGATACAAGCGAATGTAAATCATAGTCTTCTTTTGCAGTGCTAATTTCACTTTTAAGGCTCTACGCCTCAGCAGATTTTCCTGGCATTCAGAAATACAACTAAAGCATAAGTCAATATGGAGAGCAGAAGGAAAGGTGGAAGAAGAAGCGAAAGATTAGCATTTCATTTTAGCTGCATGCGGACCAGAATTTAAATAATCATTTCCAACCGCAAGGCATTCATATCAACAGGAGGGAAGAAGGTTGCATCCAGAGTCAACCAGTTTATCCTTTACGAGAGAGAGAGAGAGAGAGAGAGAGAGAGAGAGAGAGAGAGAGAGAGAGAGGAGAAAATAACTTGTTTCATAAAATCACACACAGCCCATAACATTCGTTATTTATTACACCTTTTTGTGTGTATTTCAGGTACGGCTGTTTATTTATGACCCGGATTAATGACGTCTAATCACAACGAGGCAATATCTGGATGGAGAAAAAAAAATGTGTAAACATACTGACTAAGATTTTTTTTTTTTTTTAAAGTAATGATATAGTCTTGGACACACCTCATGTCCATGGCAAATGTCCTCAATGTCCACACTTGTTCTATTCATTCATTTGCTGAATCACTTACTCCTACTAGCACTATAGGGCCATTGGGAGCCTATCGTAACTAAGCCTCTTGGCGTAGTCAAGGTACACCCTGGACACCTTGCTAATCCATTGCAGGGACAACACATACAGAATCATTTGCACCCATACTCACACCTTGGGATTTTCGATTTGGAACAGCCAATTAGCTTAGTGCGCATGTCTCTGGGCAGTGTGAGGAAACCGAAGGAAACCAAAGCAAGAACAACGAAAACATACAAACTGCACACAGAAACAGTCTCTGCGTGGTGGACATAATAACCACGATACCACTGTGCCACCCCCCCCTCGTCATCCTCATTTGTTTTGTCCTTATTTATAAGCAGGGCTATGTGTGAATACAGAGACTTTCATAAATAGCTAATAACATTGCTTCATGCAGTGCAAAGTCGTTTGACTGGCAGTAGGATCCAACAGCTGTATGGATAAAATATAAACAGCCGAAAAACGTAAATAAAAATTAAATATTAAAAAAATGGTAAGACATGCTGCATTATTTATTTATTTATATATTTTTTGCTACAACGGTAAACACCCTAATTAAGGGCATAGCTTGGGTTTCCTTCAAGTAAGTCCTCTGTTGTCCTCCCACAGTCCAGAGACATGCACACCAGGTTGTTCCAAATTGGCCCAAGGTGAGAGTGTTGAGTGTGAATCACTGTGTTTGGGTGTACTCCGCATTCGTCCACTGTTGGCTGAAGTAGGCGTCCCCCTCCTCTCAACCATAGTAGGATTAAACAGTTTGACAAATGAGTGAGACGAGTGAGTGATAAAACCCACAACAATTATAGAAAAGTGATAGTGAATGATACAGAACATCCTTCTAATATCTAATATCTAATATCTAAGGTGATGGGACTGGGCAACATGAGCTCCACTACATTGCTCAAGCTCTGCTCTTGCTCAGTGATATCATCTGTCTAATCCACACAAGGCATTTTACTGCTGCCAGGAGCCTCCAACATCAAACTGTGATGAGGCAGTGCGATTGTGCGAGCCAGGTTGGCATTAATATTCTCTCTCTCTCTCTCTCTCTCCATTTCTATTATCTATCTTCACACCACAAACCCTTCACAGTTTCCTGTCATTCACATACCGTAGCCGCTTTCAAAAGGCTCAGGGGACTCCGACGGCTACACATATATGCACCCAGCTAAAACACACATGGTTTTCAGTCTTTATTACACATACACTGTGGGTGTAATTACAATCATAATGAGGCACAATTGAACAAATCAGAGCTGATTTTAACTTCTGTTTTCAACACCACAAAGAACTAATACAGCAGGCCACAGAATATAGTGGCAGCCTGGGAAACCCATTCACCTGGTTCAAGATTGACATATTCTACGATATATCGTTCTGAAATACACATTTTCCTCAAACTGAAAAATGTGTCGTATTTGTATGTGATGTAAACAAGGGAAGCTATAGTAGTCCAACCTGAAATTCCAATATTCAACTCTGACTTAGAGACTCTCCTCGAACTCACTAAAACAATATTCTCTTTATATCACCGCTAAAAAAAAAGTTTTGACATTAACACGTGCTAATGCAGCCGTAGTAAGAATGAAAATCATGAAAAACCATAATTTAAATCCACCTGGATTGGCAACAATTTCCACAAAGCTTTGGTTCCAGCTGGACAAATCCAGAAGCTTGTACGTGTAATTAAATTCAAAACGGGATATTTTGCCTCTCTAATAGTGTTATATGCATATGGCTTAGGATTACACGTTATAATACAGATGTTGCTAATACTGTACCAGTAATTCACACACACACACACACACACACACACACACACACACACACACACACACACACACACACACACACGCACACACACACAGTCCACATTAATGCATGTCTGTGAAGTCTGTGAGACTGTCTGCGGAACAAAAGATGTCCTTTTTTAGGTGGCAAAACAGTGCCAATGGATGTCCTACTAGCTCCCATTCTCTATTTTGGATAAATCCACATTAATATGTTCCTGAGCTGATTAGTGATAATATTGGTTAAAGCGTCCTCTCTCTACGTCTAGATCCAATCACAAGGAATGGACGTCGATCCCTGAAGCTTGAATGATTGGGGGATTGTCATGGCTGTGATCACAATGATATACCGTATGCTTCACCAGGCCACATACAGACTCACTCGCACCTACGGGAAATTTGGAACAGCCAATTAACCGACTGTGCATGTTTTCGGACTGTGGGAAGAAACCGGAGTACCCAGAGGAAACCCACACAAGCACGGGAGAACATGTAAATCCCACACAGAAACACCCAGGCCTGGAATCGAACCCAGGACCTTCTTATTGTGAGGTGGACATGCTAACCATTACGCCACTGTGCCGCCCTAGGGCAACCTACATAATAAAGATAAAGTAAGATATGCATACGGAGCTTGATCTCTGCTAATTCTGTACCACTCACTTAACTAATTAGTAAGCAGCTTTAAATTTGCACCCTAATATCTATTCTTAAAGTAGACAGACCCAGTGACATTTCCCAGCATTATATCATGCTTGTGTCTCATTAATTCATGTGTTGTACGGGCGAATCATTGTATTTTGTATTGGAAAATCACCATGATAGACTACATGGCCACTGTGCTATACTTGAGCATCATTGTGTTATATCAGAGCATTACTTTTATACGATAGCATGACTGTGTTATAGTAAACTGGTGCTATGCTATCCTTAAGCATCAATGTGCTACACTGCAGAATCACTGTGTTATAGTATACAGACACTCCCCGACTTACGTTCATTCATTTTACGTATTTTTCGATTTTACGTTTTAAAAAAAAGTTAAATTTTGAGTTTAGCGTGCTCTCTGTAGTATGAGACGTACCTACATAGTACACTGACATAATGACGTAATGACGTAATGACGCTGCGTCCATTGTTTACAAATGACAGACTGAACGTGCCCCTCCTACTTCCCAGTTCACCGCGTGTTACCCTTGTGTTAAGACGTCGTCTCTGTGATCTTTGTGTTTACACTGTTTTACAGACTTTTGTAACCCTAAGCAAATATGGTTGGTCAGAAGCGTAAGCCTACTAGTGATGATGGTAATCAGAAAAAGTGGCAAGCCATCTCGCTCGAAACGAAGATGGCTATTATCAAGAAAATTGATGCTTTTGAAAAACACGTAAATGTTGCATGTTTCTTCCAAACGGCTCCGCCGACCATCGGAACCATTTACAGGCAGAAAGATCTCATCACAGAGAATGTTAAAGGTTATATTTGATACTGTGTTTGATAGTTGATGAGTGAATTTGATTAAAATTTATCTGTTTGAAATTATTTTGCTTGAATTTAATTTATTTGAAATTAATGTTGAAATTATTTGATATATTCGATATTATTTTACAATGTTATGTTTATAATAATTGATTTAGGGGAGTTTCATGAGATACGGTAATGGTATTTTTGGATGTATAGTACAGTATGAACGTCATAAGTCACTTGAACATACAGTAATGACGTATGTTTGTTTTCGCCTTACGCTCGGCCGTCCAGAACCAAACAAAAACGTAGGTTGGGGAGGGGCTGTACGGGTACTATGCTATCCCAAGCATCCCTGTGCTACACTGTAGAATCACTGTGGTATACCAGAGCCCTATTGTATTATACTGGAGCATCAGTGGATTATACTGTACAATTACTGTGCTTCTTCTTCTTTTCATTTTGGCTTTTCCCTTCAGGGGTCGCCACAGCGAATCATCTGCCTCCATCTCACCCTATCATTTGCATCTTCTTCTCTTACACCAACTACCTTCCTGTCCTGCTTCACTACATCCATGAATCATCTCTTTGGTCTTCCTCTAGGCCTTCTGCCTGGTAGTTCCAGCCTCAGCATCCTACTACCAATATACTCACTATCCGTCCTCTGTACATGTCCAAACCATCTCAATCTAGCCTCTCTGACTTTGTCTCCAAAACGTCTAACATGTGCTGTCTCGCTGATGTACTCATTCCTGATCCTATCCATCCTCGTTACTCCCAAAGAGAACCTCAACATTTTCATCTCTACGACCTCCAGCTCAGCCTCCTGTCTTTTCCCCAGGGCCACTGTCTCTAAACCATACAACATCGCTGGCCTCATCACTCGTCTTGTACACTTTTCCCTTCATTCTTAAAATACATTCTTACATACATACAAATACTGTGCTATACTGCAGAATTACTGTGCTATACTGGACTATCACTGGATTTTGCTGGACCATCACTGTGCTACTGGAGGATCACTGTGTCATACTGGAGGATCAATGTGTTACACCGCAGGATTATTATGTTTACTGGAGCATCACTGTGTGATACTGGAGTACAATCATAGTGACTCCATTAGCATCACCATTTGGTTCAATGAAACACGTTGCACACACATGCACAAAACATATTGTTATAAACTGTGCCTATGGGACTGTGAAATTAGTTAGTGCGCCTCGTCAAACCCTGCCATGCTTCCTTCCTGAAACAGTTTGTAGTGTTTAGAGAGAAATATGTGGTAGAGCTGTGAAATATTTCACCAGCTGCCTAATCCGTTCCATGCAGAGGTAGAGTGCAAAACGTCTGTGCATCTGATAAGCATGAAAAAGCAATAGTACATTCAATCTGTATAAGGTATTTGATGCAAATCAGTCCCAGTATCCGTAAGATCACTCTGTCTAGCAGCTTTGTGCTGTGTAGAGGAGTGTGAGGAGGAGTGCATGGCTGGTATATGATAGAGAACAGTATCGCAGCCCATGTTTTATTCATCACTCAGGTGCAAAACTGAGTCAGTGTGAGAGCTGAACTCTGTTTTTACTGCTTATTGGTTTCCCCATTGTAACGATTTGGAAGAATAGTGATTCAGCTGTTGCATGGAAGTGAATTGTGACATAGTGACATACAACATATGGACACACAAACACACAGAGAGGAAGGCTGTGTGAAAGCGAGAGATGTTTTTGCAGCAGCACTCTGCAGTATTTGATCTCAGAGCTCGCTGAAGATTTGTTTAGAGTGGGGGGAAAAATACAGAGTTATTGCTGGGCAAGGTGAAAGGCACAGGGGAACTGTTTGGGAAAAAAAAAAAAAAAAAAAAAAAAAAAAAAGGGAAAGAGATGTCCTGCAACCCAGAGTCTGAAAATTTAATAGAAGCTTGAATGCCAGTGTTTTGCTTCTATGTGACTGTTATTCCCTGAATGGGACTCCAAAATAAATGCCTTTATCACACCATGAGTGTGGTGGAGACGTGCTGAAATCAGTGATGACAGAGACTGTCACTTCAGCCTGGCACACACACACACACACACACACACACACACACACACACACACACACACACACACACACACACACACACACACAGAGCAAAACATGATCCTCTTTGCTTATTATATTATTTAATTCTCATATTAATCCTAAGGAGTGCATTTTTATTTGTTTTGACCTCTGCAACGCTGCCATACTTACTTCCTCTATCAGTCTTCAGGTCACTCTTTTATTTTGATGCAAACTCATTTTGCACAGAGCATCTTGTGTTATTGAATTCATCTATCTCTGCTTCAATTGCATGTGTTCATAAAAAAAAAAAAAAAAAAAAAAAAAAGAAAGAAAAATATCCATTACAGTTTGGGATGCATAGAGAGCGTAATGTCCCCCTTAAACTGGAGGTTAGATTGTCAGTGCTGAGTGGCTCGCAACACATATTTACACATCATATTCTTTCCTGAATCTGATTTGAGCCATCGGTTCATAAATCCTCAGATCAAACTGAGAATGTGCATTGTGGCTACAATTCTCCTGTGACTGATGATGGAGAGAAAAAACCCCTGAAGAATGAAAAGGAGAAACTAATAATAATAATAATAATAAAACATCATATCGATGAATAAAGAAAATAAATGCTAAATAGACAGGGACCGTTATTTAATAATAATAATAATAATAATAATAATAATACAAATAAAAGTCACAAAGACATCATACTTCCTTCTGATCAGAAAAAACATTACACCTTTTGTACAGGTCTGCAGATTATTACTGTATATATAACCTAAGGTTAAGCTGGAAGGACAGTGTAAGATGTGAACATGTCAAACTTTGACTTTGAATTCATGATACTATAATATTTAACAGTTATGCACTAAAGATGAACAGAATCTAAAGATGAACAGAATTGTGCAAAATATTGATTTTTTCCGATATCCACTGGCTCTGGAATATATAATTTCTTTAATATATGGGAACATTAGCAATAATGGATGCCAATGTATTTGTTTACTATTTACATGATTTTTTAAATAATACAGTGGAAGGTGAGGTCAGCACATATGCACATTTATCAGATTTAACAGTGCGAGGCCGCGAGCCGAGGTGACTCAGTCCTGTTCTAGAACTATCAAATGCTTTAAAATAACTTACACTCTCTCACTCTCTCACTTGCCAAAGTGCTTAATCCTACTTGGGTCATGGGGTGGCATAGGTGTGGAACACCCTGAACAGCTAGGGGCAGTACTCATGCCTAGGGGCAATTCTTGAACAGCCAACTTGCATAATGTGCCTGTCATTGGACTGTGAAATGAAATTTATGAGTACTGTCGGCCCCCAACTCACGGAGACCGCTGTGTACGAAATCCTTGGGTTACGAAAAACATTTTCCTGAGTTTCCGTCCGCGAGATACCAAACAATCCCCTCTTACGAAAAGAAATTCAAAATTTCACATGACATTTTTGCATGACATAGTTGCTCTCCCATTGGCTATCGCTCAACATCCCGCCCCGCTGGCCTCCCAGATAGAGACAGAAGGAAGCTTCACTCTTTAGTTTTTAATTTATTTTTTTTAATTTGTTTTAATTCAGTAAATGTTTAATAAATATGGGTGCATTTGAGCTCATCTGTAATTCCGATCCCTCAAGGAATCAAATTAAAGTTGAGTTTGTCAAGCAGGGAATGCGCTTTGAATTCATGTCTTGTGGGCGTGGCCCGCAGCGCGCGGAGAGAAAGAGAGAGAGAGAGAGAGAGAGAGAGAGAGAGAGAGAGAGAGAGAGAGAGAGAGAGTGAGACAGAGAGAAAGAGAGAGAGAGAGAGAGAGAGAGAGAGAGAGACAGAGAGAGAGAGAGAGTGTGTGTGTGTGTGTGTGTGTGTGTGTGTTAATAAAAAACAATTCATTCATATTTCATACAAAATTGTTGTACTTTTATCATTTTTAAAGGGTTTATGGGGTTTATCCAGTTTAAAGACTGAAGCCTTGGAACGAATTAAGCGTTTAACATGTAAGCTGCGACCCCTACTTATGAAATCCCCGCGTTACGAAAAGGGCCCTGGAACGGATTAATTTCGTAAGTTGGGGGCCGACTGTACTCTAACAAACAAAAAACCCCGTGTAACTTTGGTGAGAACATGCAAACACCACACAGAAGCGCCCCTCGAACCCAGCACCTTTTTGTTGTAACATGGACACACCAAGCACTACACCACTGTGCTGCCCCGTAACTTAATTGTATAATTTCATTCAGCGTTCATCCATTCATTCATTTTATGAACTGGTTAATCACAATTAGGGTCATCTGGAGGCTGACACCCATCTCAGCCAACACTAGCGAAGGACATAATACACCCAGGCCGTTGCAGGGCACAAAGACGCTGATGGCTATGCAGCTACTCTTCACAAAAGTCAGCAATGGTTGTTTTACATGCTCATTAGCATCGGCAGTGGAGACATGGCCAGCGTTTGATAACCCAGTGAACCGCACTGGGGTGTAATTTAAGTAAATAGTGAACTGACATCTCGAATACTCATTCAGAACTGAAGGGCATCAAAGCAGGCCTTCATCTGCCATTGTCCATGTAGCGGCGCCATCCAGCCCTCTGTGTTTGCCTTTTGATTCCAAAAACAGCTCAATGTTTTCATTTCTATCGTGGTCAGAAGACTCTCCACCAATCACAGGCAGTTCTGCTGGTTTTCACAATGTACGAGGTGATGTCCGGGCTGTTTGTGATGTAGTCTGAATAGATCTTGAGAGTTTGTTGCCCAGCTTAACGGCTTTCTACGTCTTCCACGATTTACCGGCTCGGACGTTGTCTACATTTCTCCATCCTCACTTAATACTTTAAAAACGAGTTCAGCGCTGGGCGCAGTGATGGAAACATGGCTTGTTGTTCGGTTCATTTCTATACGAGCTTTACTATAAGATCGATCCTCTACCGTCTTCTACAAAGGTAACATTTTCTTAGACACTTAATTAAAATCTTTTTCATTCCTGACATTTCAGTTTTGAAAATCGTCCTGCTGTGCAAACCACTCTAAAATAAACAGCACAACATTTGAGTTTGGACAGAAATGTAATTTGACACTAGCAGCAGTCTGTTGACAGCGGTATCTTTTGAAACTTATCCACAGTTTAAATAAAATGGGTTTTGTACCACAAAAAAACAAAAAAACAAAAAAAAAAGAAACATGGAAGTCATATCCGGTGACTTTCTTTTGTATTGTGTAGGATGTTATCGGGTTGAATTACTAGGATTTCAGCCTCACTGACCACAAACCTTGAGTATTTGTCTGCCGTGTCCAGGAATTTATGAGATATCAGACCAATCAGATCACACCATTCCCACACAGAACTCACAAATCACTGATATTGATAAATATGTATTGCACATAAAAGCATTTAACCGGATCTTCTTGCAGGACAAACACTTGCTTTCACATCACAAAATATAAATACTGTCTGCTCCTGGCCCTCAAAATACCTTCAGTACAACTTGAGAACAAACCTGGTTTCTAAGAATTTTAATGATGCTTCACCAGATCTGGTTTTTTTTTTTTTTTTGTTCCCAGAAAATTTTTCAGTCAATCCAGAACAAATCAGAGTATCACTATGTAAAAGGATTTAAAATATGTAAGCTGATTTCAGTTGCACAGCTCATCTACATCATCAAAAATCTCTCAAAAATACTCGTGCGTTAAACCTTATTTTGATGGCATTCTGTTTTCCTGAAGCTTGTCACCAAAAGTCATTTAAATATTTGATTATTAATTACAGTGAGACGAACAGATCGCTAAATCTGTCATAGCTAATCCAACGTAAACCAAGTAGTCTGTCCTCATTAAATCGACTGTCAGGAGGCGTCTTTTTAACTGCGATGTTCCAGACTGTTCTATTTTGTTTTAGTGTTGGTGAATATTAGCTTATTATACAAATAAAATTCTGTCTTTGTGGCACAGCAGCAGCAGCAGCAGCAACAACAACAACAATCTTCAACTTGAATTAAAGTTTACTTGTTAATCCAAGTTGAAAATCTCAATTAATTAATATAAAATACTTAATCCATCATATGCTTACAGTTTAAATGCCATGTTGTGGTGTCAATCTTTCATTATAAACTCAGTTCAAAATAAAAACTAAAAAAAGGATCAAACGTGTGATTAATATAACCCCTGCTCCACATGTCAGCAAAATTTCTACAAATAATGATATGCTTTTTATGTTAAATCATAATAAAATGAAATGCAGAAGTACTTGACGTGCGTCGACTGATATGCGTTTGCTGTAACCTTTTTAATGTGAGCTGGAGCTTCGACTCTGATCTTCGACTTTTGATCTTAAAAAATTGCTGCTAATTCATGGAGAGTTAGTAATGAGGAACTGTTGATAGTTTGGTTTAAATTCATGCAGCCGTTCCGCCTGGAGAATGCGCCACAAAAATTTCATAACTCCTCAGGTGACCTGCGCGTTTGATCGATGATCTCATTACATCTAAAGTGCATGAGGCGTCTGTTGTGAGTAGCTGGGAAAAGTTGGGTAAGAATCCATTGAGGAATTTAAAGGATAGGTGCCCACAAGGAATTTAGATGATCAGATGCATGCACACACACACACACACACACACACACACACACACACACACACACACACACACACACACACACACGGCAAAAATATACCGTGTCCGGTACTGCCACAGCAGGCGAAGGCCTCATAGAATTCCAAACAGGCAAATTTGGCCATTATCTTAAGATAGCAAATCAATCAGATTACACTGCTCTGGTGGAGAATATACCACAATCATTTATTCATTAGAAGTTTCTGCCTTGCTTATTTATTGAGGGTCACCGGGGTTTATTCTGGACAGGCCACCGGCCACCAATCTATCACAACTGCTTGCTGTGAGAAAACAATGCTAAATGCTACACCATTGCAACACCACCGTGACGCTCTTTATTGCTGCGTATATATTTTGAACATGCAATGTTGGCCTCTGCATGCATTCATTCATTCATTTTCTGAACCACTTAATCCTAATTAGGGTCCCGGGAAGGCTGGTGCCCTTCTCAGCCGACTCTGGGCAAGGGCAGAATACACCCTGGACAGCTCACCAAACCATCATACAGCTACTCTTGTTGAAAGTCAGCAATGGTTCTTTTATGTCTCTCACCAGAGACAGTGAGAGACATGGCCGGCCTTTGATAACCCAGTTAGCTACACTGGAGAGGTAGTGACAACCCGTTGAAGGTGAGGCTTAAATTTAAATATGTCCCTGGGTGTGATTATGAATGGTTTTGTGTGTGTGTGTGTGTGTGTGTGTGTGTGTGTGTGTGTGTGTGTGTGTGTGTGTGTGGACCCTGAAATGGTCTGGTAAGCGGTTTAGGGTGTACTCCACCTTTGCTGCGTCTCCCCAGAGCCCATTGACAAGTGAGTGAGTGAATTTATAAGCTGACACTGCCATTAAAAGAGGGACTCAAGAGGGTTTGTAAAAAAAAAACAAACAAAAAAAAAAAAACAGTCCTTCAACCAAGCCCAATCTCTAATTCAAGCATGAACTCCTAACAAGGAAATGAACAGCCAAGTTAGTTTGGCTTCCTCTCAGTCCTCGCTCAGCAGAGACACAATAATCACACAGCACTGAGAACGGTCTTGTTGCAAATTAGAACAGCTGTATTTTTAGAGCATTGCACAGTGCTCAAACAAAAGCAATCAATCCCTCCTGCTTGGAATGCACAGCGCAGAAACCTGAGCGTCGATCATTCAACGTGCTGCAATGTTACAGTTATTATACTGCCTTTTACCTGCTCGATTACCAGAGAAACCACAACTGGGCAAAAAGCAAATATGTGTATATTCACTGCATGCATAAATACTCAAGCAAAAGCTTAAGCTATTCATACATCCCACTGTCAAGGGAAAACAAATGACTGACAAAAAAAACAAAACAAAAAAAAAAAAACCCACCACCACCACCACCAACAACAACAAAAAAAACCTGGCTTTAATCATTATGAATAATACAATGATGTCAGATTTGAGATAGAAATCTAGTCTGCTGTTGACACAGATATGAATCTCTCAAAGAAAGTTAGTACAATACGATGTCAAAAATATCCCTGAATACTGATCATCATTAAAGAACTGATGGGACAGCTTTGATTCAGTTATATAATGCACACATCATATAGCTGTACACACACACACACACACACACACACACACACACACTCACACACTCACACATACACATACACACACACACACACACACACACACACACACACACACACACACACACACACACACACACATACACACACACACAGGCCATTGCAGGGCCAACACTCACACAACCATTTATACTCCCACTCACACCCAGGGGCGATTTGGAACAGCCAATTAACCTACTGTGCATGTTTTTGGACTGTAGGAAGAAACCAGAGGTACCCAGAGGGGGATATATATATATATCATCATTGGATATCATCACTCTTGTACTACTCCACACTATAATATAGTGATATACAGATGCTCCCCGACTTAGGTTCATCCGTTTTACGTTTTTTCGCTTTTATGTTTTTTTCAAAAATAAAAACGTAACGTTCATTTTTTTCAAAAATAAAAAAAGTCAAATTTTGAGTTTAGACGTATCTACGTAGTATGCTGATGTAATGACGCAATGAAGCAATGAGGCTGCGTTCATTGTTTACAAACGACAGACTGAACGTGCCCCTCCTTCTTCCCAGTTCAGTTTTATATATATATATATATATATATATATATATATATATATATATATATATATATATATATATATATAAATTGAAGTGATGAATTAACTCCCTTGCTCACTTGAAAGACTGGAAGTCCGCATAACCTGCGCTTTGTTTCAAGCAAGTAAACTACTTTCGGTATTGAGCTTCATATTGTAAGTGTTGATTGGCTGTTTTAAGCTTTATGTAAAGTGAGTCAGCTCAGCTTCATGTCATGTAATTCAGCTCAGCTTCATGTCATGTGACCATCCATCGACCATCGAAACCATTTACAAGCAGAAAGATCGCATCATAGAGAATGTTAAAGGTTATATTTGATACTGTATTTGATATTTGATGAGTGAATTTGATTAAAATTTATCAATTTGAAATTATTTTGCTTGAATTTAATTTATTTGAAATTAATGTTGATATTATTTGATATATTTGATATTATTTTACAATGTTATGTTTATTATAATTGATTGAGGGGTGTTTTATGAGATACGGTAATGGTATGTAGGGATGTATAGTACAGTATGAGCGTCATATGTCACATGGCATACGTCACTGTAACAACTAACAACTTAAGTTGACTTTCAACTTATGTTTGGTCGTCCGGAACCAATTAAAAACGTAAGTCGGGGAGCGTCTGTATATATATATATATATATATATATATATATATATATATATATATATATATATATATATATATATATATATATATATCACTATATTATAGTGTGGAGTCGTACAAGAGTGATTATATCCAATGATGATATATGAATGAATAATATCATGAATAATAAACAATGCTGGACAAAACAAGAAACAAACAAACAAAAAAATCTTACACTTTGTTTGACTGCCTTTAGAATTGATTACAGAATATGCCTTCCATGACACTTTTGCTTCAATTTGTAAAATCGAGGCTGAGCCTCATTATAAGTCTAATGACATAAATATACTGGAGGATCAATATATTTTTCTACTGCTATAACATTCATGGTTAAATTAAAAAGAGTAGTTCTGGAAGCACAAGTAATCGTCTTCACTCATGAACTGACACCACAGCACCCTGACCTTAACCTCACTGAAAGTTTTGGAATGTCTTTGATGCCATAAAATTACAGACTGTTCATTTCTTTGTGAGTAGGCAAACTTAAAATATTAACAGGGGATCAAAAAATAATTTCCCTTACTGCATCAGTTAAGTTCGCAAAGGTTTCAGATATTGAGTGTAATCCCCAGTCAGCCCTCTACTTACGAAAAATCCAGGTTACGAAAAACATTTTCCTAAAATTTTGTCCTCTTTTTACAAGAACAACCTCTTTTTATGAAAAGCACCAAACGGGCCATTCAAAAATTTAAACGTGCCATTCAAAAATTCAAACAGTGCGCAAGTTGCTCTCTCATTGGCTGTCTCCCAACATCCCACCCCGCTGGCCTCCCATTGGCCAGGAGGCAGCTGAACTGTACCCATATTTCCTGTACCCATACTTCCTGTACCCATACTTCCTGTTTGTCACACACGTGAAAGAGGAGAGTTGAACAGGAATGTTGGCTTGTGAGGTTTTTTGAAATTGATCATTGCAGTGTTATATTTCGTTGTCCATCATGGACCCAAAAAATACAGAAAAGCGGAAATACACTGACGGAGGCAATTATTTCGCAATGATATTGAAGCAGAAGGAGCATGAAAACAGAGTGCTCCGTGAGACAAGACCTCCGATCGCACAAGGAAGCAAGTTAATATTGAATCAGGACCTCTGATCTTTCAAACAGGTACTGTAATTCCGCTTTAAATACAACATCCCGTCCATTTTAACATTTAACATTACAATTGCTCCGTCAGCTGCGCGATGCGTGTGGGCGGAGCCCGCATTCGGCAAAGCACACCAGAGAGAGAGAGAGAGAGAGAGAGAGAGAGAGAGAGAGAGAGTTTTGTGTGTGTGTGTGTGTGTGTGTGTGTGTGTTAATAAAAATGTTTAATAATGGTTTAATTAATAAATAAGTTAATAAAATGGTTTAATATGTTAATAAACTGTTTAAATGGTTTAATAAATAATTTTCTTTTACTTTTAACACATATTTCATACAAAATTGGCGTACTTTTATAATTTTTATAGGGTTTATTGGGTAGTCTTGGGAGCCTTGGAACGACTGTATTACTTATCTGTGACCAACATCAAAGCACTTTAACAAAATTTTAATTATAGTAGTACTAGTAGTAGTAATCATCATCATCATAACAGTAATACTCATAATAATAATAATAATAATAATAATAATAATAATAATAATAATAATTTACTTTGAGCAAATCACCCATAAGTGTGAGTGTGAATGGTTGTGGGAATATTGGCCCTACGGTGGCCTGGCAAACTGTCCAGGGTGCACTCCACCTTTGCCTAGAGTCGGCTGATATGGGCACCAGCCTCCCTGGGACTCTAATTAGATTAACTGAATGAATTATAATATTGTGCTCTGGAAAACACAGTGGTGCAGTGGTCAGCATATCCGCCTCACAGCGAGAAGTTCATGAGGTCGATTCCCAGGCTTAAACATTTCTGTGAGGAGTTTATATGTTTTCTCTGTGCTTGTGTGGGTTTCCTCCAACTTCTCTGGTTTCCTCTCAAAGTAAAAAAAAAGACCAGCAGGCTAATTGGCGGTTCAAAATTGCCTCGAAATGTGTGATTGGTTGTTTGAGTGCTAGCCCTACAATGGTCTGGTAAACTGTCCAGGCTGTACTCCACTTTCGCTCAGAGTCGGCTGAGATCCTGCGACCCTAATTAGGATTAAGCGGATTAATTAATTAATAATTTACTTCTATTTAAAATATAGACATAAGTGACCCCCCCCCCCCCCCCCAGTGCAGCTAACTGGGTTATCAAAGGTCTCTCACTGTCTTTGATAAAAATGTGAAAGAACCACTGCTGACTTTCCTCAACAGTAGCTGCATAGCCGTCAGCGTGTTTCTGCCATGCGATGGCCTGGCAGACTGTCCAGGGTGTACTCTGCCCTCGCCCAGAGTCGGCTGAGATGCGCGCGCCTACCCGTGACCTTGATTAGGATTAAATGGTTCAGAAAATGAATGAAGAATGAATGAGATAAGAAAGATAAATGTGACAAAACTGCAGACAGAGATGTATTTAGTCCATGATTTAATATCTAATCTTATGATTGAACACAGATTGGACTCGTCCACGGTTCTCTACCTTTAATCTCCTTCTCGTTCCTGAACCACCTGATGTCTGCGGCTGGCTTGCTGCCCGAAGTCACACATGTCAGGGTGATCAGGTCTCCTTCCATGGCTGGCTTAGTAAAACCATTAATCTCGGGTTTCTCTGGGACTCCTGCAGAACAAGACAGCAAGGGAAACACAGACATGCTCAGAGAAAGTGAACCAAAAGTAAGCTGGAACGAGCTAAAAAGTATAAAGTGAAATGATGTGTCCAAAAATCCCGGGATCACAGGACCACAAAGCCTTTATTTGGCGTGTTATGTGAAAAAGCTGCCTGAAGGCTATGACATTTGGGGGATGGAGCCCCTAGACTAAGTGTATTAAAGGAACTATTACTAAATCTGCTCCAGTTGAACACAAACACATCTGAAATATTTTATCGGTATTCTACAATCACATGCTTAAATCCACCAGTGTAGCCTGGGGCATTGTCCTCCACTGAGGTTAATTTGAATTTGGACCTTTTATTCATAGTTGGTATTTGATCATATTGTAATAGCATTTCAGAGTAAAACTTTATCTTTGATAAACCAGAGGTTTTGACACTGATGAATTCCATTAAAGTTATCATTCCTTTATTTTCAACTACAGCAGCGATTGTATAAGTACGGAAAAACTCTATTTAAGTATCTCCAAACTCTATTTTACGATTTACAGAGCACTTTCATTTTCAGATTTTTGCATGGTGTCAATGATGTTGCACACAAACTGCCACAGATAAAAAAATATGTTGGTCTTTTAAGGCTATTTTGAAAGATTTTAAGCATCACGTTAACGAGAAAGCGAGGGTCTATCCCAGTCAACTTAGGGCGAAGGCAGGATGGACCCTGAACTGCTTGCCAGTCCATCCCAGGACCAAGGTCACAGAAAGCGAGCCTCTATCCCAGTCAACTTTGGGCGAAGGTGGGGTGGACCCTGAACTGCTTGCCAGTCCATCCCAGGACCAAGGTCACAGAAAGCGAGCCTCTATCCCAGTCAACTTTGGGCGAAGGCGGGGTGGACCCTGAACTGCTTGCCAGTCCATCCCAGGACCAAGGTCACAGAAAGCAAGCCTCTATCCCAGTCAACTTTGGGCGAAGGCGGGGTGGACCCTGAACTGCTTGCCAGTCCATCCCAGGACCAAGGTCACAGAAAGCGAGCCTCTATCCCAGTCAACTTTGGGCGAAGGCGGGGTGGACCCTGAACTGATTGCCAGTCCATCCCAGGACCAAGGTCACAGAAAGCGAGCGTCTATCCCAGTCAACTTATGGCGAAGGCAGGATGGACCCTGAACTGCTTGCCAGTCCATCCCAGGACCAAGGTCACAGAAAGCGAGCCTCTATCCCAGTCAACTTTGGGCGAAGGCAGGGTGGACCCTGAACTGCTTGCCAGTCCATCCCAGGACCAAGGTCACAGAAAGCGAGCCTCTATCCCAGTCAACTTTGGGCGAAGGCGGGGTGGACCCTGAACTGCTTGCCAGTCCATCCCAGGACCAAGGTCACAGAAAGCGAGCCTCTATCCCAGTCAACTTTGGGCGAAGGCGGGGTGGACCCTGAACTGCTTGCCAGGCCATCCCAGGACCAAGGTCACAGAAAGCGAGCCTCTATCCCAGTCAACTTTGGGCGAAGGCGGGGTGGACCCTGAACTGCTTGCCAGTCCATCCCAGGACCAAGGTCACAGAAAGCGAGCGTCTATCCCAGTCAACTTAGGGCAAAGGCAGGATGGACCCTGAACTGCTTGCCAGTCCATCCCAGGACCAAGGTCACAGAAAGCGAGCCTCTATCCCAGTCAACTTTGGGCGAAGGCGGGGTGGACCCTGAACTGATTGCCAGTCCATCCCAGGACCAAGGTCACAGAAAGCGAGCCTCTATCCCAGTCAACTTAGGGCGAAGGCAGGATGGACCCTGAACTGCTTGCCAGTCCATCCCAGGACCAAGGTCACAGAAAGCGAGCCTCTATCCCAGTCAACTTTGGGCGAAGGCGGGGTGGACCCTGAACTGCTTGCCAGTCCATCCCAGGACCAAGGTCACAGAAAGTGAGCCTCTATCCCAGTCAACTTTGGGCGAAGGCGGGGTGGACCCTGAACTGCTTGCCAGTCCATCCCAGGACCAAGGTCACAGAAAGCGAGCGTCTATCCCAGTCAACTTAGGGCAAAGGCAGGATGGACCCTGAACTGCTTGCCAGTCCATCCCAGGGTCAACACACACACCTAAGGGTAACATGGAATAGGCAATTAGCCTAATGTACATG
The DNA here is from genome assembly GCA_024760905.1 of Plotosus lineatus. Taxonomy (NCBI): domain Eukaryota; kingdom Metazoa; phylum Chordata; class Actinopteri; order Siluriformes; family Plotosidae; genus Plotosus; species Plotosus lineatus. Next base: position 4,715,340 of record CM045750.1, on the reverse strand, counting down.
TTTTTTGACTGTGGGCGGAAACCAAAGTACCCGGAGGAAACCCATGCAAACACCGAGAGAACATATAAACTCCGCACATAAACACCCTTGCAAGCCAAGGATTTGAACCCTCATGCTGTGAGATGGCTAACCATGATATGCTAACCAGTACAACATCATGCTGGCCAATGACAAAACATGAACTACAAAAAACATATAAAAATGTCTTGATATTCATTTATTCATTCATTTTCTATGCCATGTATGCCTAATTAGGATCATGAGGAGGCTGGCTCTCAGCTGACTCGAATGCGGAGTACACACTGAACAGCTCACCAGGTCACCGCAGGACCAACACACATACAGTCGTTCAAACCCGGACTCACATATAGAGGTTTTGCAGTCACGTGACCGCCGAGTAGCTGCCGCCATATTGGGGTGAAAACAAATGTGTACTTACTTTGGAGGTGCCTGATTTTAAGCATGGTAGATTATATAAATATAAATGTCAACAGCTGTAACACAATCCCAGTGCTTTCCGAGCTCCCAGGTAATTATGATAACGATCATAAACAACAGTATATTGAAAAACTACGGTTATCAGGGCTAACAAATAACTCATACGTTTTGCCCGATGGTTTGTTTGTTAACTGCATGGATGAAGCAACGGACAGGATCCCTGGTTTACCACACCCAGATGTAACATACGCGTCCCAGATTTAACTGTAACAGTGTTTAATTCGTGTTATAACACACACAACAAAACATGCCGTTTTCCACTTTACTTCTTTAATCCCATAATGCATTTCAGAACTGGAATGTACCAAGTTCGGGGTTATCATTAACAATGAAAATACTCACGAAAAACCGAAAAGTTTCAAAGGGCTTAGAGTGTACCAATCATTGTTAATGATTACTCCCCCCGGAACTTGGTACATTCCAGTTCTGTAATGCATTGTGGAATTAAACAAGTGAAGCGGAAACCAAAGCACGGCATGTTTGTTGTGTGTGTTCGAACACGTATTAAAGACTGTTAAAGTTCAATCTGGGAAGCTTATGAGTATTTTTTATCCGGATGGGTTTCGGCACTTTGCGAGCATATTATACCCAGGAAAGCCTCTAATATCGTCCATGGCAAGCTGTGTGAGGACACCAAAGTATTAATCATGGCAAAGGTAATGATGATTCACTTTTTTTTTATCATTTTATCTACATTATATATTAAGCACAAACATGTGGATCTAAATCTATGAAGTATTATAATAGTTATATATATATATATATATATATATATATATATATATATATATATATACATATACTGTACATGTTATAATAAAGACTAAATTGCATTTTATCTGCCCTCAGCTTATAAATGGACACCAGATATACAGTTAAATAGAATCAAACTGTGGTTAAGACAATAAATAATATATATCTACTGATAAAAATGACTTGCCTCCAACAAAATGTTCGCTACATACACGACTGGTAGGAGCTGGGTATCAGCGCTTCTCAAAGCAGAAATCCATTTCTCTCGTCGGGTTTTATTAGCAGGGAATCCGTGATATTTAACATTCACTTTCTTTCCTCTATAATTTGTACAACCAACAGCAACACAGTTAACTATCATTTTGTGCTTGTTTAATAAATAAATGAAATATTAAACCCTTACACACGCGTGTGCTACTGTGTTGGGACAGGAGTGAATGGTTTGTTTTCACCCCAATATGGCAGGATGATGCATGCATGACGTCAGCTGCAAAACCTCTATAGGGGGAATTTGGAACCTACTTTCTGCCTGCTGTGGAAGTTTTTGGACTGTGGGAACAAACCAAAGTCCCCGGACAAAACCTATGCAAGCACAAGCAAACTCCAAGAAGAACCACCCTGAGCCTGGGAGCCAAACCAGGCTAAATTCTGCAATGTTGTGAGATCGGTCTTAATTTTTATTGGGATAATTAAAGGCAAATAATTTGAAGGAGCAGAAAATAAACAAGAATACGGAATAATTAGGGATAAAAGCTGCTGGGATTTATTTGATTGAAGAAAAGTCCAGATATTAGGGTTTATGTGATATAAATATTGCTGCTAAGGTAAAGCTAATATACCTTCCTACTAAAAGTACAGTAGTCCCCCATTATTCGCGGGGGTTGTGTTCCGGCCCTTCCTGCAGATCATGAAAACCATGAATTATTCAGGAGGTTTTAAAACCCTATGATATCACATTCGCTAAAATCTGCTTGTTAAACACATTATCTCTCCAGTTTTACTCATTAATACAGTAATAATGCAGTAATATTATTATTAGTAATGATTAAGTAAAAACTTTTTAAATTTTGCACTGTGATAATATTTATGAATAAATAAAGTGCTGAGGCTCCTCACCAGAAGCTAGAGAAGATGCAGGGCGTTTAAGTGACATCATAGGGCTTAAATAATCATTAAAAACAATAAAAAAAAAACATGAGTTGACAATTCAAGCAATCACGTTGATGACATAAGCGTGAAGGAGAAAAAAAAAGAGGTGTACACATGATGTGCATCCAATCAGCAGGAGGGAGAAACTGAAGCTGTCAGCCGTTGACTAAATTTGAATAACGTGCCAGTAACGTCCGGGTTTGCCGCTAATTCTTGAGTACGTGGGGCCGCGACTGCCGAACCGCGATTGGGCAGGGGCTTACTGTACATGAAAAGCATGTATGGTTAGCGTATGTGCACTGAACGTTAACTCCAGCAGCAACATCAGGAGCTGCATCTCCACTCTTCCCCTTACAGGTTATGGAGCAGTGACACGGTTGTGCAGTAGTTTGCACGTTTGCTTCACGGCAACAGTGTCCCAGACTTCAGAAGTTTCTGTGTTCAGCTCGCGTGCTCTCGTTCTTGCATGGGTTTCCTCCAGGTACACAAGTTTCCTCCCACAGTCCTAAGCCATGCACAGTAGGCTGAATGGTGGTTCAAATTGCCCCGACATGCAAGAGTGAGTGTGAATGGTTTGCATGTGTGCTGGCGCTGCAATGGCCTAGTGAGCTGTTCGGTGTGTATCCCGCCTTCACCCAGAGTTGGCCAAGCTGGGCATCAGCCTTCCCACAACCATAATTAGGATTCAGTGGCTTAAAAAATGAATGAATGTGTGAATGAAAGTTTAGGAAGTGCTTTATTAAGCAGATCTGGTTAATGTATTTATAGCATGGCTTCAGTATTTCTCTTTATTTATCCATTGCGTTAAAATTTTTTTTTTTTTAAGCTTTTAGTCCTGTGTACTGCACTTGATTTTATCTGAAGTTGTTTTTTTTAAAAAGTCGTTTACAAATGAATGTGGATTGGATTGGGGAACTGGTCTTAAAATTTTGGTACTTTGGCAACCAATGAAACAGGTCAAGGTAGAGACCACGACTTTTGTAATATTATCTATTTAATTAACATAAGTGGTGTAAAGATCAGTGGTAATTAATGTCACTCGCCTTAATTGCTATTTGGAAAGCTGTTTTTGAACGTGCCTTATGAACTGAAATAGCTAATAACTATACTTTTATAAATTACATATATTTATTACACCATTTAACATGGACAGTGAATTAATTATCATCTAATTCACAATGAGTAATCTTTAATGTTGTGTGGGCTTCCTCTCCCACACACACACACACACACACACACACACACACACACACACACACACACACACACACACACACGAACAGTACCTCACTCACATAATTATTTTAATGACATACAGTGCATAATTAAAATTATACTAAGTGATTGGGCACCTAATTATGAATGAAGCAAACATTTGTGGGCTGGCGATGCTGACATTACCCAGAAAGCCACACAGGAACACTGCGATGGCGTTTGTTTGACTTGTGACTGACAAAAAATGGGTGCGGGTGGGGAGGTGGGTGGGGGTATCGAACAGAAAAGACTAATTAAAGTGTCTTCTGGCTGGTTTCTGTGATAGCCTGTGACGGATCCTCAACAACGTTAGATCTTTTACATTCCCAGCACTTTATGAGGTTGAAATCTAATTATCTATCAACTCAAAGAGACTAATTTTGCAGGATTCTGGAGTGGAGATATTGGTTCCCTGTCAGGCTTTTCAGAGAATCCTAAACTCATTAAAAGGGACGAAAAATTCAGCAACAATAAAGCCACATTGCTTTATCCTAAGGAGTACTAGATGATCATTCTTGCTTGCATTTAAAAATAGAACAAAGATTCAATATTAGCTTCACTATTAAGTGATGGCTTCACTTGAGGGAGAGGAAGAATGGAGTGAAATAAATGTAGTTCTTACCCAGTACAGTCAGATAGGCTTTGGCTGTTTTGACAGGCATGGTGAAGAGGGAACAAGTGTATAGCCCTTCGTCTCCGAGCGTGACCTCACGGATGCTGATGGTGAGCTCCTGCCATGAGGCTCGGATCAGATCAATCCGGTTGTCTCTCAGAGCTGTGGGGAAGACACAACCGCACAGGCCTTGGTAAGAGCTCTGCTTACACGAAAGCCAAAAGTACCAAAAAAAATAAATAAATACAAAAATGAAAGACGAACAAAACCAACAAACAAACAAATGAATGAATGAAAGTTTGTGACCCGCTCCAGCGTAATACAGATTAAGTAAGACATGTGACATACTGAGATATTGATATATAATGGGATCCCTTGCTACTTTGCGCTTCAATTCATGTGGCTTCAGTGCATTGCGTTTTTTTTTTTTTTTTTTTAATATAAATCGAATTAAAAAATAAGGAAATTAAGGAATAATAAGGGGAAAAGTTAAAGAAAATGCCACAAAACAAGGCCAATTACGCAAGAATACCCCAAACAAACAATCAAAACTACTTACATTAACTAAGTGCGGGCACATGCATCTGCGCATGCATGCGCGCGCGTGTCTGTATTTGTGTGTATTTATATTTTATTTACATCTTATGCATTGTTTTTGAATTTTTAATTGTTATTATAAGCATTTATAATGTTGAATATGTATTTATTGATATTATATACACATATACATGTACGTATACGTCAGTCAAGGGGGGTTGATCCGACTTTGCTGAATTCGGTGGTCGCGGGCGAATCTCGGTCCCAATTAACCACGGAAAGTGAGGGATCCCTGTATTTGGAAAGAGCTTCTAATACGTTTCAAAAAGAGCTGTAATTCATGATTATACCATGAATATTGTCTGAATTACATCACTTTGAATGTCACTAATCAGGGTTAGCTACCAAGATACTTTTGAGAAAATCCAATTATCATCACAGAACAAGTTTCTGAATGACCGCATTTCAAACTCTCCAACTCCCGTACATTAAATGAATCTGTTTTGAGGCTTCTCATTGGTTTACAATTATATGATTTGGGGAATTCTTCTGGTTTGAATGATGTTTTGAAAATCGCCAAAATAATTGGATTTTCCATTGTTTTATAACTTTGACATGGAACCCTTCCTGTAACAAACATTTTAGCGTGCACATATTGTGCTGATGAGCCGTGAGGCTCGGGTGTAAACACCCAACAGACTTTACCCTTTACCTTTTTATATTGTGCTTATGGATATTTGAACTTGGTTATGTCGAAGGTTATGCTTTGGATGAAATATTTTTTAATTTACTGTCACATTTTGGTCCAGGTACGCCATTTTCAACTTACATTGGCCCTTACTCAAAACACCACTTTGCGACTTATTATGTCGGAACAGGTCACATATATACTTGTACAATTAAGAACCTGTTAGCTCCACATTACACATTACATACAGTCAACAGACACTTTAATATGAACATTCATTCATTCAGCCATCCACCCATCTATCTATTCGTCCATTTGTCAAAACCACTCTATCCTCTATTAGGTTCAACTAGAGGCTTGACTTTTGGCTCACCTTGCAATTCTCAACCATATTTACATTCAGACTCACATCTAGGAGAAATTTGGAGCAGCCATTTAGCCTTTTGTCTTTGGACTGTGGGAGGAAACCAGAGTTTCCACCTGAAACCCACACAAGCACATGGGAAACATGCAAACTGCAAGCATGTACCCAGAATCTTCTTGCTGTGAGACAGGTGCGATTGACCTTTGCTAATTCGTGCAATCCAATGAGGAAAAAAGATTCTTGGCCATGGCATAACCTCTGGTGCCAGACAGACTGGTTTGAGTATTTCATAAACTGCTAATCTCCTGGAACTTTCCTTCATAACAGTCTCTACATTTAACACTCAATGGTGAGTGGAAAAAAAAAAAAAAAAAATCTGATAGCAGCAGTTCTGTGCCTTGGTGGTGACAGAAATCAGAGGAGAATGGCCAGACTGGTTGAGTTGACAGAAAGGCTACAGTAACATAAAAATAACGAGCATTTAGAAATGTGGTGAGCAGAAAAGCACCTCAAAATGCAGAAGCTTGGGACAGATATGCTATAACAGCAGAAGACAACATCAGGCTCCACTCATGTCAGCCAAGAACAGAAACTAACACTAGAGGGATAAAAATACTGTATTGGTAAAATGCAACATAGGATTTTTCATTCTTTCCCTGTCTGTTTTGATACTGGATCTGCAGGGTTTAATGCATTGTGCTCACTGGATCGAAGGATGACTGCATGAACTTGTAGATGAGGCTAGTGGATATATATTGCTGTTACAGTGCTGACCCTTTTCAAGACACTTTCACAAAAGTATAAAGGGACATGAATAGCCTTAACCACCGGTTTATAAAACACTCGGCTTGATCATTTGTGACGAGCTCCACCGAATGCGTCGCAACTGACACCGGAGCTTTTGAGACAAAACGCGGCTTATCCGGACTTCCGAATTTTCAAGTAAGCAAGTGAATGTTGAGTACTAAACAAGTATTCAAAGTGCACTGACTTACTTACATGATGGATCGGAAGTCCGGATAAGCCGCATTTTGTCTCAAAAGCTCCGGTGTCAGTTGCGACACCGCCTGCATTCGGTGGAGCGCGTCGCATTTGGTTATACTAAGTGTTCAAAGGACAACTCCAATAAACAGTTTGATCCGAAGTTTATTACAGCCAAACTAATCTAAATACATTTACAATATTCACAATAAACAAAGGCTCATTTCAAAGGTAAGTGAGATGATAGTTGAACTACTTTCTGATTAGGAATGCCGCATTAACTTCTTCTTCTTCTTCTTCTTCTTCTTCTTCTTCTTCTTCTTTTACTTTCGGCTGCTCCCTTCAGGGGTCGCCACAGCAAATCATCCGCCTCCACCTCACCCTGTCCTCCGCATCTTCTTTTCTGACTCCAACGACCTTCATGTCTTCCTTCACCATATCCATAAATCTCTTCTTTGGTCTTCCTCGAGGCCTTTTGCCTGGTAGTTCCAACCTCAGCATCCTACTACCAATATACTCACTATCCCTCCTCTGTACATGTCCAAACCATCTCAATCTAGCCTCTCTGACTTTGTCTCCAAAACATCTTACATGGGCTGTCCCTCTGATATACTCATTTCTGATCCTATCCATCCTCGTTACTCCCAGAGAGAACCTCAACATTTTCATCTCTGCTACCTCCAGCTCTGCCTCCTGCCTTTTCCTCAGCGCCACTGTTTCTAAGCCATACAACATCGCTGGCCTCATCACCGTCTTGTACACTTTTCCCTTCATTCTTGCTGACACTCTCCTATCGCACATCACACCGGACACTTTTCTCCAACCATTCCAGCCTGCCTGCACACGCTTCTTCACCTCTTTTCCACACTCTCCATTGCTCTGGATTGTTGAGCCTAAGTACTTAAAATCCTCGGAATGCCGCATTAACATGATCGCCAAATACAGTAAACTAACAAAGTTGATGATATATTGTGCAATCAAATGTCTGACAACTTAGACTAACAGGAGATTTTCAAAAGATGACTCTACAACGCTCCAATTCAGTTTCTGGGGTTAGACGGTCAAATGGGTCAAAACTTTTGACAAATGGAACGGCACCTAAGACCTTACAAGCGACAATCTAACATATCTCAGTCATTTCTGAGGACAACAACACACAAACAGATGTCTCTTGTCTAAAGTGCTATATCTTCCACGAGTGAATACACGTCTAAAGATTACTATTCCAAAGTAGGATTTCACGCATTCAATCAATAAAAGATATAGAAAAAAATAATAGCCTAGACTGCTAATCACCCGGTTCAAAATGGCGGTAAACGGGACTCAACCCACTTAATTTATGTCCATGAAATTTGTTTTCAGACCTACACCATCCCGGAATTTCAATATCTCCACGGAAAGAACAAAGTCCTTTTCACTGATCAGTCAGTAGGTCACAGTCGCTTCATCAGTGTTGAACGGTGATAACACATTCCAGTCTTCTATTCTTTGCGCCGAAAGGTTAAGGAAACACCCAACTTTATAAGTCTTCAGTGTACCGTCTCGCCAGGCCACTAGCAGATCTAACGAGCACATCCTCACAGTA
>CM045750.1:4686918-4701918 GCA_024760905.1 Plotosus lineatus | reverse complement strand
GGCGACTCCCGAGTAAAAGGGAAAAAGCCGAAAGGAAGACAGACAGACAGACAGACAGACATATATATATATGTATGTATATATATATATATATATATATATATATATATATATATATATATATATATATATATATAAAAAGCATGCACTTTTTAAAAAGAATTATTTAGCAATAATTTTATGTCGAAAAGGAACTCACAAAAAAACCTTGGAGTGAATACGATGTAAACAATAAAAATCAATGCTGCCACATACTGCTGAAATCATTTCAATCAGAGAGAAAATGAAATATAGATCACACCCTGTGTTTAATTCAACCATCATTTCAATCAATAAAATGACAGAGATGTACAATATAGACCAATGCATGTGCCTCCTCTTTCTGTATATACCTATTTAACAAGTACTGTCAGTTCAATACTCTGCTCTTTTAATTTTTTCTACCTTTTGTCTACGTGTCTTCTGTCAATCTACTCTGAAACAAAGGTGAATTTTATTTTCTCCCAATGCAAAGGTTTGACAATGTCATAGCACTGAAAGCTTTCATTTGTCTACCATTAATATCTTTACCGATAAGGTAAAAGGTTAATGCTGGAGAACAGCTAATGTCGGGATCATCTTTCATCAACTCATCTGTAATATAACGACCAAGCCAGGGTACTAGCAGAAACACAAAGCGTGGAATATTGACCTTGTGGCAATAATTTAATCAGAAAATCCAAGGTCACCCATCACCACCTTCTGCTCTATATCAAACTCTCTGAGACGTTTCAGGCTTCATTAACGGCATGAATATTACTGCCTTCATGGATTTATTTTCTCTCCTCTGCCTAAAGCTGTAAGAATAATCCTTCAGTATTAAACAGAACGTTCACTACTGAACTCTGCCTTACCTCATTCTCCATTATTAATCTGACACCATATTATGAAATTACATATCGTTAAACTAAAAAAAAAAAATGAAGATAATATATTTTGCCAAATGTGATATTGTAAGAAACAGATTTAAAAGATAAACAGAATGTTGAGATAAATGTTTAAAATTTAAGCACACACATACATTATCTACACACTGCAGGGAGTCTTCTCATATACTTTCATTTGTTTAAAAGTGGTAATCAGCAAAATATTACAGCATCATTATTCTGTGATTTGGAAATGTAGTTGTGTGTTTCCAGAATGATCTGTTTATTGAGGGTTTTTTTTTTTTTTTTTTTTTTGGTTATTATAAATACACTCTGTCTCATACGATACAAAACACATTTTCCACTGCCATGTATTTATTGACTTAATAGGCTTGTTTATTTTTTGGCATATGATATAGCATAATAAGCAATATATTACTTAGTAGAATGCATTCATTAAACAAAATTGGTTACGGGGTGATGAATTTTCAATTCTGATTGGTTAGAAAGTTGAATAACTCTTTATAACAACATGGCTCTGACAGTAGTCTGGCGGAAAGACAAATCACATGTTAATATTAATGGGTTCATTGTTATGCATCGTTATGCATTAACACATTTATAATAATTTGCAGGTACATGTATGGTGGTTGGTCACAACAATTAAATTTGAAAAAGTGGTGTAGCAAAATGAAAAAGTAAATAATTTCTATACTTGAGCTTTCTGTAGAGAGGATGCCCTCTGCAGCATTAACTTTAACTATCAAGATACAAATCATGCCCCGTGCTATAAGCAAACTCCTTTCATTATCTCCTAGTTTTTCCAGCTGAATTCCTCGGAGTATCCTTCTAAATCGCACAGAGCCAAATTTTTAGTTCCCGCCCACAATGTTGCTTGAGAGTTATAGAAATGGATTCCGCCATCTGTCTACTTTAAATATCTGTCAAACTTTAGCTTCTGGACATTTACTTGGCATGCTGAAACTGGGGCTTGGTATGCAGGCTTACTATTATGAGTGTTACGATGAGTTTGTGTGAGTGACCTTGACCTACTTTTCAAGGTCAGAGAGGCAGAACTGTATATTAGGTTTCCAGACTCTTAATTGCCAAGTGCTGAAAATGGGACTTTCAAACTTGCTACGCTTGTTCTATAGTGCCATATCATCAAATGGTTCTTTCAGCAGGAGCGTCTAGACCTCTGCGGTGTATTTTTGTATTTGTTGTGCCACACATTTATGTTATCATCCATCTGGATCTCACATATTTATTCAACCCGGCTATACTGCGTTTGCCAACGACCCGCACTGTATAACGGGACTGTTTTAATCAGAAGGTTTTAATTTGTGCATTCTGATGAAAAAGGAAAGGGAAATATAATTGCCCACACTTTCAAAGAAAGTACCTGGTTAATTTGAGGATACCTTCTCCTATCTAGCTGATGCTCAGTGATTAACTTTTCCTCGCAGAGCCCTGCGAGCAAATACCGCTGAGGCAGAGGACACACGTTCAGCAATGATTTCTTGTTTATTACAAAGTGAACTTGATTCCACGATATACTTACATACACATAAGTGTAAGGCAAACATGTATCTTCATTGGCCCTGTGATGGCCTGGTGTGGTGTCCAGGGTGTAACCCACCCTCGCCCAGAGTCGACTGAGATGGGTGCTAGCCTCCCTGTGACCCTAATTAAGATTAAGTGCTACAGAAAATGAATGAATGATTTTAAACAAAGCACTTTATCGGGTTCACTGGGACTGGTCAGTTTAAATGCTGATAACTGCTCACGTCTACCTGTAGACACCAACCAATCAGAAAGTGAGAAGAAGTGAAATTATGCCTGCATATTACTGACTGTGAGGGTGTGGTTGCTTTGTTTATAAGATACAGCTGAAAAACAGGGGGAGGTGTGCCAAATTTTCTGCTATGTATCAGGGAAAACTAGTTTTCTTTTTTTTTTTTTTTTTTATTATTTATTTTTTTCTTGGAAGATTGAGTAAAATAAAACTTACTGAAAGTTTTCAAACTGGGCAGGGCATGAAACTCTATGAAATATGGCTCTGACATTAGGCTGAGACCAAAAAGTAACACAGAATTGTCCACTCCTCTGATTCCTCCCAAAACACTACGCACTTCAATACTTGTAGAGGCCAGAGTACACCCTGGACAGCTAGCAAGGCCATCGCGGGGCGGAAACACGCTGACGGCTGTGCAGCTCCTCTTGTCGAAAGTCAGCAATGGTTGTTTTACATGAACCTCACACCATGGACAGCGAGACACATGGCCGGCCTGTGATAACCCAGTTAGCTGCACTGTGCACTGGGGACGTAGTGACAACCTGTTGAGAGTTGGGCTTGGAAACCCCCCCCCCCCCCCCCCAACCTTGGGCTCAGTGATCCAGCACACTTTACCACCAGGCCACTACTGCACAATATTGATACTATAAAAATATATATTTTTCTGTTTATTCATGCCGACCTTTAAAAATCATTTGTCCTGCAAAGTAAGTGTTGTTGATCCTCTTTGAGTACATCCCTTTTAGTGAGTCACATGAATATGAGGGCTGATTGCGTGCGATATTCACATGCCTGGCATGCTGGCTCTGAGACTTGAATACTCTAACAGAATCATTTATTCAGTGTCATGATCACCCGTGGGAAACAGTTCCTTAATCCAATAATGTTAGCTGCACTGATCTTGCAATATGCATGAACCACATCAAAACAGAGTGGTGCATGTACATACACATGCACATTCACCCACAAAAGGCTTAATAACGACTTAATAAAAGCTCGGAATATCAGGGATGAAAAACACAGATCCCTTTTGATTAGGAAGACATTAAATCTTAAGCTGCCAGAAAGCGGCATTAAATCACTCTCCTGTGGATCTCAGGCTTTGATGAAGTTTCCTGTGGATTTTCTAAAGTGCCCGTCTGGTTGCACCAAAGCCGATAATTAATGGAGCTCCTCTAATAGCCTGTGAAGGTGATTAGATCAGAAGCACAAGAACACAAGAACTGAAAGAAGACTTCACATGCTTGCGATAACTAATAAAATCACGCAGTACTTAAGCTTAAACAGTTGCCCCGATCAATCATAATGTTTAATCAAAGCCACTGGCCACTTCGTTAAAGAAAGTCAAATTTACCTATTCATTCATTATCGTTACCACAAACCCGTCAGGAATACAGAGGGTGCTGGAACCGGTCCCAGCTGACTTGAGGCAGGAGTCGAGTCAGGCACCACCTCTTGAGCATGTCGGCAATCGGTCAAAGGGCTAAAAGAAAGTAATGACTCATTGTCACACTTCCACCGATGGGAATTTTGAGTAGAGCGAGCTGCGCTAATCCGACTGCCATTGGACTGGAAGGGAGGAAACTTGAGAACTCAGAGGAAACCCACATAAGCACAAGGAGGATTTGCAAACTTCCCACAGAAAGGCCTCGGTTATCCATGAGGTTTCTGTTTTGATTTTGTGTACACTGAATATGAATTCGCTCAGAAATTCCCGTATCACCTCAGGCCTGGAGGACACATAGGGACACTGCACATGCAGGCACTTGGTCAATGAGTCCTCTGTTTACTTTAATAAAGTTGAAGCAACAAGTTGTATATGTGGTCCGAGTAAGGCAAGGCAGGAGTGGTGTATTTAAAGGAAGCACCAAGTGCAGTTTACACGGAACGAGTCGGTCAGAGTAAGGACATCAGTAGAGGTGTAGCTCGTTAGAATGCCCTCATCTATGCGGCCGTAGGGTTTGTGATTGGTACAACATGCGCCTTTGTTCACAAAACGCATAAAAGGAGAGAAATAGCTGCTGAGTGGCACATGGACAAGGTGAGTGACTATCAACCTGGACATTTCAATTCCAAATCCAGGTTATGCAGCAGCCATCAGCGACCAGGGGTCCGTGGGAGCTAAACGTCCGAGCTCTCACGGGAGGGCAGGGATGACATATGCTCACTTCCCTGTCACTCACAACAATCACCAGCCAATCGGTGTGTGTCTGTTGGCTCATTTGTACAAAACAGCGGATAGTGTTTTCCCTCTGAGTGTGTTTGGCTGCCTCCGAATGGACATGATGGTGGTTGTATGTAATAGGGTGGGAATTGGTTCATTCATTCATTCATTTTCTCTAACCGCTTAATCCTAATTAGGGTCACGGGGAAGCTGGCGCTCATCCCAGCTGACTCCGGGCGAGGGCAGAGTACACCCTGGACGGCTTTCTAGGCCATCACAGGGCAGACACACACTGACGGCTATGCAGCTCCTCTTGACGAAAGTCAGCGATGGTTCTTTGACATGAACCTCACACCATAGACAGTGAGAGACATGGCCGGCCTTTGTTAACCCAGTTAGTGAACTGGGGAGACTGAGAACCCGTTGAGACTGGGGCTTGAACCCTCGACCTTAGGCTACCACTGGAATTAGTTATGACTAAAATTAGGAACAAAACAAAAAAAGGGAAACCAAAAAACAACAACAGCAACAAAAAGCAAGTAGTTTGTGCCGAAATTTACCCGAGAGGTTTAAACCCACCAGACTAAAGCATCACACGGAAAGATAAGGCCACCACTGGCTTCTCAGGATTTCGAGGTAACATATATTTATCTTATCTGGACAAAAAATATTGACTGTCAGGTCCATAAATAGCTTCAGCCCAAAGTTGACACTGCAAAAGTAGAATGCACACAATTGTGGAAAATGTCTACGTCTGCTGTTGATTTACAATTTCTCTTCACAATAACTCAGAGACTCAAACCTGTTCTAGCACGACACAGTGAGCTCCAAGACATGCTTTACCCAGGTTTGAGAGAGACAATGTGAGTGGCTTGTACAACACACTGACCTCAACCCCACTGAACGCTTTTTGGGATGAAGGAGAATACCACCCCCCCTCCTCCAGTATCCCTGCCTGACATCGGTGCCTGAACTTAATAATGCTCTTGTGTATGAATAATCACAAACCCCCACAGCCGGCACGCCAAAATTTAGTGGACACCCTGCCTGGAACAAATTCATTATCACAGCAAAGAGGAAGGAAACCTGCACACCAACGATCAAGACACACACACACACACACACACACACATATATATATATATATACCAAACCTCAGAGACGCACCTTTTTTTCTTTTGTATTAGCATGCTAGCAGTGAAAAGTACACCTTTTGTTTGAATAGTTTCTTCTGACTAAATCAGCCGGTCGTCATGGCGTCTCTTTTAGATGTTACACACACTTTCACCTTTTGCCTGGTAGTTCCATATATATATATATATACACACACACACACATATATATATATATATATATGTATGTATGTATATATGTATATGTGTATATATGTATATATATATGTATATCTGTATATATGTATATATATATATATATATATATATATATATATATATATGTATGTATATATATATATATATATATATATATATATATATATATATATATATATATATATATATATATATATATATGTATGTATGTATATATATATATATGGAACTACCAGGCAAAAGGAAAAGGCCTAGAGGAAGACCAAAGAGACGATTCATGGATGTGGTGAAGGAGGACATGAAGGTTGTTGGTGTAAGAGAAGAAGATGCAAAGGATAGGGTGAGATGGAGGCAGATGATTTGCTGTGGCGACCCCTGAAGGGAAAAGCCGAAAGGAAAAGAAGAAAGAAGAAGAAGAATGTATATATATATATATATATTCTTCTATAATCACCTGAAGAGAGAGGATGGTTTCACCACCCCTCGAAACAGATCTGTAGTGATAAATGGAGTTTCAATAGAAAGTCTTTGTCCTGTCCTTTTGTTATTTGCTCTACCAAAAAGTATTGAGCACTCTCCTACGGAAGGATCTACTCAGAAAATCCTCTATATATATATATATATATATATATATATATATATATATATATATATATATATATATATGTGTGTGTGTGTTATGGTCAAGTGTCCATAAACTTTTGTCCATATACCGTATAGTGTATCTATTCAACTTATGAGGACATCACAGCCTGATAATGCGGTATTTTCTAGTCTGCACTTCTGTAACAGGAGTATGGAAAGACTTTTGTCTTTGCTAATGGAAATGATAGGGAAATGAGGGTAAAATGTGACAAGCCATAATCATAAAAGTCACACCCATTTTCTCTTTCTCATTAACTAATGGTGTTCCTGATGGAAATTCCATTCCTTAAAATGCATTCAGCAGTGAACAGCCATAGTTATAAATCATCACTAAACAGTACTACGATTGATAAAGTAATATAGTCCTGATAATGGTGCATGAAAAATTTGCTGTGCTTGGACCTTACAAGCACTTTTCTTGACGTTTTTATGAATCGGGGATACACTGATAGCTCAGGCATATCCAATATATGTGTGCTGGCCAGCTCAATGATTCAACTCTAGCCAACATGCAGCAAGACATGCACTATACATCAGCTATACAGTAAATGGAGGAAGAAACAGAAGCCAGTATTGACAGATAAATCAGAGTCATAAAGCAAAGTTTAGCTTTAGCTTAAGATAAGTCATCAACCGAGAATTGACAAGATCTATCTGCCTTTTGAATGAAACGGTGACGAAACACAGCATTCTAATGAAAAATGTGCTCTGGTCTCAAATAAGCAGAGAATTAAGTGCAGGAGTAGAGTTTACATAAAAGGTAAAATCTCATCATCGTCATCATCATCATCATCATCATCTTCGTTTTCCACTTGATCCAGGGTCGGGTCATGTGTGTGTGTGTGTGTGTGTGTGTGTGTGTGTGTGTGTGTGTGTGTGTATGTATGTGGAGTATGGGTGGGGGCAGCATTCAGACATCCCTTTCCCCATCCTCTTCCTCCAGCTCTTTCGGTGGGGAAAACTGACACATTCCCAGACCAGCCAAGAGACATACTCCACCAGCATGTTCTGGGTCGACCATGAGGTCTCTTCCCAGTTGGACATGCGCGAAACACCACACCAGGAAGGAGTTTGAGAAGCACTGTAATTAATTGCCAGATCCACGCTAACCGCCTCCTCAACGCAGCGGAACAGTGTTTCCAGTCCAAGGTCCTGCCGGGTGGCTGAGCTTCTCACCCTATTTCTGGGGGAAAGCCCTGCGACCATGCAAAGGACGCTCATTTCAGTCACCTGTATCCCCCCCGATCTTGTTCATTCAGTCACTTCCCAAAACCTGCAACCATAAGTGAGGACAGGACTGTAGAGCAACTGCTAAACTGAGAGCTTTGCCAAAGACAAAACCTTTCCACTGAGCATGAAACCTATGATAGCATGATATACCATAACGGAACAGAACTTCTTCTGCAAAATCCTGCAATCATGTAATGCTCGGAAATCATTCTATAGAACGTACACGTTTTATTAGTTTAACACAGAGCATTCATTCGTTTGTCTGCTAAAGCACTTCATTTATGTAGGCTCTGCCGGATCCTGGAACCCAACTCAGCCGACTCCGGGTAAAGGTGGGGTACACTATTTGGCTTCCGGTGCAGCTGACCGGGCTATCAAAGGCTTGCCACGTTTCTCAGTGTCTGTGGTGAGAGGCGTGTAAAAGAACCGTTGCTGACTTTCGTAGACAGCAGGCCATTGGATCACCATCAGTGTGTTTCTGCCCAGTGATAGTCTGGCAAGCTGTCCATGGTGTACTCTGCCCTCGTCCCAGAGTCGGCTGAGATGGCTGCCAACCTCCCTGCAACACTGATTAGGACGAAGTGGTTCAGAAAATGAACGAACGCATGTTTGTTGACTGCAGGAAGACACGAGGGTACTCGGAGGAAACCCATACAAGCACAGGAGGAACACGTAAACTTCACACAGTGATGTCAGAGAGAACTCCGCCTTCGGACCTTCTTGCTGTGAAACGGACACGTTAACTACCATTCCACCAAACACACGGCATTTTTTAAAGAGTGTTTAATAAGAACATAAATGCAAAGATATCCAATAGTGCTCCATTCCTCCCCGTCAGTTTCTTTCTATCTGGTTATTCTATTTTTATTTCATTTATTTATTTTAACACAGAAATAGGTTTATCACCATCTTATGCAGAAATAGTTTCCCTATTTTCTCTAAAAGTCACTCCACGAAAGATGTGTAATTTGAATGAATTAGGTGGGGTCGGTCGGTGCGGAGGGAAACAACTGTCAGCATTTTAAATTGCAATAGTTATCCATGACAGCCAAGGACTGTTAAAATGACAAACAGCTCTCTTAAGGGTTAAATAACAGCGAATAAAAAATGCACAATACACACCAGGATGCAGAATTTATATCCCTGCATGATTTAATGCAGCTGAACCATAGCAGAGCAATTCCATTTATTTTCGAATATGTTATGGAACAAAAAGAACTTTATTGGTATAAATGATCCAACGAGCCCTTGATGCTCCCCGAATCCCAATTCTGAGACTCAACTGGCCTTATATTCTATGGGAGTCTTCAGTAAGCCTTTATGTCACAGTAACCGACATTAACTGACATCTCGGCATCTACGGGGAAAAGTATTTGAGCTTTTCATTTTACAAGGCTGCCAGTCAAAACAGCAAAATATTATCCCCTGTGCCGCAACAATACACCACCCACCCTGTGTGCTGGTGAGCAGAATTCTCCTGTCTGAAGACAAACCAATTTTTTAGCCCAGCAGACAGCTATATGAATAAAAAAAAGTAGGAACGGAGACATGAGAGCGCTATATGAAATGGCACTGTATGTGTAATGGCTGTCTCCGTCTGACACATTTCTCGGTGGACCATGCTGGGGTGCGAGCAGCGTTTGGTGCTACTGCATTACAGAAACAGGATTTATTTAGCACCGCGCTCCCTGCGCGACCTTGCCGCTTCAATCTGTGCCAGCACACCTCCGTAAAAATGCCCCTCTGATGGCTTTAATTCAATCAATCGCCCTCAGGGCTACGGCGACGGACACTATTATTGTTGCTGTAAATTACTTTAGCATCGTTGAATTAGCACAGCCCATCATTTAGCTGCGATTTGTATTCCGAGTACAGTGACCTGCTTTGCTCCTCACACTGCTGAAGCATCCCTCATTGCTTGATGGTTCTCCCCAGACAAACATGTCTGCCAAGTGATTGAATGGAACCACTGTTAAACACACTGTCCACCAGTTCCCATGTGTCTCACGCATCAAGAGATGTGGCCCAAATTTAAAAGAAGAATCACCCACACAGCAAACACGTGAATACACACACTCTCTCACACACACACACACACACACACACACACACACACACACACACACACACACACACACACACACACACGTGCGCACGCACAGAGCCATTGAGCCAGGAGAGATGCCAGGTGTTGCGGCTGATACCTCGCTGGACTGAGTGGAGCTGGTGGAGGAATTTCTTGCACCATTGGCTGAGGTGATGGTGTGTCACCAGTGGGACTTGTCTGTCATTCAAAGTGTTGGCTTTGTTTCAGGCAGGGATTTAGAGCACAAACAACAACAAATAAAAAAATACTGCCTGGATCATTCAGGCTTGTGGGTACAAACTTGACAGAAAATTGGCCCATTAAAATCTCGCAATAGCCAAGATATTGTGCCTCTCTCTCTCTCTCCCCGTGGCTGCTGTTGAGCCTTGCGGAACGACCACTCCAGCGTGTAACAGACACTAATATGATGCCCTGCACAAGCAGGACGATTTTAAAACTACTGATTTCAGATTACAATGCCTGGAGCTGCACAGCTAAAGTTCTTTTCTGAGTATGAGGTCAAGCAGAGCTCAAAAACACAGAACACCCGTCTGTGTGTGGGTGTGTATGCATATATGAGATAGGCTTCATCCAACTGACAGCAGTATCAGGAATCTAAGCTATTGCTACGGTAATTAAACTGAGCAATTTAAATGCCATAAAATGTGTTTTCACATCGCAGACGACAAATCTCCCTACAATCCATCTGTCTTTCTCTGCTTCTCTGTTATAAAGGTCAGAACCGCCACAGATTTTTATACAAGAGGAGAAAAATTGCCTGCATGGCACATGTGGTAACCATGGAAACAGCACATAAAACACCAAAAATGTTTGATCATCTTTTTAGCTTTTATTTTTTATGTCCATGATGCCACCTTATTTACAATATACTCACCAAGACCTTAGTCAGAACCACATTGGATACATCACACTTGTTATTGAGCAATTATGAAAGGATCTGATCAGATTTCATACATTACAATGCTATCAGAGTACGTACTTGATGATGTCACACTGATTAGTAAAGTAATTGGTCACTGTGATTTAGCGCGGTTAACTTTAGCTTCAACTCAGCGTTTACACCCCAATGCACGCTATCCCCAACGACCTTCTCCTGGCTCGCTTCTTTTTTGATCTATTAGCTCCCAACTGCTTGCTTTTGATTCCTCTTTTAGGCCACAAAACACAATGCGTAACACTATTACCTGCCCTCCTCCACTCAAACCAAATCCACAATATGTGCCTGCACTACCATGAAACAAAAGATATATTCCAGCATGTCAAACCGAATTTCACAACACAAATCTGCACCGGTGGTAACCAGATCATTTTTGGTACAATAACCGAATCCTGGAGCAAACTGATTATATCACACATTACTAGAGCTGCAGACAGATCCAAATATGGTGTTCGGTGAAATAAAAGTAATGTGGTTTTATGAACGTATACTTCCAAAAGGGGCAGCACGGTGGCGTACTAGTTAGCACATCCACCTCACAGCAAGAAGGTTCTGGGTTTAAGCCATGTGTCTGGCGGAGGTGTTTCCAAGCTCTCTGTGCTTGCATGGTTTCCCTCTGAATATTCCTGTGTTCTTCTACAGCCCAAACACATGCCCATCAGGTCATGCCCAGATGTGGAAGTGAGAGTGTGAATGTTTTTTTGTTTTGTTTTGTTTTGGGGTTTTTTTTTTGGCCCTGTAATGATAAGGTTCAGGGCATACACTGCCTTTGCATGGTATCGGCAGAAATAGGCTCCAGTCTTCCCATGAGCCTAACAAGACTTATCTGCTTGGTAAATGAGATGAGATAAAATAACAGATTTTTATGGGTGCCCTTTGTTTGAATGAGAGTGTGAATGGTTTGTGTGTGTGTGTGTGTGTGTGTGTGTGTGTGTGTGTGTGTTACATAGTTACAGATATCACACTGTAAAAATCGGGGGCTATTTATATTTACTCTAGCAAAGTTCTTTTGTCATCAAATCAATTTAAAATAAAAACAGTATTTTATGTTTAATTATATCTATTTAAACTTTAATTGGAAAACAAAACACTAATACAAATATATGTACTCCCTTAACAAATACAAATCCAGACCAAAGATGTATTTCTGCAGGAATACGGCGGTGTGATTGCTACTCAAAGCAAAAAAAAAAAAGCAAAAAAAAAAAAAGAAAAAAAAAAAGAAAAGGATGATTAAGGCTGTATGATGGATGGATGGATGGATGAATGTGTGGAGTTTGTTGTATAGAGCGATGAAATGAAGTTTGCTGGCTCTCTGATGAAGCACGGCTGAGATGGAGGACTTTGATCAGAAAACTTCTGTATTTTTGTACAGCTAAAAATACATTGAGTATAGATGGGTGGGGTGGTGGTGGCAATGTGTGTGTGTGTGTGTGTGTGTGTGTGTGTGTGTGTGTGTGTGTGTGAAGACATGACACAGGAAACTGAGAAAGAAAATTCTGGGTTGGCTGCACATCCCTGCACCTTTACTCCCATCTCAGAATGATGCAACTGACATCATTATCATATTCTCATCCAGTGCTAATGCTACTTACATAGCAAAGACCACTGTGTCCATCTGAGGGCTAATGGGCAGTACTGGACTGGTAGGGCATATTGTAGGTGAATTGCTGTCCTGAGGCATCAGGAATCGAAATAATTAAGTAATCCAAACTTGATCTGTAGTTTAAAAATGTTATTTTATTAATTTATTCATTAATTTTTGAACCGCTTAATCCTAATTAGGGTCGTGGGGAGGCTGGTGCCCAGCTCATCCGACTCTGGGCAAGAGCAGCGTACACCGTGGACAGTTCACCAGGCCATCACAGGGTAGAAGCACACTGATGGCTATGCAGCTCCTCTTGATGAAAGTCAGCAATGGTTCTTTTACATGGACCTCTCACCATAGACAGTGAGAGACACGGCCGGCCTTTGACAAGCCAGTTAGTGCACTGGGGGACGGCAGTGACAACCAGTTCACAGTGGGGCTTGTAATCCAGCACCTTTACCACCAAGCCACCACTGCCCTGCTATTTTATGGAATATCAAAAATAGTCAGACGTATTTATATTGGTGGATCCACAAAGCCGAAACTCTTAAAGTTATACACTGTTATAAACTCAATGTTACACACATAGTGGTGTAGAGCAAGTGTCCCCAGCCACCGGTTCGCGGATCGGCACCGGTCTGTGGCTCAATTGCTACCATTTTTATTTATTATCTAAGTCTGAACAATCTTTATTTTTGAAAAGCTTTTATTTTGAAAAATGAACGGATTCTCTCGGTTGCGTGTCGATCATTTGAGCGCGAGAATGTAACCCACAAGGGGACGGCTCATGAACAGAGACGAGTTGGACACGTTTCAAGCAATAGCGGGGATTTTGGATGAGACTGAGCCTGAGCCTTCAGTCTCCCCGCTGGTGCACCATCACCTGTGTGGGTTTTTTTTGTTGTTTTTGTTTGTTTGTTTGTTTTTTTTTTTAGAAAAGTTCAAGCCCAACCAACTTTTTTTCAGCTGTTGAAAAATAACATTCATGGAGTGCTTACAATAATAATAACAACAACAATAATAATAATAATAATAATAATAATAATAATAATAATAATAATGTATATAAATAAATTATATTTACACTATAAACAATCTATAACTGCCCCCCTCCCCCATCCCCGGGTTCCGCAGTAAAATGGTCAAGCGTTGACCAGTCCGCGGCAATAAAAAGGTTGGATACCCCTGGTGTAGAGCAGTGTGAAATATCAATACACGCCTCAATGCATTCATGTGACCACACCTTATCCTATAGGACAGTTGCCCCACACAATTCCTCGCAGAGGTGCCAATATTTTTCTGAGCTGCTGTTTTAGTTTAAACCCCTCTACCAATCTTTCTAACTGAAGCTAGCATGCACAGTTTCTTTAAGAATACATATAAATCGTTTTATGAAGTCTACATTATTGTATAAATTCTGTAATATTGCGTTTCGTCGCCCTTTCAAGGTGAAGGATATAGAACCTTTACATTTTGTATTCAGAACTTCCAGCCTCAGCTCCCACAATGCCCTTTCTTTTAGCTTGCATTCATTTTTGAAAACCTCCCCTGACCTTTAAAGCACTTCATAACTATGCTCCTCAGTATTTGACTGAAGTACTTCATTTGTATACACCCTCATGTACCATCAAATCCTTCAGCTATACTTGCCAGCTGATTTTCAATGTGCTACTGAGGAAATCATTCGATGAAATTCTCTCATGGAGGATCTGCTAGCTTCGTTTAAACATCTTCGAACTACACTTCCTAACCTCTTTCTCTTTTATTGCTGTTCAGTTCAATAATACATCATCATCATCATCATCATCATCATCATCATCATCCTCTTTAGCTTATTGCGGGGTTGGGTCGCGGGGGCAGCAGCCTAAGCAATGAGGAACAGATGTCCCTCTCCCCAGCCACTTCCTCCAGCTCTTCCAGGGGGGGACAGTGAGGCATTCCCAGACAAGTCGAGAGACATAGTCCCTCCAGCGTGTTCTAGGTCGGCCCCGGGGTCTCTTCGCACGCGGACATGCCTGAAACACCACACCAGGGAGGCGTTCGGGAGGCATTCTAACCAGATACCCGAGCCACCCCAACTGGCTCCTCTCAATGTGGAGGAACAGCGGATCTACTCCGAGCTCTTCCCGAATGGTAGAGCGTCTCAATTTATCCTTAAGGGAGATCCCTGCCACCCAGCGAAGGAAGCTCATTTCAGCCGCTTGTATCCGCGATCTTTTTCTTTCTGTCACTACCCAAAGCTCGTGACCACAGCTGCGGGTTGGAACGTAGCTCGACGAGTAATGCTTTATGGGTAAT
>CM045750.1:4661918-4681918 GCA_024760905.1 Plotosus lineatus | reverse complement strand
GCACGGGTAAACAGAACACTTTAGACCACTCACACACCAGTGACGGAAAAAACGGCCTGCCATTCTGAGTGCCTCGGCCGGTCTGAGTGTGGGAGGAACTGTTTTTTTTTAATAAGAAACACAATCCAAGAACTGCAAAAAAAATGATGGGGGAGTAAAGCAGGGGAGAGAGGGGGGAGCGGGGGGACGGGGGCGGAGGGGGGAAGACAGGAGAGAGAGAGAGAGAGAGAGAGAGAGAGAGAGAGGAGGGGAAATAGGGACAAGAGAGAGAGAGAAAAGAGAGAGAGAGAGCACGAAAGAAAGAGAGAGAGAGCGAGAGAGAGAGAGAGAGAGGAAGGAGAGAGAGGGAGAAGAGAGAGAGAAAGAGAGGAGAGAAGGGAGAGAGAGAGAGAGAGAGCAAGACAGAGAGAGAGAGAGAGAGAGAGAGAGAGCGGAGGGGGAGAGGGAGGACAGAGAGAAAAGATAGGAGAGAGGGGAGAGAAAGAGAAAGAGAAAAAGAGAGAGACAGAGAGAGGAGAGAGAGGGGAGATACAGAGATAGAGGGGAGAGAGGAGGAGAGACAGAGAGAAAAAGAGAGGAAAGAGAGGGGAGAGAGAGAGAGTGTTTGAGAGAGAGAGAGAGAGAGAGAGCGAGAGAGAGGGAGAGAGAGGAGGGGAGATATAGACAAGAAAGAGAGAGAAAAGAGAGAATAGAGGGAGAGAGAGAGAGAGAGCACGGAAGAAAGAGAGAGAGAGAGAGGAAGGGGAGAGAGGGAGAAGAGAGAGAGAAAAGGAGAAAAGAGAAGGGAGAGAGAGAGAGAGAGAGAGAGAGAGAGAGAGAGAGAGAGAGAGAGAGAGAGAGAGAGAGAGAGAGAGAGAGAGAGAGAGGAGGACAGAGAGAAAAGATAGGAGAGAGGGAAGAGAAAGAGAGAGAAAGAGAGAGAGAGACAGAGAGAGGAGAGAGAGGGGAGATAAAGAGATAGAGGGGAGAGAGGAGGAGAGAGAAAAAGAGAGGAAAGAGAGGGAGAGAGAGAGAGAGAGAGGAGCGAGAGAGAGAGAGAGAGCGAAAGAGAGAGAGAGAGAGAGAGAGAGAGAGAGAGAGAGAGAGAACAGGAGCGACAGATTCATTAACACTGACTCACTGCCTGTGAGATGCATGTCATCTTTAAATAATTCATGTATTTATTGAACATAAACATACATCTAATACACACAAATATTAAATATGCTCCGCTGCCAGGGACAATATTTCACTCAGATACAAATACATTATTCATAAACTATCGAACTGTACAGTTTTTTTTTTTTTTTTTTTTTTTTTACAGAACATGCACCGAATACTTTCTGAGCCATGATAATATACGATTCAACAAATCAACAACATACGATTTGAGCATTTATATTCTTGCGAGCCAATTCGTTATTTCACGCAACTCCAGCTGCGCAAATTGATGACTGATTAAAATGAATATGATTCATTTCAAAAAGTAACAATTTGTTGATAACAATTTCATTTTTCGCTGCCGTACATCCATCTAGTTAACACAGAAAACTGCATGAGGAATAGATGTGGGAAAAATGCCAAAACCTGAAAAAGCAGCAACATCGACCCACAGCAGATGTAGGCAGCGTCTCAGTCCTGCGTAGGCACCGTGCATACACAATGATGCATTTTACATATTAAACTTGAGACACACAGAGAGAGAGAGAGAGAGAGAGAGAGAGAGAGAGAGAGGGACAGAGACAGACAGAGGGACCGAGATAATGGAGTGAGTGAGAGAGTGAGATAATAGAGTGAGAGAGTGAGCGAGAGCGGTAGAGTGAATCAAGAGAAAGGGAAAGATACAAAGAGGGTGAAAGGGAGACAGAGAAGGAGACAGCGAGCGCTGGCGAGCGAGAGAGACAAGGTCATAAAGGTGATTAGAGAATATGTAACAGATAAGGCTGAGGTGAGGAGGCTCCGTTTCAGAGAGAAAGCACACGGACAGAGAGCGAGAAAGCGAGGCTTGTTGACATGCCATGTTTTAACTGGGTCAGTGTTGTGGTCAGGGGACGTCAGACAGAGAATCTGGATTAGTGGCAGGAGTGATTCACTTCAGGCTGCTCAGAAGGCCACGACTCTGATGTGTTGAAATGCTCGAGTCTCAGCAAACATCACGGTAGCCAATCCCCGAGCGCCTTAGTGATATACTACAGTCAAAAGTTTACAGCTTAACGCCAATCACCAATATTTCGCAGCAAAGTCATGATACTCAGAATTGTACATGATGCTGATAAAATCAAAGTGACTCAAGTTTTTATAATAATCTTGCTGAAGCGTGATAAGAGAGAATTTACAGAGTTAAAATTGCATCAGTTGATCAATCCGGCATGTTTGAAGTCGTGGACCATCAGGGACACAGGAGGAGGCCATAACAAACGAAATGCTGTTGTTTTTCTGCCTTTAGCCTTTCAGCACATAACGGTCACAACAACTCACAGACTTCAGCAACGTAACATTTATTTCCATCCAGTGTTGGACTCGTTTTTCACCGAATTGATGAGGATCAAACGGAACCACTCCAGAACGTCTTCTCCAGCACATCCTGGACAGGATATGAATAGCACTGTTGCCTCAAACGCAAGACGGTTTTGGGCATGAACCTTAAGCACAATTTCAAGCGGTTTAAATTGCCTTTTTAACGCACGACAAATTCCTCCCATGGTCCTAAACCAGCCAAAGCCTCATACACTAAATTGTCCATGTGAGTGTAAATGATTGTTTGGATCTGTATCAGACCCTGTGCACGAAACCGGTGACTTGTTTAGGATGTACTCGTCTTCTCGCCCAATGTTCTCCAGGCCTGGCTCCAATTACCTCATGAGTCTGACAAATACTAGATATAAACGATAGATGGATGGACAGACGAAGGCTTAAGCATCAACACGTTGCGAGATTGGTTGTATGGGCCGATATTGGGTGATGCAGGGGAGCACAATTTCAGCTTCTCTGGGAACCAACCCAATCTGGTGCCAATTGCTTTACAATAAAATAAAATAAAAAAATAATCAAATGGTTTAGAAATGTAACATCAGAAAAGAATGAAATAAAATCAGGATTGTGAGAAATAAGGTTAAGGTTGTACAGTAAAAAAAAATGTATGTTAAGGTTCATGTAAAAGAACCACTGCTGACTTTTGACAAGCGTCCCTGCAGAGCTGTCAGCATATTTCTGCCCTGTGATGGCCTGGTGAGCTGTCCAGGATGTACTCTGACCTCACCCAGAGACAGCTTGGAAGGGCACCAGCCTCACCACGCCCCTAATTAGGATTACGCAGTTCAGAAAGTGAACGGATGAATTTGATTGCAGATCATGTGTTAAAATCACCTGCAGGTGTTTGGCTGCATGAGATTACGAGGAATGACACAACGAGTTTGGCTGCATGAGATAACGAGAAAAACACAGTTTAAGATGAATAAAGTTCCATTTCAACATCGCAAGCACAGCCATCCCAACAATTTCAGAGAGGCCAGTCAAGAGCCTGGTCAAGGTTTTTGACACCTCTCTCAAAGACACAGCATCCATCCAGTCAGCTTGTGGTGAGTTGGAGGACTGGCTAAAACCTGGGGACAAGTTCGGTGTACCTGGAAAATTCAAGGCATGGGTTTATCAGCACGGCATCCTCCCCAGGATCCTCTATGCTGTCCCACTCTCCACAGAAGAGACCTTGGAGAGGAAAGTCAGTAACCACCTCCGGAGATAGCTGGGGTTACCAAAGAGCCTAAGCAGCATTGCACTCTATGGGAGCAATAACAAATTGCAGCTGCCCTTTAAATCTTTGGAGGAGGAGTTCATGGCGACCAGAGCTGGAGAGGTGGTGCTGTACAGGGACTCCAGCGATCCAAAGGTGGCTAATGCTGGAATCCAAGTGAGGACGGGCAGGAAGTGGAAGGCAGAAGAGGCCTTGCAAACGGCAGAAGCTAGGCTGTGCCACAGGGCTCTGGTGGGAGTGGTAACACGGGGCAGAGCTGGCTTAGGTTCCTTTTACACTCCACAAATGAACATTAGGGGGAAGGACAGGAGGCGCCTGGTCCAAGAGGAGATGAGAGCTGCTGTGGAGGAAACAAGATCCTGCAAGGGGGTGGGCATGAGACAACAGGGAGCCTGAACAAGATGGGAAAATGCGCTTGAGAGGAATGTAACCTTGACCGAGATCAGGAAAGCTCAGCCTCACCGCATTAAATTTCTCATCAAGGCAGTGAACGATGTGCTGCCTAGTCCATCGAACCTGCACACTTGGGGCTGAGCAGAGTCACCAGCTTGCCCATTGTGTTCCAATTGGGGCACCTTAGAACACGTCCTAAGCTGCTGCACCACAGCATTAGGAGAAGGGTGCTACCGGTGGAGGCATGACCAAGTCCTGAAGACCATCGCCGAGGCCATCAGCACGGGATTGGCTTGGGCAAAGCAGTTCCGCCTCCCCCTAAGAATATCATTGCCTTGGTGAGGGCTAGGGAGCAGGCTGCCCCAGCTAAAAGCCCACCAGCAGGCATTCTGACCTCTGCAAGAGACTGGCAGCTGCTAGTGGATCTTAAACACCAGCTGAAGTTGCCTAGCCATATTGCGGTCACCAGCCTCATTCCTGATATGTCCTTGTGTCAGAGGCCACCAAGCAAGTGACGCTGCTGGAGTTGACTGGCCTGTGGGAAGACCGCCTGGAAGAAGCCTTTGAGAGGAAGCTTTCCAAGTACACGGGACTGGTGAAAGCCTGTCAGCAATCAGGATGGAGGGTGAAGTGCCTTCCAGTGGAGGTTGGCTGCAGAGGCTTTGCGGCCCGGTCCATCGCCAGAGGCATCACTAGGCATCATTGGGCAACAGAAGAGACAAGCCATCTGCAATACCACCGAAGCAGCAGCGAGGGCCTCAAGATGGCTGTGGCTCAAGAGAGGAGAACCATGGAGTCGTGGTAGCTAGTTTGCCAACTGGACACATGCTGAGGTCTGATCAGCCCCAGCTGGGTCACATGGATGAGGGTGTATGATGTTGAAAGACCCAAACACCCAATGATTCCTTGAATATCATTGATGATGTGTCCAGTCGCATTAGTCGATGTATTTATCTTTATTGAAGTGTTTCCTGCCATTTTCTTACCAGGAAATATAAAGGAAAAAAGGCCTCAAAATGTGAAGTCAACATTTCAAAAATATAAAAGTGATGACAAAAAATGTTCTTGTTTTTAGGTTTGGGATCACAACATGTTTTTTGTTAATTAAAGCTAATTAAACTTTTTAAATTAAATAATGTTTTAACATAACCTATAAACTCAGTCTTGGAATTATGATTCTTTGATCTGAATTATAAAACTCTTTCCATCTGTGCTTCATCTAAAATGTAAATTGTAAATGTTAATGTAAGCCGAAAACCTTTCAGATTGGTTTTTGAAGTTTTTTTTAACCTTGTTAGCCGTGCAGAAGCAAAGATGTGACTGTGCACCCCCTGCAGGTAGAGATAAGTCAGGTCGAACCAGAAGGTAATATGATGAGTTTCGGGGTGTAATTATGTAACTTATGTGTGTTCGTTTGTGGGTTCTCAGAGAAAACCTAGTAATCAGCTAGAAAGACAGAGAGAGAGAGAGAGAGAGAGAGAGAGAGAGAGAGAGAGATGCCTGTTTTACGTGTGAATAACACTTAGTGAATGTTAAAGTTATCATGTGTGTCTTTGAGTAACACTGCAAACAATGAAGCAGCTGAGCAGTGCAAAGTGAAAATTAATACACAGAATGAATTGTCCACCGGTCTCTGAGTCATCAGCATCTTAAACCCTAGAGTGGTTAAAACTACGTCTAAAAACATGGCTTAGTGACGTTCATTTACTTCCTGTCCTCAAGAAGGTACGGTAGGCCTCCGTTTATTGCGATGGTTCAGTTCTGGTCGTTCCCGTGGATCTTGAAAATCTGCGATTTATTGATGCGGTTTTAAAATCCTATGAATGATATTACATGCTCTAAAATCTGATTGCAAAACACATTGTATAGGCAGCCTTACGCATTAATACAGTAATAATGCAGTAACACGTCGTAATGATTAAGTACAAACTTTTTAAATTTGTACTGTGATAATTCATTTATTTATTCATTCATTCATCGTCTTCTGCTTCTTCGGGGGTTGGGTTGTGGGGGCAGCAACCTAAGCAAAGAGGTCCAGACATCCCTCTCCCCCGCCACTTCTTCCAGCTCTTCCGGGCGACACCGAGGCATTCCCGGACAAGTCGAGAGACATAGTCCCTCCAGCGTGTTCTAGGTCGACCCCGATGTCTCTTCCCGGTTGGACATGCCCGAAACACCACACCAGGGAGGTGTTAGCGAGGCATTCTAACCAGATACCTGAGCCACCTCAACTGGCTCCTCTCAATGCGGAGGAGCAGTGGATCTACTCCGAACTCTTCCGGATGGTAGAGCTTCTCACCTTACCTCTAAGGGAGAGCCCCACCACTTGGCGAAGGTAGCTCATTTCAGCTGCTTGTAGTACTGCTAGTAGTAGATCAGGACCAGGCATTAAACACCAGAAACTACCAGAGAGTGATATATGGCCAGCAACTGGAGACCAAATGCAACATGTGTTCACAGCATGAAGAGACAGTGGACCACAGAGTCCCCAATTAAGACAACCACATCACCATCACGTAGGACATGACAGTCAATACTGAAAGATCTATAGCTCTGAAAGCTTTCTTGATCTTTTCTACCACGTCCTTCATTATTGTACCACCCATCCAGAAAGTATCAGAGAGAGTTACAGGGACAGCGACTCAGAAGATCAGCATGCTGCGATCATCAAGCTCTCAAAGTCCATGATTCAGGCAATTAGCATCAACTCAGTGAGATGGCAGCCTTGTTGGGTTTCCAGTGGTGGGAAATCACGGACACAGGACAACCGTCCAAGCCATGTTACACGACTATGGTGCTTTGCTCGGGAGTTCTACTATTGTCCAGTTGACGCTTTATAAAAAACAAACAAACAAACAAACAAACAAACAAACAAACAAAAACCTTCTTGAACCCTCCTGCTTGAAGGTGTAGAATTCATAATGAGGGGGTAAATATAGGAATGTTCAAGTCAGCTGGACATTGAAGACATCAAGTTCAACATCCAAGTAAAATGAAGACCAACCTATACCTGAACCTGACTCTGGAGCAAAGGGCACACGGCAAAGACAGAACATGCCCTGAATAGCTCACACACACACACACACAAACACACACACACACACACACACACACACACACACACACACACACACACACACACACACACACACACACACAGGAACAATTCAGAGCAGCCAGTTAGACTAATGTGTATGCATTTGGACTGCAGGAGGACCTACCCAAGTACAGGGTGCACATGCAAACTTCGCACAGAAATATCGGGACTCTCTTCCTGTGAGGTGAACATGATGCCACCTCGCTTTCTAAAATTAAGCACGATAGACATTGTGATGTAAAAATACAAAAAGAAACGCTGACAATATTGGTTTCTGCTGTAGGCATGGTGTCACTCTCTGTCAATCTTGTTTGTCTTTGTTTTCTGATGATGTGGAACTTGCATTAAAAATAGATGATGTTGCCAACACTTGTTAACAACACCCTCATTCATATGCTCCATTCTGCAAAATCACACTCTGGTGAACACTTTTAATGAAAGTATAATGGAACTAATTTAAGCAACTAATCAGGGAGCAATGTTATATGGCAAACTGCACTCCTGGTACGGGTGAATGGTGATATCTCAGCCTGTTGCAGCTTCATGAACAAAAATAAATAAATTAATAAATGAATGAATAAAGGGGGAGGGGGGGGTAATGAAACTAGATGAGATGAAATGGGAGAGGAAGAAGTACACCAACATCCCACAGTGTTCATCACTTATCCTCTTTAACACACACTTACACAGACCATAAATAGTAAAAGATGATTTAATGATGACATTGGAGGATAATGTGTCGTCTGGGGGAGGAGAGCAAAGTGGAATGGATTGGCTCAATAAGAGGCCATCATACACTGCTGACACACACATTATTAAAATGGATTCAAGGTGGCCATTTTTAGGGTAATACTCTCCTGAAAGGGCACAAATGACTCAGTAAACTTTTGCTTCCTAGTAGTATAGCATATCGTCAAAGGTATACTGTATATATCCTCACACATACACACACACGGTGATACCTTGACTTGCACAATTAACACAATTAATCCATTCTGAGGGCAAGCTTAATCAATAAATCAAAATGTCCGTTAGAAAAAAACAAAAATTCTCATTGGAAATAATAAAAAACTAACCCCCTCCCAAACTCATATAACCTGACACAAACACATATATTTGACCTAATATATTAAAGATAAACATACAAAACCAGTAAATATTTCATAATAATACATGTATATTAACTGTACTAAAAATTAATAATAGATAATAATAAAACAGAATAAACAATAAGTCAAATAACCCTTCCAATCCTCGACTGCATGAGGTGGTACGTAACAGAGAAGGAGGAGGAAAATTTTGTGCGTGTGCATGCCACTAATGCCAGCAAGGAAAGGCTCGTGGTGAGCTTCCACAAGGCCAGTGCTTCTCAAATAGTGGGGCACTTGGTGTGATGCCAGGGGGGCACGTATGACCCTGGGGAACATGCTTTGTCGCCGTACTGTACTTCAATTAAGTACAATTGCACAATGGTGTAGGGAGAGCAGCACTGCCACCATATATATATATATATATATATATATATATATATATATATATATATATATACATGCCCGTGGACTCATATGTTTTACTCATGTAAAAATGTATGCACATATATACATGTATCGATACCAATATTTAAAAAAACCCGCCCCCGAATATGTAATGAACACCACCCCATCTAGAGAACGCCATGTTCATCGACATAGTACCGCCCACAGCACTTTGTAATCATTCTTCTATAATCACCTGAAGAGAGAGGATGGTTTCACCACCCCTCGAAACAGATCTGTAGTGATAAATGGAGTTTCAATAGAAAGTCTTTGTCCTGTCCTTTTATTTTTGTTATTTGCTCTACCAAAAAGTATTGCGCACTCTCCTACGGAAGGATCTACTCAGAAAATCCTGTCTCTCTCTCTCTCTCTCTCTCTCTCTATATATATATATATATATATATATTCCTTGCTACTTTGTGTGTGTGTGTGTGTGTGTGCGTGTGTGTGTGTATTTATAAAGGGATTCCTTGCTACTTTGCGCTTCAATTCATGTGGCTTCAGTGCATCATGTTTTTTAAAAAATATTCATCAAATTAAAAAATAAGGATATTAAGAAAGAATATGGGAAAAGTTAAAGAAAATGCCACAAAACAAGGCCAATCTGTGTGCGTGTGTGTCTGTATAGCTGTGTGTATTTATATTTTATTTACATCTTATGCATTATTTTTTGAATGTTTCATTATTATTATAAGCATTTATAGCGTTGGATATGTATTTATTGATATTATGTACACATATGCATGTACATATATACGTCAGCCAGGGGGGGTTGATCCTACTTAGCGGGATTTTGCGGTTGCGGGGGGATCTCAGTCCCAATTAACCGCAAAAAGTGAGGGATTCCTGTATATATATATGTACACATGTTCAGAAAATGCCATCTGACCATCAAAATCATAATTGCAGTTCATACAAGCTTGATTCTAAGGTGAGCTTGTATTCTTTCTTCCTTTGATTCAAAACATGTCCTGCAGCCTCAATGCTCGTCCACATTTTGCATGGTTTTTAATTCCCTTGCTAATGAGTGACCGAATCGAGCAGACACATGATACTAAAGGGGCCAATTTCAGACTTTTCCTTGAAAGAAACAGAAAGAAACACCAAAGTCTTTTAATATCCGTCTGAATATTCCCTTTTCCTTACATCATGCATAGAACTAAAGGAATATTGTTCCAAAAAGCAGCAAATTAAAATTCTTGTCATGACAAAAGACTCTCAGGTTCAAATCATTAAGCATAAGTCCCCTCTTAAGGCTTGCTTGTCTTCAGCCCTGGAATAAACAGTGGTGACAAAAGTAAGCCATAATCAATACCGTCTCAGACACAGGGCTATGGGTGAGGCTCATTCAATATCATTAACAAATAACCTGGCAACCAGAGCCATTATGCACTGAAAACAAAAAATGGATAACCGGAATTGATGTCTGAGCTAATGCTATGTTTTATTTCCCTTCAGAGTCTCCCCTGTCTTTCTAATTGCTTTAATATCTGGAGAAGGTGTGTGGACTGATCAGTCATGCTTATCAGAGGGGAAACAGGGCTTTCCTTGCTTACCAATAGATAAACCGTGCGGGCCGGGCTGGGGGGTGTGTGCGCACGACTAGGGCCATTCTAACCGAGGATTAATTCGAATTTACTTCACAAAAGACACGTTAAATCTAACATACAGCAAACGTGTAGGTTCTTTAAAAATGTGACCTTGTACACTTTTGTACATTCTCAGTAATTAACCTGAACAAGACTTTATCGTATTTTTGTCTCTGTCCTCATTCTGTGCATGCTCATTAACCTGAGAAAAAGAATAGAAGCATATTAAGCATGAAGCATTGCGGCACAATTGCAGAGAGTGGAGGTGGATACAATTGCAGAAATCTCTATTTAAATAAGGCAGAAAACAAACATGTGACTGAAATGCACAAGACAGACTATCAGCATAAGCAAGAACAATACCATGAGGCATCAGCAAAACACAACTCAGCATAGTGCAAAAAAAAAAAACAAACAAAAAACCTTTAGATGAAAACAACCCAAATCTGGAACTTAAAGGATTACTTATAGAGATTTGTCCTTTTCCGTGTGGTTTCAAGAATAAGCAAAAATCAGCAATAATCTTCACGGAATCATGTTATTATGTTATTAAACAGGCAAACCTAAGCAATAGAGACGGTCCGTCCCGAGAGTGAAAGCTTGGCTCCTGACCTCCGTACAATGAGAAACATGAATTTCGTGATAATGATGAAGCCCTTCTTCTGTGGTTTCGCTTCTGTTATTATAGCTCAGAGTTTAACACAAAAAACTAGTCTATGCTAACGATAGCATTATGGCGTTCGGCTCCAAAAACAAAAACACCTAAAACAAAGGCGACAGGCTATTTTTATTTTTTTTTTGCAAATAAGTTACACTTTTATTTTCTTACATACAGTATTTACATATTCTTACACGTTTATTATGTATTTTCTTTCACTATGTGAATGAGCTTTAACATGGTAGCTGAAGCCACGTCCAGATAAAACAGGTTCATCTAATAAATCAGCGAAAGCATTTTTTTTTTTGCTAGCAAGAAAAATAAATGAATGCTCTATACAGAAATTACGCATTCTATCTATAAACAAAGTCTGGCCTGGTCATTTTGACTCCTCTAGCCTGTTCCTGGTGATGCTCAGAAGATTCTGACAGGGTGTGGACAGCTATCCCGTCTTCAAAGGCCTGGAATGTTTGTTTTCACTCGGATTTATATTTCCCAGCGTTTTATCCATCTGACACGTCGCCGTTGTGTTTGGGAGCAGCACAGCTATTGTCACCACGACATGTGTATGATATATAATCAAAGATTTTGGTACAGTGGATGCACTGGCTGTTTACAGGGTCACGTTCAGATATAATCACTCAGGCTTTCGTATATATAAATAAATAAATAAGTAAATAAATAAATAATATTTTTAAAAAAGTAATACGATTCTTATTTCATTAAACATATACTAAAATAATTAAAATCACGCAGAACGAAATTCACTCATTCATTCCCTCACCAAACCGTTTAATCCTACTAAGGTCACAGGAAGGCTGGAGCTTTGTCAGCTGACACTGCGAATACCACACACTGGCATTTCAATTAACACTCTTATCCAGGATTCAATTTGGAACAGCCAGTTAGCCTAATGTGCATGTCTTTGGACTGTGGAAGGAAACCACTGTACCTGGAGAAAACCCACCCAAGCACATGCATACTCCACACAGAAACGCCCGAGCCTGGGACCCAAACCTTCTTACTCTGAGGCGGACGTACTACCCACTACCCCACTGTGCCAACCCAGACAGAAAACAATGTTATGGAAAATCTATTGTCGGCACCCTTTAAAAAAACCACGATTAAGCAGTGCTGACAAAACTTCAGCTGCACATGACCATAGACATGTGAATTGATGCAGTGGCTTATGGGTAGTGTAGTCTGAAAATCCTGCTAAAAAAAACAATGTGACAACAGATAGGAAACTTGAATTGCCAAAGATATTTAAGATGTGACTTCATTTTTATGAAGATGACATGCACCGAGGTGTGTGGGCTGACATTACTTACCGTACAGCCTTTGTTGTAGTAGATAGATGTGATCAAAGCGTGTAGTGTAGAAGGCTGACTTGAGATTGGACTTTTCAAGTCGGTGAATTCTAGGTTTTAGTGGGTTAACATGTGACTGAACTCTGTGGCATAGTAAATTGGCATGTTATTGGACTCTGTGGTGTACACTGCTGCTGTAGTACACTGACATGTGATTGGATTTGTAATATATTAGGGTGGCATAATTGAAGTCTGTGGTGTAGTAGCGTGATATGATTGCACTATATGATAAAGTAGGTTGAAAACTGATCAGACTGTGTACAATAGGAGGTTAAAATGTGATCAGACTTGGTCTTGGAGTAGGTTAAATTTTGATAGGATCATAGCAAGTCACGATGTCACTAGACCAACCGTGTGGTGCTGTAGGCTGGGTGATATAAAGCCATACTGAGTCACAGCGGGATATCAACAGTGTCAACCTGTGGGTCTTTACACCACATATGGGCTTTTCGTCATCCCATCAGGCCCAGATATTGTCCATGGAGACTTTCAAATTCTAGTTCTTAAAATCAATAGAATGAAAATTCTATGTATTATAACACATCTACCGAGTGCAAGTGTTTTAACGGTACACTAGTAAAACACAATCCATCATACACAGCTCAAAATTTCCCCGTTAACACTCCTACCAGCTTATAAGAATAAGAGAGAAATAAAATCAAGAGAAAATAAATAATTTTTGAACCTATTTCTCTTTTGTTTGTGTTTATTTTGATGACAGTATCTGCACCATAATCGCTTTAAGCCTGGATCAAAAACTAAGAAGTGAAAAAAAAAAAAAAAATCATGAGATTAACCTCCTTTAATATTATAATTTAAATCAAGGCTTGTAAAATGCTGCTTTAAACAAAACTTTCTCTGATCACTCACTCATCTTGTCCCTCACTCAACAGACAAGATAAACCGTTTAATACTTTTCGGGTCACTTTTCGGAGGCTGACGACACGCTGAACAGCTCAACACACCATTACCGAGTCAACATACACATAGAAGTACTCACAGTCACTCCTGGGGCAAGTTAGAAAAGCAATTATCCGACAATCTATATCTTTAGAATGTGGGAGGAAACCAGAGTACCCAGAGGAAATCCATGCAAGCACGAGCAGAACGAGCAAACGTCACAGAAATTGAAGAGACTCGAACCAAAGACCTTCTTGCAGTGAGGCGGACCCCAGCGTGGCACCCTTTCTCTGGTTAATAAGCCAGCAAAGGAGACACTTTTTTGTTCAATATTAAATTGAGATTTGTGAAAACCACGGTGGGGATTTAGGCCAAGAACAGACCAATTATGAGTAGGACTAAAGCCAGGGGTATCAGCTGAGATTGATGCATTTTAATTAAACCAGAGTGACACTGAGCAAATCTTATGAGCTCATAAAAATCATAAGCCTGCACTAAGATAAGGAATCTAGTCTATATAACTCCCCAAGGTTGTTTATTTGCACAATTAGCTGCTATGATTCATACATCATTATTTTAAACGTATTCAGTGGGAGTTGCTTTAATATCTGATAGATTGTCCAGCAGAGAGAATAAAGACGAGCAAGCTGTGTCTACGCTGGGTTTATTGTTTAGTCTATGTTTATAGTGACAGTGATGTGGGTGGATTGTTCCTATTCTAATTGAACACAGTAATGTCACTTGGGACAGTTTCATTTGCCTTTCAGGGGATCGGCATCAACTCCTACTTGCTAAGTCAGCTCATTGAAACTAAATAAGTAGGAGGATTGTAATATAAGTGCATTTACAACCTGGACAAGAAGGTTCAACCTTTTGCTGCTGCTGCTGCTGTTGTTGTTGTTGTTGTTGTTGTTGTTGTTGTTGCGTGTATGACTGCTATAAAAGGCTTTTTTTTTCCTATCATATTTGGAAAAGTTCGGTTCTTTCAAAATCCATAACTTGTCTCAGTTAGCTATTGGATGCTTCCCAGCAGCTGATCAACAAAGCTATACGTGTTCATATGGAAAAAGAGATGAGTTCACATGGAGGGCTTGCGGTACACTCACAGGGGCCTTGGGTTACAGATTTTAAAACTCCTCACACATGAACAATTTAATTTGCAATGATTGATGTTGAGAAATATTAAGGAATTCTGTTGGCTTTTCCAACTGAGACACATGTTTTTATTTGGGAAATTAACAAGTAGAACAGGGTAGTGCTGTGTTTGCTGTTGTTTGTAAGTAGTGCTATGCAAGCGGTAATAATGCTGTATTCCACCATTGCAGATTTACAGAGACTGTAATGAGACACAGAAGAAAAAAAACATGTATAGTGAACCCTCACTTTTC
This sequence comes from Plotosus lineatus, assembly GCA_024760905.1. Lineage (NCBI taxonomy): Eukaryota > Metazoa > Chordata > Actinopteri > Siluriformes > Plotosidae > Plotosus > Plotosus lineatus. The sequence continues at coordinate 4,667,258 of CM045750.1, read as the reverse complement.
GTAGTTAATGGCGATTGAGACCCTCTGTGAATGCCGAATTTTTGCGAAGTAGTATCGACCCCCTGACTGATGTATACGTACATCTATACAGGCGGCCCTCTACTTACGAAAACCTCTGAATACGAAAAATCCAGGTTATGAAAAATATTTTCCTAAATTTTCCTCCTCATCAGTTCATTTTCTGTAACCGCTTAATCCTAATTTAGGTCGCGGGGAGGCTGGTGCCCATCCCAGCCAACTTCGGGCGAGGACAGAGTACACCCTGGACAGCTCGCCAGGCCATCGCAGGGCGGAAACACGCCGACGGCTTTGCAGCTACTCTTTACGAAAGTCAGCAATGGTTCTTTTATATACCTCACACCATAGACAGTGAGAGACATGGCCCGCCTTTGATAACCCAGTTAGCTGCACTGGGGGGGACAGTGACAACCTTGTGGAGAGTGGGACTCGAACCCCAGCACCCTATACCACTAGACCACCACTGCCCTAAATTTTCCTCCTTTTTTTACGAAAACAACCTCTTTTTACGAAAAGTGCCAAACGCGCCATTCAAAAATTCAAATGCACCATTCAAACGTTCAAACAATGTGCAAGTTACTCTCTCATTGGCTGTCTCCCAACATTCTGCCCTGCTGGCCTCCCATTGGCCAGGAGGCAGCTGAACTGTACTCATACTTCCTGTACCCATACTTCCTGTTTGTCACACGCGTGAAGGAGAGTTGAACAGGACTGTTGGCTCGTGAGTTTTTTTGAGAGTGATCATTGCAGCATTGTATTTCGTTATCTATCATGGACCCCAAGAAAGTGATTCCCGGTGACACCAAAAAGAAGAAGCGGGCTCCGTTATCAATCAAAGTGAAGCAGGAGATTATAAAAAAATACGAAAGTGGGATGCGGTTGAGCGAAATCGCAAAGGAGTATGTCCGAAACCCCTCTACAATCAGGATGATATCGAAGTGGAAGGAGACCTTTAAAGCGGCGATACAGTGACAGAGGTGATTATTTCCGAACGATATTGAAGCAGAAGGAGGCATTAAAAGTGGAGATACAGTGAAAAGCAGAGTGCTCCATGGGACACGACCTCCAATCTTGCAAAGAAGCAAGATACTATTGAATCCTGACCTCAGATCTTTCAAACAGGTGCTGTAATTCCACTTTAAATACAACACCCCATCTCAAAAGCTCCGGCAGCTGCGCGCTGCGTGTTGGCAAAGCGAGAGAGAGAGAGAGAGAGAGAGAGAGAGAGAGAGAGAGAGAGAGAGAGAGAGTGTTGTGTGTGTGTGTGTGTGTGAGCGAGAGAGAGACAGAGAGAGAGAGAGAGAGAGAGAGAGAGTGTTGTGTGTGTGTGTGTGTGTGAGCGAGAGAGAGACAGAGAGAGAGGGAGAGAGAGAGAGAGAGAGAGAGAGAGAGTTGTGTGTGTGTGTGTGTGTGTGTGTGTGTGAGCTAGAGAGACAGAGAGAGAGAGAGAGAGAGAGAGAGAGAGAGCGAGAGAGAGAGAGAGTGTGGGTGTGTGTGAGTGTGTGTGTGTGTGTGTGTGTGTGAGAGCGAGAGAGAGAGAGAGAGAGAGAGAGAGAGAGAGAGAGAGAGAGAGAGAGTGTGTGTGTGTGTGTGTGTGTGTGTGTGAGTGAGAGAGAGACAGAGAGAGAGGGAGAGAGAGAGAGAGAGAGTGTTGTGTGTGTGTGTGTGTGTGTGTGTGTGTGTGTGTGTGTGTGTGTGTGTGTGTGAGCGAGAGAGAGACAGAGAGAGAGAGAGAGAGAGAGAGAGAGAGAGAGAGAGTGTTGTGAGTGTATGTACGTGCATTAATAAAAATGTTTAATAATGGTTTAATTAATAAATATGTTAATAAAATGGTTTAATGGATTAATAAATAATTTTCTTTTACTTTTAACAAATATTTCATGCATATTTCATACAAAATTGGTGTACTTTTATCATTTTTAAAGGGTTTATGGGGTAGTCTTGGGAGCCTTGGAACGAATCAGGCGTTTTACATGTAAAATGCGCCTCTACTTACGAAAACTCCAGGTTACGAAAACTGTGTTGGAACGACGGATTAATTTCGTAAGAAGAGGGTCGATTGCATGTGCATATAATATCAATAAATCATATTCAACACTATAAATGCTTTTAATTGTTATTATAAAATACCTATGTGTAATTGTGCATAAAGCATAAGAAATGTATTTTTGGAACTTTTAATGAAATTTAAATTACAGGCTCAACTCACTTAATGAAATGCTGGAATGGCGTGCTACGGCCACATAGCTACTGCCTTCCTTAATCATGTCTAATAATTTCATTTTTATCTTGCAGGGTCATCATCTTTCGCTTCTTCTTCGGTTCAGAGGAAGATCTAGGAGGAGGAGGACGTACAGGAGCCAATTTCAAGGGTGTCACAAACACTTATTTTGCACAAACAAATATCATTGTATTAAACAACACAGACAGTTCCGCGGCACGGCCGTACACCAGCAGCATTCCACAGAAGGGACGCTGGGATGCCGGATGCTGGGAAATTCGTCTCGACCAATCAGCTTGCGAGATTTCAGAGCCGAGCCAACCCGAGCACCAAACCCAAGTCGGTAGCGACCTTGCAGCATTTTCATTATTTTCCCTAAATTTCCTTATTTTTAATTTTTCAATGAATATTTTTGAAAAACCCACAATGCACCGAAGCTGTAGAAACTAAAGCACGAAGTAGCGAGGGATCACTGTCAGGTGCACTCGAGAAAAACTAATAAGACTGGTTATTGTTTGAGATTTTTAGTGCTGTCTCCTTCTTATATGGGAACAGTACTATGCGGAGTCTGATTGGCTGTTGCAAAGTCTAACTTTTGTCATAAGGGACTGGCCAATAACTCTTTTCTCAGTCTATCAACACTCAACAAAAACACAAACTGCAAAAAAAAAAAAGTCAATCTTTTCTCTTTTGTCTTGCTCTATATTTTCATCTCACCTTCGTCCTGGCTTAATAAATCCCACACGTTGTGTCACGGATGCAAGTGTTGATTTGGTTCAATAAACACAACCTTAATTTTAAACCCTTCATCTGGCATCAACACCATAGTGCCCACCCTCCACCCCCCCAGTGCACCAAAAATGGAGTGGTCAGTACAGGGAAATTCCAGGGCTCAGCCTTGATGCGCTGACCTCACTATTACTTGGTCAATACACAAAAGTCTTGGTCGGGAATATCCCTGTACTGCCCTCACACTCAATTACTAAGGGGTATGAGGTGACCTCATAACCACATACATCATCATTATCATCATCTTCTTATTCTGCTTTTTCCGGGGTCAGGACGCGGGGGCAGCAACCTAAGTAATGAGGTCCAGATGTCCCTCTCCCCATGCCACTTCCTCCAGCCCTTCCGGGGTGGGGTGAGGGGGGGGGGGGGTCGAGGTGTTCTCAGACAAGACAACAGACATAGTCCCTCCACCGTGTTCTAGGTCGACCCCGGGGTCTCTTCCCGGTTGGACACGCCCGAAACACCACACCAGGGAGACGTTCGGGAGGCATTCTGACCAGATGCCCGAGCCACCTCAACTGGCCCCTGTCAATGCAGAGGAGCAGCAGTTCTACTCTGAGCTCTCCCTGGATGGTAGAGCTCCTCACCTTATCTCTAAGGGAGAACCCCGCCACCCCACCCACGAAGGAAGCTCTTTTCAGCCGCTTGTGTCCACGATCTTGTTCTTTTGGTCACTACCCAAAGCTCGTGACCATCGGTGAGGATTGGCCTGTAGATTGACTGGTAAATTGAGAGTTTTGCCTTGTGGCTCAGCTCCATCTTCACCACGACGGACCGGTACAGGCTCCACTTTACAACGGAGGATGCAGAGCTCCATGTGTCGATCTCTCGCTCCATTTTGAAGGTAAATGACAATGAAGGTTAGTGCGGATCAACTTATTATTTGCAGAGATTTAAAGTTATTTTTATTCATCATTATCTACACACATGAATTAATAATTGTATTATCTTTAACCATTGTAACGATTCTCTATGTAAAGAGGAAGCCGTTGAGTTGCCATCAGCGTGTTTTTGTCCTGCAATGGCTTGGTGAGCTGTCCAGCCCTCTGTACTCCACCATTGCCCAGAGTCGGTTGAGGTGGACGCCAGCCTTCCTGCAACCCTATTTAGTATTAAACGGTTCATAAAATGCATAATGAAGCTTTGAAGGGAGTTTTTGGGTCACCTGTTTTTTGTGGGGCAGTGGTGGTCTAGTGGTATAGGGCGCCGGATCGCTGATCCAAAGGTTGGGGGTTTGAGTCCCACTGTCCACAAGGTTGTCACTGTCCCCCCCAGTGCAGCTAACTGGGTTATCAAAGGCGGGCCATGTCTCTCACTGTCTATGGTGTGAGGCATGTAAAAGAACCATTGCTGACTTTCGACAAGAGTAGCTGCAACGCCGTCGGTGTGTTTCCGCCCTGCGATGGCCTGGCGAGCTGTCCAGGGTGTACTCTGCCCTCGCCCGAAGTTGGCTGGGATGGGCGCCAGCCTCCCCACGACCCAAGTTAGGATTAAGCAGTTACAGAAAATGAACTGATAATAATAATAATAATAATAATAATAATAATAATAATGCAGTAACAGGCTGGGATGGGCACTAGCCTCCCTGCGATCCTAATTAGGATTAAGCGGTTACAGAAACTGAACTGAACTGTTTTTTGTTTTTTTTGTTTGTTTGGCACCTGCAAAGGAATGGTATAGAACAAAAATGCATTGCATTTACATATAAATACCGACATTAAATTAAATCTCTCAATATAAAGATTTTTACAAAGCACAGTAAACAATAAAAAAACAACAAAAAAACAAAAAAAAACCAAACAAACAAACAAAAACTTATATTAGGTTTGACGATTCATTCATTAATTTTCTGAACTGCTTAATCCTAATTAGGGTCGTGGGGAGGCTTGCACCCATCTGAGCCAATTCTGGGCAAGGGCAGAGTACACCCTGGCTGGCTCGCCAGGCCATCACAGCGCAGAAACATACAGGTGGCTATGAAGCGCCGCGTGTCGAAAGTCAGAAATGGTTCTTTTACATGAACCTCACACCATAAACAGTGAGAGACATGGCCGGCCTTTGAAAACCCAGTTAGTGCACTCGAGGGACGGTGACAACCTGCGGAGAATGGGGCTTGAACCCTCAGCCTTAGGATCAGTGATCCAACACCTTTACCACCAGACCACCAGTGCCCAGGTTTGATGACTTTTTGTAAAAAAAAAAAAAAAAAAAAAAAAGAATCAGGTCGAGTTTTTTCAGTTTTACAAGTCCAGTATGTAACGGGTCTCTTCCAGAACCAGCCACTTTTCTCCTGGAAATATTGACTGTCACAC
>CM045750.1:4654418-4656918 GCA_024760905.1 Plotosus lineatus | reverse complement strand
GCTCTGACCACTGCACCACCATTCACCCACAGTTTAATTCTAAATATAAGAAATTACTAGAAATGGTCCCCAGTTTCTCCCCGAATTCATACTGGATTTACTAACAATGAAAACAACTAGCATAAAGGAAATCGATTCCAAAAAGACAGCAGATAGCAGATGGGTCAGTACGTACAGAGAAACAAAATATTGTAGAAAAGAGAATGAAAAGAAAAAAGTTCAAGGAGAAAATAAAACACAGGGAAGCCGTCCACTCTGGGGGCCAACAGACGAACTTCAGGCTGGGGCATCGCGCCCTGTTTGCATGATGTCTGAGATTCGAAATGGGATCCAGTCCAGAAAGGGCCGCCACAGCCTATCAAAAGAGCTTTTGTTTCCTTTCAAGGCTGGGTTCAATCGCCCCATTGGTATAAATGTCTCCGCATGCCACTGCTTTACAGTTGGGGGGGCTTTGGTTTAATCGCTTTTTCCCTTTTACTCGGGAGTCGCCACAGCGAATCATCTGATTCGCACGTTTGATTTGGCAGAGGTTTTTACGTCAGATGCCCTTCCTGTCACAACCCTTTATAGCAAGGGGCAGAAACACGCTGACGACTTTGCAGCTCCTCTTTACGAAAGTCAGCAATGGTTCTTTTACATCAACCTCTCACCATAGACAGTGACAGACATGGCCCACCTTTGATAACCCAGTTAGCTGCACTTGGGGGGGCAGTGACAACCTTGTGGAGAGTGGGACTCGAACCCCCAACTTTTTGGATCAGCGATCCAGCGCCCTATACCACTAGACCACCACTGCCCCACTGCCCCAATGCCCACTGCATTGTTGTCCTCTATATAAGGGATGGAAAAAAACCCTCATTTACAATAATTAATGAAAACAAAGCAGATTCCCTGTTTATATTCCTTCATTCATTCATTTTACACCTTGAACAGCTCACCAGGCCATTCCAGGGCTAAAACACACAACCTCTCGTGCTCACACTTGCACCTCGGTGCAATCTGGAACGGCCAGTTAGTTTACGGTGCATGCTTTCTGACTGTCGGAGGAAGACGGAGTAACAGACATATTCAGATTATTGTTAAAAACTGTAACGTAACGTCCCCGTATCAAGTATAGACATGATATATATATCATTGTATATCATTATATATATTATATAACATTGGGGGCAGTGGTGATATAGGGCGCTTGATCGCTGATCCAAAGTTTAGGGGTTCGAGTCCCACTCTCCACAAGGTTGTCACTGTCCCCCCAAGTGCAGCTAACTGGGTTATCAAAGGCGGGCCATGTCTGTCACTGTCTATGGTGAGAGGTTGATGTAAAAGAACCATTGCTGACTTTCGTAAAGAGGAGCTGCAAAGTCGTCAGCGTGTTTCTGTCCCTTGCTAAAACGGGTTGTGACAGGAAGGGCATCCGACGTAGAAACCTCTGCCACATCAAAAAACGTGCGAATCAGATGATTCACTGTGGCGACTCCCGAGTAAAAGGGAAAAAGCCGAAAGGAAGACTTTATATTATATAACATTATATATCATATAGCTTCGCCAAACACAGCGAAACTGAGACCATATATATATATATATATATATATATATATATATTTTTTTTTTAACACTAGCTATATAACTGATAGATCAATGAGTCAATAGCATGAAGGGATTCTGTTATATACTGCAGCCTGTACGCGAGTCTATACTGCACTTGTTTTAAGTGAGAAACGTTTTCCCCGTTGACCCCGAGACATCAGATCATCTCTCCTCCTCAGTCCCAGATGCCTCTCCGATGCAGTGATGACCTTGATGATATTAGATGCACCGACCGAGAGAATTTATTAAAATCTGGGATTAAATTCTTATTGTGCTGGTATTGTAATAGAGAAGAATCAATAGCTGTCAGTTGATCTTGTGGGCTGCTTTATATTATTGAAATGTCGGTCCTGGTCCTGTAGACATGATAGCATGGGATATTAAATTTAAGCCTTCACGAAAGCAGCATTTTGAACACAAATAGATCTCTGATAATAATTGTTTGAACCCCTTCCTCATGCTCTGAAACATGGCCTTGCCCAGTCTGGGAGGGAATGAACTGTTTTGAGTTGTAGGGAGCAGAATTGTAGTGTATTGATTTCTACCAATTTGTTGTGTCTCCAGATTATCTGTACTTTTTATTATTGGGATATTTTTTTTTTACAGGGAGGAGTCTGTCTCGGCCAACATTGGAGAAATGAATGGAACATTCTGGACAGGTCACCAGATCATCACAGGGTCAACACACACACACACACACACACACACACAATTACAAAAATATACACACCAAAGTGTAAAACAACCTAATAGACTAACATGCATGTCTTTGGACTGTGGGAGGAAACTGGAGGATCCAGAGGAAACCCATACAAGCACAGGAAGAACATGCAACACAGAAATGCCCTGCGCTCGCTTCGGACTCGAATTCAGGACCTTCCTGCTTTGTTAATCCAGTGAGATTCATTCATTT
>CM045750.1:4624418-4651918 GCA_024760905.1 Plotosus lineatus | reverse complement strand
GATTTGCAGTCACTTTGTTTATTTGTACTTTTCACATCAACAGCCCAAAGCCTGATTTTGAAGTGAAGGAACTTTAGAACAAACTGTATTCAGTTCATAATCTGTTTAATTTCTGTAACTTTCTCCTCCGCTTGCTGTTCTTGATTCAACTGGCATTTGATGACACGTTTAATAACTGATTGATCTCGCATGTACTTTTGTTACAGGGATGGCGGCACCAGGTTTGGGGAGGTGGTCTGGGGAGGGGCTATATGCGCTTTTGTTTTTGTATCTGTCGAGGCCGGTGTCTCACTGCAGTGCTGGCTTTAATCCATCTACAATAATGTTGAACATGAACAGTATGTGGATCCGATGGCTGACATTCTGCTCAAAGTGCAGCAAGCAGGCCCATCTCAATCGTTCAGTGGAATGTTAGAGGTTTGGGAAAGTCCACAATGCTAAACAAAGTTCTTTTGCATCAACAGATAAAAGGCAATGAAATAGCATTCATCCAGAAGACACACAAATATGTCTGATCATTCTATAGTCCGCAGAAAGATGGGTTTCTCAATCATGCCGCTCATGATTTAATCGTAAAGCCAGCTGTGGCGCTGTCCTGATTCATCACAGTGTCCCGTTTATATACGCAAATGTCATAGCTGAGCTCAACGCGTGCTATGTCAGTCTTACGGTATCATTATATAACACCCCACTGATATTAGCAAATGTTTATGCCCCCAATCATGCTGAGCCGTTTTTGTTCAGTTTTCTCTTCCTTGCCAAATATTGACTCCCATTTTTGCACTGCGGCTGGAGATTTATACTTCTGTCTTCAATTTCTTGACACATCAGCCCGTAAAAAAAGTATGTTATGTCTAAATCCGCAAAAGTTGTGACTCTGTCTCTGGTCCGGTAGATGTACGGATGCACCTGAACCCCAGTGTGCAACAGTATTAATCTCCCCCGCCCATTACACCTACACATGTATTGATTATACAGGATCCTTGGATGATTATTGATCCTGGGAGACAATAAATAATTTCTAATTATTCTGAACTGGGGGTTGGGGGTGGGGAGGTTGGGGTTGGGGGTGGAGTTCGGCAGAAAAAAATCAGCAGGACCCCTCAGAATCCTACTGGACCCCACTTTTTCTCAAACGATTAATTATGTGATAATCTATTATTATTATTATTATTATTATTATTATTATTATTATATTTTAAATTTTTTTCATTCACTTGTTCACCTGTCTATATGTTTGGTATTATGACTGAATAAGAAACACACACGTAAACCAATCATATCATAGACAACTTTTTATTTATTATTCTTCTGATCAAATTAAAGCTTGTTTAATAAATCATATTGTCTTTAATTTGATCGATATGTTTTGGTGTTTGCAATGTAAAATTGTACTCAGGTTAACTTTGTTAATGTCTTTCACATCGTTAGTTACAGTTCAATTATTATTATACTCGCGAATTAGCGGCAAACCCGCAAGTTACCGGCATGTGATTTAAATTTAGCCAATGGCTGAGAGCTTTGATTTCTTCCTCCTGCTGATTGGCTGCAGATGATGTGTACGCCTCTTTTTCTCCTCTTTCGCACACATGTCATCAATATGAGTGCTTGAATTGTGAATTTACGTTTTTTTTTTTTAGTGGGTTTTTAATGATTATTTAAGCCTTATGATGTCACTCAAACGTCCTGCATCTTCTCTAGCTTCTGGTAAGGAGCTTTCATTGAATGTCATGTCTTAGGCAATGGCGGAGTTTGCATTTTACTGAAAAGGCCTTCTGCCTGACACGGGGACCGGCGTTGGGTTGGATTTTTCCAATTATGGGGAACGATGAGCTGGCGCTGATTTCGCTCCCTGGTCTTAATACAGTCTTTCTGTCTGACTTGAATCGATACCCCAACAAACCGATTTCTTTATTGATAACCTGTAACAGGCGGTATAAGCTATCGTTCAATATGGGAGGCATTTAAAGCCCACATGAGAAGACGTCTAATATCTCATGCATCGTATGATACGCAGCTAAGGTCTTTTACTCTCGCAGTCGTATGCATGGTATTCAAGATCTGGAAAAATCAATATACTCTGTCTCCTGCTCCTGTCTTGTGTAAAGAAAAGCTTCTCCTAAAACAGAGTTTGATAACATCTACACTATTAATGCTGAAGAATTGATACTGAACTCTATACACACCCACTTTTTCTTTTTAGGTGATCTTCCCATATCACACTAATTAAAGCACGTAGCTAGAAATGTTCATAGACCAATTACCTCATCGGAGCTAAGAGACACCATGGTCCGTGGTGGCGATGCAGAGTGGAATGAGTCCTGAGCCAGATGGTTTCCCAGTTGAGGTTTTTTTTTTTTAAAGATTCTTTTGCTTCTTAACATGTTCAGTGAATCTCTTTCTTTTGGTATTTTTTTTTTCAAAACATTCTACTCTGCCCAAATCTCTCTGTTTTTAAAAAAGAATAAGAATCCTTGCCGCTGTGGTTCCTACCGTCCTATTTCACCGCTGAACACAGTTGATGTCAAAATATTAGCCGAGGTCCTTACCTGTCGTCTTTACAAAATCTTACCTGATGTCATATCAGCTGATCAAACAGGCTTTATCAGAAATAGCTTCTCATTCTTCAATGAAAGGCAGCTGATTAATATCATACGCCACCCATCCGACACACAAATTCTGGAAATGGTACTATTGTTAGACACAGAAAAGGCCTTTGATAGGGTTCAATGGACTTATCTGTTTTACACCCTGAAAATTTTTCGTTTTTAAGTTAGGTCTGGAGTTTATTTCTTGGATTAAGTTGCAATACACTTCTACAGTCACTTCAGTTCATACTAATAATCCCTTTTTTTTTTTTTTTTTTTTTTTTTTTTTTTAGAATCCTCTTGGATAGGCTGTGGCACAAGACCAGGGTGTCCACTCTTGGCTATTGAGCCATTATCATTAACTCTGGAACACTCCTCACTGATGCATGGCAATGCAATCGAAGGCCAGGGAAAAAAAAAAAAAAAGTCTCATTACCCACAGACAACATACTCTTATTGATATCAGACCCTGGTAAGTCTCTCTCTTATGTGCTTCATGTTTTAGATTCATTCCGTAATCTCTATAGCTATACACTCAATTTGCAGAAAAGCGAATTGTTTCCAATTAACAAGGTCACCCAACAGCATCCGCTTAGTTCTTTCCCTTTTAAAGTCTCAAATAAATTCATGTACCTTGGTGTCAATGTTGTGGATAAACTCTCAAGCCTGTTTTCCGCTAACTACTTAATTCTCTAAAACAGATTGAACTCGGTCTTAAGCACTGGGTCCCACTTTCTGTAGCAGATCTTACAAATTCAATTCCAATGAACATTCTTCTCTAATTTATTTATTTGTTTCAATCCGTCCCCATATACGAAAGAAGCCGCTATGTATTTCTATATTATGCAGATACAGTATCATTCATTCATTTTCTGTAAGCACTTAGTCTTAATTAGGGTCACGAGGGGGCTAGTGCCGATACCAGCCAACTCCAGGTAAGGGCAGAGGCCCTGGACAGCTCGCCAGGCCATCGCAGGGAGGAGAAACACGCTGATGGCTTTGCAGCTACTCTCATCAAAAGTCAGCAATGTTTCTTTGACAATGAACCTCCACCACAGACAGTGAGAGACACGGCCGGCCTTTGATAACCCAGTTAGCTGTACCAGGGGGACAGTGACAACCTTGTGAAGAGTGGTGCTTGAACCCCCAACCCCCCAACTATAGGATCAGTGACCTTTACCACCAGGCCACCATTGCCCAGCAGATGCAGTATGCTACATTATATGTATATATATATATATATATATATATATATATATATATACATATATATATATATATATATATATTATATATATATACATACATATATATATATATATATATATATATATATATATATATATATATATACATATATATATATATATATATATATATATATATATATATATATATATATATAGAGGATTTTCTGAGTAGATCCTTCCGTAGGAGAGTGCTCAATACTTTTTGGTAGAGCAAATAAACAAATTATTATTAAAAGATTATTCTTCTATAATCACCTGAAGAGAGAGGATGGTTTCACCACCCCTCGAAACAGATTTGTAGTGATAAATGGAGTTTCAATAGAAAGTCTTTGTCCTGTCCTTTTATTTTTGTGTATATATATATATATATATATATATATATATATATATATATCTGTCTGTCTGTCTATCGATTGCTATATATCTATATACAGTCGGCCCCCTTCTTACAAAAACCCCTGAATACAAAAAATCCAGTGAGAGACACGGCCGGCCTTTGATAACCCAGTTAGCTGTACCAGGGGGACAGTGATAACCTTGTGGAGAGTGGTGCTTGAACCCCCAACCCCAGAATCAGTGACCTTTACCACCAGGCCACCATTGCCCAGCAGATGCAGTATGCTACATTTTATATATTTATATATAAATATATTATATATATATATATATATATATATATATATATATATATATATATATATATATATATAATGGCCCCATTGTTCATTGGTTGTATGAGGACCGTCGCACTGACGCACCATCGTGGTTTATTCTAGAAAGCCTGTCTTTTCTACCCTCCTCCTTACCTGCATTGGTCTATTCCCTTCCTCTTTATCTCCGGCAGCCTTTACTAAAAATAGGATTGTGCAGTCAACTCTTAAGATTTGGACACAGATGCGTTGTCACTTTGGATACATGTCTTTTTCTTTAAAAGCCCCAGTCCATTCAAACCATGCTTTTGCTCCCTTTTTTATTAGATAAGTCTTTTTTTTTTTAATTGGAAGGTATTAGGTATTCAGTCATTCTATGACCTCTACTCAAATGATGTTTTCTCCTTATTTGACCAGCTCAGTAACAAATTTCACCTCAGCTTCTTATCCTAAGCTTCTTATCTAATCCTGAGCAGCTTCTGCAGATACCCTCAGATCACAGATTTTTACACAAATCACTAACAAGAATTGCCAGCATTACCACCATGCAACCCACTTGATTTGCTCATAGAACAACCTGAATCCATCAAGAAAATAATCTCCCAATTATATTGCAGGTTTGCTCCAGAGTGGTGTTTCAACCCTCCTTCTGTACGAGCTGATTGAAGCAGGATCTGGGAGAACAAAAACATTAACGAAGCGCCGTGGCCCTCTCTGCTAGGCAGAGTGCATAGCTTATCAATATGTGCTAGATATAGTCTAATGCAATGCAAAATCCTACACCGATCCCTTGAACCAGTCTAAAACTTTCTAGCTACTTTCCTGATGTTGATCCTACCTCCAGCAGATGTGTCGCATTCCCTGCCAGTCATATGTTCTGGATCATGTTGCACAAGTTTTTGGCGTTTGAGCTTTCAGGACGTCTCAGAATATATTGGGGTATAAATTAGCCCTGCCCATTTATAGCTGTTTTTGGAGTCACCGCAGACTATCATAAAATACAACCGAGTACAAAAGCTCTTCGATGGTCTGGCGCGCTGTCCAGGGTGTACTCCGCTCCTCACCCAGAGTCGGCAGAGATAGGTGCCAGCCTCCCTGTGACCCTAATTAGGATTAAACGGTTTAGAAATTGAATGAATGAAGTGCATTGCTTTTTGTTTTAAAACTTTTATTGGTAGACATTTGAACTTAAATGGAAAGATCCTCATGCACCCACCTTGACCTTCTTTAAGTTCTCATTACGGGGTTCCGACAAAAGGTTTTATGACTTGTGGAACCCAGTTTTTAATCTTATTAAAAGATAAAAATCCATCAGCCAGCTGCATCAAGGGTATCATATGCCTACCAGGCTTTCCGCCCAATGTAATCTCTACCTAGAACTGTTTAATGTTTTTTTTTTTTTTCCCCTTTTTCTTGTACGATATTATTTTGGGGTGGAGTGGGGGGTGTTATGGAGATTGCAGTTATTGTGATATCTCTGTCCTTACAATGTTTATGTGTTTACATTGCTGAATTGTTAAATATAACAACAATCTGTTGTCCAATCTTTGGAAAATACTAATGTTTTTTTTTTTTTTTTTTTTCCCCCCAAAATACTTCTTTGTAAATGCAGTTTTCTATTATAATAAAGGTGACGAAATGTAAAAAAAAAAAAAAAAAAAAAAAAAAAACCCTCATCAGATTTGAAATTTGAATGTATATTATATTTATATTATAATGTATATTGTGTTTATGTTCAGCAACACCAGTTTTTTTCCAGTTGTGATCCAGATTGTGCAATTGAAATTTAGCTACTGAAATAAATAAATAAAAAAAAAGAACATGGCCAGTAGGGGGTATTGTGTATTTCATTTTAATAGCTTGGTGTAGGCTTGCACTCTCTCTGTGCTCTTGTCATGCATGCTAAGGCTTGAGTCATCCTCAGCTGCTGGCTGCTGTTAAAAGCTTTGGTTCAAAGCACTTTCCAAAGTAGTTCAGGCTTCACACACCTGCAAATCTCACTTTCTGCAATCAACACGGCATAACAGCAGCGTTCATCCCACTCTCGTACCCTGTCTCTTTCACACAAACATGCATTTACACGCACATACACACACTACGGCAGATGCTGTTCAATCACGCCCCTCGTCTGGGAAAGTGTAATTGCAGGGCGAGTATTACCAGCTTGGTACTGAGTGCAGAGGTGCACAAATGAATTAAAGACCGCTTTACAGGAAGATACAGGCACAAGGTGAAGAGTTCAACGAGCTACAAATCTGCTCTGGCCCTCAGAACAAAATGCATGGGTTCACGTCTTAGAAAACAAACAACTCATTGTGTGTGAGCTTTATCTAATAAACACGCGCAGTGATGCAATGTACTGTTCACAAGGAAGAATACGCTCAGAGGTTACCAAATGTAGTTCTGAATGACCCCGTGTTCGGCACATTTTAGCATTTTCTCTGATTCTCACACACCTTGATTTAACTGATACATTAATTACCAGCTCTTTATCAATTGCAGTGGTTGCATTATAGCAGGATATACTACTCATTCATGCATTCGTTTTCTGAACCACTTAATCCTAATTAGGGTCACAGGGTGGCTGGCGCCCATCTCAGCCGACTCTGGTGAGAGCATGCTAATCCAGCACCTTACCACTGTGCCACCACTGCCCCAGGATAGACTATATTTAAGGTATTCAGGTCCATATTTGTGTGCTTCTTGGTCTGGCACGTATCACTGACTCATATGTATTTGTACTCCGTGTTGATTCAGACTTAAACATTACAAAAAAAAAAAAAAAATCCATCTTTCACCCAGTCTGGGCTGAGGTAGCCTCCACCCTCCCTGCGCACAGAGAACGGTAGGATTAAGTGGTTTGGAACTGAATAAGTAAGTCCATCGTCTACATTAGTAAAATAAATGTCTAAAACCTCAGTTCAGTTCATTTTCTGTACCCGTTTAATCCTAATTAGGGTCGCGGGGAGGCTGGTGCCCATCCCAGCCGACTCAGGGCGAGGGCAGAGTACACCCTGGACAGCTCGCCAGACCATCGC
The DNA here is from genome assembly GCA_024760905.1 of Plotosus lineatus. NCBI lineage: Eukaryota > Metazoa > Chordata > Actinopteri > Siluriformes > Plotosidae > Plotosus > Plotosus lineatus. The sequence continues at coordinate 4,644,392 of CM045750.1, read as the reverse complement.
AGGGCGGAAACACGCCGACGGCTTTGCAGTTTACTCTTGTCGAAAGTCAGCAATGGTTCTTTTACATGCCTCACACCATAGACAGTGAGAGACATGGCCGGCCTTTGATAACCCAGTTAGCTGCACTGGGGGGGGACAGTGACAACCTTGTGGAGAGTGGGACTCGAATCCCCAACCTTTGAATCGGTGATCCAGCGCCCTATACCACTAGACCACCACTGCCCCTGTCTAAAACTTAAAAAAGTAAAAAAAAAATCATTATTGTGGTGATAAGTGATCACATGGCCATCCCAGGATGAGACACATGACTTGCTGAGAACATATGTACCATAGATAGAGTGGCTGCAGATCAACAGCTTGTTTTTTTTTTTGTTTTTTTTTTAACAAATCAAAAAAATGGCACGATAGGCCACAGTGGGTGGATCCCTCGCTGTCAGTCAGTGATATCACAGACCCCTCAGGCTCGCTACTCACCTAAAATTTATCAAATGGGCGCATTATCGAGTGATATCACCCAAATCAGATCAGTGCTGATGGACGTTTTGCCCAAAACTGAGGAAAGCACTGCGATGTTCAGGGCAGGGCGTCGTCCAGAATCAGGGTTTGAAAGCTTTGCATTGGTGCTCCAAAGTGCACTCATTGCTATAATATATTTATACTCGACCCAAAATCTGATATCAACCGAGTTTTGAGTTGAGATTTTAATTATTTTTCTTTTACATTTGATATAAAATTATTATTTTCAATATAAATAAATATTTAATATTTAAGTCCAGATTTACCAAGATCTTAAATAATTTGTGCCAAATTCTGTGCACTTGGATCAACCGTCTGTGTTTATAGTGAATATGTTGAAGATGATTTACAAAAAATAAAAAATAAAATAAGAATAATTTGTGTGAGTTACGGTCCCATGAACGAGCGTTGAAAGCAGTATGTAAGTGAGATTGCTTTTATCTTATATTTTTCTTGTTGCTGCACCAAGTTATCCAATAAATCAAATATAAAACAGCAAAGTGGACTTGAAACTCAAGTAAAATGCTGACTAAAGCCAATGAGACTCCCTGAAATACTGTTCAGAATTAGCTATGAATAAATGAATAAATGAATAAATGATTGCTGACATAGGCATCATCATGGGCATAACTTTATTTTAAAGATTGCCTTTGACGAGAAAATCAAATAAAATATTATATTTGCATTTATGTTGTGATATCATCATTCCAGATTTTCTTTTTTTTTTTTTTTTTAAATCCAGAGTACATTCATAAAAGAAAATTATACTTCCAGACTGCATGTGACAACATATACTGTACATGCAGAATAAGACATCTGGCCGTTTGTATTGTGTTCATTTTCATATGTTTTGATGTCGAAGTTTTATCATTATTTGATTAAAATCTTCATCTAAATAAAGTTTTTTTGCGAAGTGCTGAGAACAATTTTGCTATGAAGTATTTTAAACAATGACAAAGACATGTTTACCCTTCATCGCGAGCTTCAGTTTCCCAAGGACGGTTTACAGAGTTCAGATAAAGACAAAACCCCAACAATTAAAATACAACAGTGCTGCAGTCAAATGAAAGAAAAATGATTATGAATAAAGGAAAAAAACAACGCAATCACAACTGACATCTGAAAAATGTTCCCGGATTATTATACTGTAAAAAGAAATTCAGTTTCATAAACATCTATTTCATTTCTCTTTCCAACTTTTCCACAGGAACATTGCCATCATTTGGAAAAAAAAAACAAAACAAAAAAAATGCTTTTAAAACATAGATGCGATGAACCTGCGATAGCATGGTGAGCTGTCCGGGGTGGACTCTGACCTTGCCCACATTTGGTCGAAATGAGCGCCAGTCGGCCCTCGACCCTAATTAGAATGAAGTGGTTGAGAAAATGATTGATGAGATGAGCTTCACGTTTTTCAAACTTAGTAAACAGAATCAGTCTTCGTCTGGAGAAACCCGATGCACACAAACTTAATAAATACTCACCAGATGTATTTAGTTGTAACACAACTGCCATTACCAACATAATGTTCATACCAGGTAAGGAAATAGTACTGAGAAAAAAATAAATAAATAAATAAAAATAATAATAAAAAAAAAAATAATAACAATAATAATAATAACAACAACAACAACAACAACAATAATAATAATAATAATAATAATAATAATAATAAATAAATAAATAAATATCTGGGAAAAATATTTTCTGAAACTGTCCGGCGTCAAAAATAAATAAATAATAAATAAATAAATAAACACAAAATGAACAAGATATCATGTTTTGCTAATTAAAACACTCACAGCAAGAAGGTCCGCGGCTCAGGTCCCAGGTGAGGTGTTTCTATGTGAAGAGTTTGAGTTCATAAACAGGTAAGTCCAATTATTTTAATCATGAGGAAACTATTTAAGTGGCTTTAGAAAGAAAAAAAATTGTGAGATGAGATTTATTTTTCATTTTCTGTACCCGCTTAATCCTAACTTGGGTCGCAGGGAGGCTGGCGCCCATCCTAGCCAACTTCGGATGAGGGCAGAGTACACCCTGGACAGCTCGCTAAGCTATCGCAGGGCGGAAACACGCTGACGGCTTTGCAGCTCCTCTTTACGAAAGTCAGCAATGGTTCTTTTACATCAACCTCTCACCATAGACAGTGAGAGACATGGCCGGCCTTTGATAACCCAGTTAGCTCCACTGGGGGGGGCAGTGACAACCTTGTGCAGAGTGGGACTCGAACCCCCAACCTTCGGATCAGCGATCCGGCGCCTTATACCACTAGACCACCACTGCCCCCGAGATTTATTTTTAAGCCACTGAAACAAAAAATGTTCTTCTTCATAATTAAAACAATTAGACTCATCTGTTTTTGAACTCAAACGGTTCATATAGAGTTTGCATGCTCTCCCCACGCTTGCACGGGTTTCCTCTGCGGAAACATAACGAGCTAAACAGCTGTTCCAAATCGCCGCTGATGCGAGTTCCAAGTTCCACCCAGATGTAGCAGTGAATGGTTGTGTGTGTGAGTGAGTGTGTTGGCCCTATGATTGTCTGGTGAACCGTTCAGGCTGCACCTGACCTTCACCTTGAGTAGAGTCAGCTAAGATCTTCTTCTTCTTCTTCTTCTTCTTCTTTTCCTTTCGGCTGTTCCCTTCAGGGGTCGCCACAGCGGATCATCTGCCTCCATCTCTCCCTGTCCTCTGCATCTTCTACTCTTACTCCAACTACCTTCATGTCCTCCTTCACCACATCCATAAATCTTCTCTTTGGTCTTCCTCTAGTCCTTCTGCCTGGTCGTTCCAACCTCAGCATCCTACTACCAATATACTCACTATCCCTCCTCTGTAACATGTCCAAACCATCTCAATCTAGCCTCTCTGACTTTGTTTCCAAAACATCTAACATGTGCTGTCCCTCTGATGGACTCATTCCTGATCCTGTCCATCCTCGTTACTCCCAAAGAGAACCTCAACATTTTCATCTCTGCTACCTCCAGCTCTGCCTCCTGTCTTTTCCCCAGGGCCACTGTCTCTAAACCATACAACATCGCTGGCCTCATCACCGTCTTGTAGTGACCTTATCAGGATTCAGCAGTTTGCCTTTACGCTTTCATTCGCCAAACTGCTGAATCCGTAGACCTCATTAAATCATCTTACTTGATTTCCTCTCGTTATGGTTTCTTTACTTTCACCACAAATCTTCAACCCAGGGCTTCAGTTCAGTTCATATTCTGTAATGACTTCATCCTAATTAGGGTCGCAAGGAGGCTGGCGCCCATCTCGGCGAACCCTGGACGGCTCGCCAGGCCATCGTAGGGTATAATCACGCTGATGGCTATGCAGCTCCTCTTGTTAAAAGTCAGCAATGGTTCTTTTACATGAACCTCTCATCATAGACAGTGAGAGACATGGCCGGCCTTTGAAAACCCAGTTAGTGTACTGGGGCGGGGACAGTGACAACCTTGTGGAGAGTGGATCTCGAACCCCCAACCTTAGGATCAGTGATCCAGCACCTCTACCTCCAGGCCATCGCTGCCCTTGGGCTTCAGTTCTATTATTTGGAATCTTCATTTGTAGCCTGAACAATTTAACGACACGGTGTGGTAAAAGGGGAAGCATGGTGGCTTCGTGGTTGGCACATCTGCTTCACAGTATGAATGTCATGGATTCGAGTCCTGCGCTTGGTATGTCTGTGTGGAGTTCACCCGTTCTCCACAAGCTTGTGTGGGTTTCGTCTGGGTGCTCTGGTTTGCTTCAACAGACATGCGCGTTCGGCTGACTGGCTGTTCCACATTGACGTTGCCCATAGGTGTGAAGCAAAAGTAGGACCGTGCGTGTTGGCAGTCAATGGACTGTCGAGCCTCCCTGCAACCCTAGTGGGATTCGGCGATTCAGCAAATGAATGAATGAAAGTTTTGAGCAAAAGATAAGATTTACACGAGCACGAAAACCATTATCTGATCTAGAAATCTGCAAAGACCGAGATTCAGTCTGTAGATACTGGATGAAAAGGGAAAGGTAGATTAGTTATTTAATTCAAAGCCTGGAAACTCAGGAATCAGCCAGAATTATAATCCACTGATGATCTAAAGAATTGAACAGGTTGGAGATTGATCTGTTTTAAAACCTGTGGATGGTCTGAAGGGAGAGCTGAGCTCAAAAAACTGCAAACGCTCCAAAAGCCATTGGATGAGCATGGCACCCAACATCATTTCTCAAACGTAATATGTTAGCAGCCCACAACATAAATCATGCCACTGTCCTAGTTTGCAGAGAGAGAGAGAGAGAGAGAGAGAGAGAGAGAGAGAGAGAGGGCGCTAGATAGAGCAGCAAAGAAATATGATAGACAAAGGAAGCGGTATTAGACATAGATGTGTGTGTGTGTGTGTGTGTGTGTGTGTGTGTGTGTGTGTGTGAGTGTGTGTGTGTGTGTGTGTGTATATACTCTTGACGGGGTGCTCATTTAAAGGCACATTCATTGTAAGACCAAGAACAAATAACAATAGAAAATCTTCCCCTCAGCTGCTTTAACACAAAATGACATAAGACACAAAACCCACAAAAAATAGAAAGTGATCCAGATGTGTGAACACTTCATAAGATCATCGAACCATCTCCAAAGGACATTACATCTGGTGATGAAGAAGTAGTGCACCCAGGATCACCTGAGTCTCATATCACCCTCATTTCAGCTCCTTCAATCAGGCAAATACTTGCAGAAGTACTGGGCGGGATTCAGGAGGAGTTTCTATCTATCCTTCATTTCTTTCTCCATTAATTCAGTCATAGCCAGTTCTCACCTATCAATTATAGCCTCACTATCATGCAACCACTATCATATAGCAGAGGGATGAAAGTAAGCACGTACAGTACCCCACTTTGTAACACACGATGCTGTTACCCACATCTTTACGAACTGCGGCGCATACACATTCAGGACCTAACACAATCAAAGGTATATATATATATATATATATATATATATATATATATATATATCTGCCTGTCTGTCTGTCTATCGATTGGTATATATCTATATATAGTCGGCCTCCTTCTTATGAAAACCCCTGAATACAAAAAATCCAGTATACGAAAAACATTTTCCTAAATTTTTGTCCTCTGTATACGAAACAATTTCTTCTTATGAAAAGGGCCAAATGCGCCATTAAAACAATGTGCGAGTTGCTCTCTCATTGGCTGACTCCCAACATCCTGCCCCACTGGCCTTCCATTGGCTAGGAGGGATGACGTGTCATTCCAACTGTATTTTTTGACTCAGGCTCTTAACCTTCCATAAACATTTGTAAGATTACAACTCTGCTAAGAAGACATGGTCAACACACACACACACACACACACACACACACACACACACACACACACACACACACACACACGCTTGTGATTCCCGGGGAAAGTGATTCCCGGTGCCATGGTCATTGTAAGATTATAACTCTGCTAAGAAGACATGGTCAACATGAAGGACGCTTTTATAAGTTTTAAGGGTTTATGGGGTAGTCTTGAGAGCCTTGGAACGAATCACGCGTTTTACATGTAAAATGCGCCTCTACTTATGGAAACTCCAGGTTCCAAAAAAGGCGCAAGAACAGATTAATTTCGTATGAAGGGGGCCGACTATACATGTGGTATATCTATATATACATTACCTCATAGATTTAGCTCTTTCATATTACTCTAATGAATTTTATTTGTTAATTATGGCTGTTTCAGGACAGGATCGGGGAATATTTCACTACATGTTGCACTTGTATTACTGGGTATATAACACATAAAGAATCCTGAATCTTGAACCAACCCATTCCACACAGCACAAATATCAACACATTGCAAGAAGCAGAACTCTAACGCTCACCACATTGCTAGCCACTAAAACAAACAGAAACACCATAAGCATCAAGCCAGTGGTTACTACAACTTCTCATATCCCCGGGTCAACCTTCCTCACCTTTCTTGTCCCCAAAGAAGAGGGTTTGCTGTGCTGGGTTTGACCACTGGAGGGAGGTGTTGTCATTATGATCCACGCGACAGGTCAGGTTGGCCGTCCCTCCCTCTGTCACAGTCACATTCTGGACAATTGGAAACTGGCCCTGGGCTCCTGGGAAACAAACACAGAGAGGAAAGCAGATTGTGGTCAGGTGCGCACACAAAGTGATCTTACAGAAAATAACTCTGGTGTCACTGAGAGCATCAGAGAAACGCTTTGAACAAAAACCCTGGCAGCGTGTTGGAGGCATCACGTCCTGCTTTTTTGTGCCCGTGATGTGTACAAGAGAAGAAACAAGAGAAATATCGATTGTGGTACATGTGGAATCCGGGTTAAAGTGCTTGTACTACCTTCAAGAATGTATGACCATGTGATTCTTCCTAACAAAAAGAGCGAAGCAGTTGGTTTTAGACTTGGAAGTAAAATGTGTAGCACGTTTCATTAGCCTTCCTCACTTGTTTCACACTTTGGGGAATGTGTGGGGAACAAACGGCATCCTAAGTGCCCTTGAGCAAGTAGTTTGACCTGGTCTGCATTAGTGTTGCACAAAAAGTAAAAAAAAAAAAAAAAAAGGGGGTGATGATAGAAAAAAATGGAAAATAAAGGCACAACAAGTGACTTGAAACTCACAGCGGGTGTCCGTGAAGTGACTAAGTAATGATTAAAAACAATCCATCAGGGTCAGTCCCTGAAATGCAAGGTGTCAAGTTTTAATGAGAGAACTGAGTAAAGCTTTAGCTCAGTTAAGAAATTATTCACAAACTGACATCTTCGGTGGCACCCCAGGGTTGGAGAACCCAATAATAAATGACCTTGTGCCAAAGAGAAATGCAGACAGGAGAGCTAATGAAAATGTGTGCATATATAAAGGAGACCTTGGAGAATAAGTGATAGATGAATAATCCATGTGTATTTAGTGTGGCAATGACGCGTCTCATACCACAGGTCAACATCTACGCTACAGCCAGTGTGTAACTAGCAGCCAGGACAGAAGATAGATACCATACTGAGACAATGAGTGATGGGGATGAGAAGAAGTAGAGAGAGAGAGAGAGAATGAGAACTAATGCAATACAGGTGGACATCAATATCCTATATTGAAAATATAATTGGGCAAAATAATATAATATATAAAAATATAGAAAAGGATATGGAGAATAATCCAGGATCAGGAGAGCTGATACTGCCAAGCAAAATGGTTTTGTTCCTTCCATGCTCCTCCCAACACTAAGCAGTGATGTGACAGTTCTTGCTGGGTTTTTTTTTTAGTAAATGCCATGACATGGATTTCACCATCATGACATGATGGTGTAGATAGAATAAGATGGTTTGGACATGTACAGAGGAGGGATAGTGAATATATTGGTAGTAGGATGCTGAGGTTGGAACTACCAGGCAGAAGCTCTAGAGGAAGACCAAAGAGAAGATTTATGGATGTGGTGAAGGAGGACACGGAGGTAGTTGATGTAAGAGAAGAAGATGCAGAGGATAGGGTGAGATGGAGGAGGATGATTCACTGTGTTGACCCCTGAATGGAACAGCTGAAAGGAAAAGAAGAGGAAGAAGAAGAAGAAGAAGAAGAAGAAGAAGATGGCATGGGAGATTTTGGGTTTGAATCCCACAGCTGACTGAGGCCTTTCCGTCTGGAGCTTGCATAGGTTTCCTCTGAGCACTCTGAGTTCTTCGCATAGCTAAATTGTCCATAGCTGTGAATACTTGGTTGTGTTTGTGTTAAGCCTACAATATTCTGGAGACCTGTACATGCTGTACTACATCTCTCACCTGAAATCAGCTGAGCCTGGCGCCAACGTCCACTGTAACCATGACTGATAAGCACTATTAATGATGGATGGATAGACTGATCATTTCTGGACACATTTACAGGAGTGGAAGACTCCACTCAGTCATTTGCCAAACCGGTTAACCAAACTACGGTTGAAGGAACGCTGAAACCTTTCTCAGCCAACACTGGCTGAAGGCGGAAGACACCCTGAACAGCTGAAAGACAATGATTCACATTGACACTCACGCCTGGAGGCAATTTAGTACATAAAGTGTACTGCACTGGGTTTTACAAAGTGCTGATACTTGAAAGTTCTTTGATTAAAAAAAAGGTCACAAGGTCACAGACGGCAGCATGATGGCGTACTGGTTTGCAAGTCTGTCTCACAGCACAGCAACAACCTCCTGGATTCGTGTCCCGTGCTCGGGAATTCTGTATGAAGGTTGCTTGTTCTCCTTGTGCTTGAGTAGGCTTCCTCCACGTACTCCAGTTTCCTCCCACAGTTCAATATCATGACCATTAGGCTAATTAGCTGTTCCAAATTGCTCCGAGGTGTGAGTGTGCACTGACCCCCACAACGGTCTGGTAAGCTGTTAAGGGTGGACCTTCTCTCAGAGTCATCTAGGATGGGTTTCCGCCTCCCTGCAACCCTAATGAAGGACCACGCAGCACATAAAATCAAAGGCGATGACAAAAATCATCTACGGTGATAGAAGGTTACGTTCATGTTCAAACTGAATCTTCTTCTTTTCCTTTCGGCTTTTCCCTTTTTCTCAGGGGTCGCCATAGGGTTTTAGGTCGGATGCCCTTCCTGACACAACCCTTTAGCAAGGGACAGAAACACGCTGATGGCTTTGCAGCTCCTCGTTACGAAAGTCAGTAATGGTTCTTTTACATCACCCTCTCACCATAGACAGTGAGAGACATGGTCGGCCTTTGATAACCCAGTTAGCTTCACTGGGGGGGGGGGCACACTGACAACCTTGTGGAGAGTGGAACTCGAACCCCCAACCTTAGGATCAGCGATCCAGTGCCCTTTACCACCACCAGGCCACCACTTGCCCCACACCCCCATATCAAACAGAATCAGGTTGAGGTACAGTATTTGGTGAAGCCATACAACCCCGTCTTGAGTTACAATGGTTGTGTGCTCAATGTCATTTCCTTACTCAAAGCATTCATCTTCCTGTTAGATTCAGGTTCTTGTCCAAATGAGGTTAGGTTTTCATCTAATACGCCGTGATATACCATGCACACCCTCTCATATGAATTATATTCTATCAACCGCCCTAGTGGTAAGCATGTCCACCTCAGAGCAAGAAGGTCCTGGGTTCGAGTCTCGAGCTTGGGCATTTCTATGTGGAGATTGCATGTTCTTCCCATGTTTGCATGGGTTTCCTCCGGGTACTCCGGTTTCCTCCCACAGTCTATAGACATTCGTGTTAGGCTAATTGGTTGTTCCAAATTGTTCCGAGGTAAGAAGTGCGAATTGAAGTCTTGCCCTGCAATGGTCTTGCTAACGGTTCAGAGTCTGCTCTGTGCTTGCGCAGTGTTGGCTGAGATAGGCTCCCGCCTCTTTGTGACCCACTTGGCAAATGAGTGAAAGATAGAATAAGTGAAAGTCTTGAACAGCGAATAGACATACGGCGTATTGCTGTTTCTTCTCAATGTCGCTGTTAGATCATCCTGAAACTCGAACTGACTTCTAAGGTTTATATGTACACAACATGAATTATATTCCCTCATGATACACCGACATTGTACACAAGTTGGACTGACAAAAATTTGAAATTCTGTTATTGTTGCTTTTCTATTCCAAAATGTATTGATGAAGTATGTTATGGTTTGTTCTCCTCATGGCTTTAACATTGAGAAACTTTTTTGAGGACCCTTATTTACTGTCGGTGCAATGATCAGGATTCTGCATACATTAAATGTACAGTATGTGTGATATGCACATAAAACACGGGAATTCATAGCAATTTTAAAACCACACCCAGCAGTGTGCATAGAGAAAAGTATATAAAAGAATTAAATTATTAAATACTAATCACCCCCAGTGCACTAACTGGGTTATCAAAGGCCGGCCACGTCTCTCACTGTCTATGGTGAGAGGTTGATGTAAAAGAACCATTGCTGACTTTCATGAAGAGGAGCTGCAAAGCCGTCAGCGTGTTTCTGTCTCTTGCGAAAGGGTTGTGTCAGGAAGGGCATGCGGTGTAAAAACCTCTGCCAAACCAAACATGCAAGTCAGATGGTTCGCTGTGGTGACCCCTGATCAAGGGAAATGTCGAAAGGAAAAGAAGACGATTGCAGCTTGAAACCATCATACCAAATATTGAACTCGGAAACTAAACACATATCGAACTAACAATCATCTACCTTTTCTTTTAACCGGTCTTTGTGATACAATAAAAATGTTGCACCCTTTAAATATTAGTCCCTTTGATTTGGTCAAATAACTGAAATACCAAATAAGAAGACTTTAACGCCACTTAAATGAGAATACTAACTTTTCGAGAGGGTGAAAACATCCAGGGCACATTCTACATGACCTCATAATATTACACAGGGAATATGTTACAATATCTGTCCATAAGAAAAAAAAAAAAAATCGAACCACTAATGCTGTTCAGCACTATGAATGACTCATACAAATACTACCACCTGAACCAGTGCTAGTGTATTACATCATTAATCTGTAAAGTTTTTAATGTAATGAACGCGAGAAACTTAATGCCGCCGTCTCCATCTGTTTCGTGAGATGAAAGCCTACATGGATTAAATTGCCTTTAAAAAAAAAAAAAAAATATATATATATATATATATATATATATATATATATATACATACATATATACATATATATATACATATATACATATACATATATACATATATATATACATATATACATATACATATATACATATATATATACATATATATATATACATATATATATATATATTTATATATATATATATATATATAATTTGCTGAGGAGACTCATACATATATATATATATATATATATATATATATATATATATATATATATATATATATATATATTTATTTTTTTTTTATATCTTTTTTTAATCATTACACACCACACACACACACACACACACACACACACACACACACAGTTCCAGTCTTCTAGTTCAGGTAGAGTAAGGAATGGGTTGGTTCGTATAGACCTCTGACTGGTACTATGTGCTATCAGTGGCAGGCCGTGCACTTAGTACCTGGGCCTTCAGTGGGACGAATGGACTTAATGCACCTCTTAACATTGCGACTCGCAGTAATCACGTTGCAATTATAAAAACCATTACTAATATCCAATAATATACACAAACACAACATAAAAAGCCATTTCACACATTTCTGAAAATAACTCTGACCATTATATAATTTCAGCATTGTTTGCCGGTGGACGTTTCTGGTAAGTCTGGTGCTTGGCCAATTGTAACAAGCATTGCCCTTACCTCCTCGAACTTTCCTTACGATGTCTAGCTTTTCTGGAAAAGTTCACCTTGGATTTTTAAGAATCACACAAAGAATGTCCAACACCAAGTCAATTTCTCTCGCTTTCTCAGCCATTGTGGGTGTAAAACATTCTAACTTAAACGTATTGTGTGATCCCCACAGACTATTCAACGAGTTCTGTTCTGACCAACCAGTCATTCATTCATTTTCTGTAACTGCTTAATCCTAATTCGGGTTGCGGGGAAGTTGGTGCCCATCTCAGCAAACTCTGTGCGAGGTCAGAGTACACCCTGGATGGCTCGCCAGGTCATTACAGGGCAGAAACGCACTGATGGTTAAGCAGCGACTGTTGTCGAAAGTCAGCAATGGTTCTTTTACATGAACCTCACACCACAGACAGTGAGAGATATGGCCGGCCTTTGATAACCCAGTTAGCTGCGCTGGACGGGGGGGGGGGTTGGCAGTGACAACCGTTGACAGTAGGGCTTAATCCCCTAACCTTAGGATTGGTGATCCAGCACCATACCCCCGGGCCACCACTGCCCTACAAACCAGTAAGAGAACGCAAAAAATACTGACGTTATTGTAGGCCAGACCCTGCAGGGCGAGTCAGAAATCTGATTGTTTAAAAAAATTAGCCTCATTGCTAATATATTAAAGTGACATCAGCCATCACTGCTGATTCTGAAGGCCCCGGGCAGATTAGATTGACATGGCAGCAGAAGCTTGTTAGACCGCACCCAAATACAAATGCGCCGCAGTTCAAAAAGAGACGGGTGGCTGGCATGCATATCATTTACTTGCATGTTTTCACCCCTCCATAATTAGTGGTGGGCGTGTGATAGGGACGGCGATACTTGATGGATTGGAATTGGATACAACTACATCAGGGGGAAAATTGAACAAAAGTTCTAAAGAACTGGGTTCAATTCCCATTCTGGGCATTTCTATGTGGGGTTTGCATGTTCTCCCCTACTTGTGTTTCCTCCAGGTACTTTGGTTTTCTCCCACAGTCCAAACGCATGCACAGTAGGCTAATTGACTGTTCCTAATCATCCTTAGATGTGAGTGTGTGTGAATGGTTGTGTGAGTGTTTGCCCTGCAATGGCATGACAAGTAACAGGGTCCAGGGTCCCACCCTCGCCCAGAGTCGGTTGAGATAGGCGCCTGCCTCTTCGTGACCCGAATTAGGATTAAGTGATCTGTAAAATTGAAGGAATGAATAATCTCTCTAAATTTGTTCATTCCTTCGCGTCAACCACAAAACTTGAGTGAATGAACTATTATAGTACAGAAAAAGAGCGGGCCCAAATGTGCACCTCCTACCCATGTCTGTACTTGCATGTGTTTATAACACATTATCAACTCATTCTGAATAATGTATTGGTATTCAATCCCATTCACAGCATGATATATGTTATAATGTTTTATGCAACAAGTCATTATGAAGCCTTGTATTCTTGCATTATAAAGTGTTTTGCATTTAATTATATACTGTATTGTAATAATTTAAACAGGGAGCAGCGGTGGCCTAGTGGCAAAGATTCCTTGCCCCAATCTCCACAAGGTTGTCCCTGTCCCCTCAGTGCAGCAAACTGGGTTATCAAAGGCCGGCCATGTCTCTCACTGTCTATGGTAAGAGGTTCATGTAAAAGAACCTTTGCTGACTTTCGTCAAGAGGAGCTGCACAGCCGTCAGCGTGTTTCCACCCTGCGATGGTTGGTGAGCTGTCCAGGGTATACTCTGCCCTTGCACAGAGTCAGCTGGGAAAGGCACCAGCCTTCCAACGACCCTAATTAGGATTAAGCGGTTACAGAAAATGAATGAATGAATGAATTTATAGAGGCTTATAACAGACATGATCACACACACACTATTATAATACAGTGGTAACTCACCTTACGAAAGTCTCACCAAATGAAAAATTCAGGTTATGAAAAGCATTTTCCTAAATTTACATTAAAACGCACCATTCAAACATTCAAATAATGCACGAGCTGCTCTCCCATCAATGACGTTCAAACGTCTCGCCCCGCTGGCCTCCCATTGGCTAACAACTGAGCTGTCGTTCATGTCACCTTCACTCAAGCGCCATCTTGGACAGGTCCACCTGACGGCATCTTGGACAGGGACGCCATCTTGACCTGACGCCATCGGTATGATATTGAAGCAGAGGGAGGTCTTAAAAGTATGCTTTTCTAATTTTTAAAGGGTTTAGGGGTAGTATTGGGAGCCTTGGAATGAATCACATGTTTTACATGTAAAATGTGGTTCAACTTACGAAAAATGCAGGTTACGAAAAAAGCTCTGGAACGGATTAATTTCGTTAGGTGAGGTACCACTGTATATGCTTTATAAACACAGTCGGCCCCCAACTTACGAAATTAATCCGCTCCAGAGCCCTTTTCTTATAGCGGGGATTTCATAAGTAGGGGTCACATCTTACATGTTAAACACCTAATTCGTTCCAAGGCTCCAGTCTTTGGACTGGATAAACACCATAAACCCTTTAAAAATGATAAAAGTACACCAGTTTTGTTTTAAATGTGTGTTAAAAGTAAAAGAAAATTATTTATGAAACCATTTAAACATTTTAATAACATATTTATTAATTAAACCATTATTAAACATTTTTATTTACACACCCACAAACACACACACAGACACACACACACACACCTCTCTCTCTCTCTATATATATATATATATATATATATATATATATATATATTCTCGCACGCTGCTCTTTTCCCTGCTTGACAAACTCAACTTTAATTGAACCCACATTTATTAAACATTTACTGAATTAAACAACTTAAACACTAAAAACTAAAGCGTTATTAGCTCTCTCTCTCTCTCTCTCTCTCACACGCGTGCTGTGGGCCACGCCCCCAAGACGTGACTTCAAAGCACATTCCCTGCTTGGCCATTTACTGAATTAAAACTTAAAAAATTAAACTAAAAACTAAAGCATTATTTTCTCTCTCTCTCTCTCTCTCTCTGTCTCTGTCTCCCTCTAGCACGCGTGCTGCCGGCCACGCCCACAAGACGTGAATTCAAAGCGCATTCTCTGCTTGACAAATTCAATTTTAATTTGATTCCATGGGGGATAGAAATTCCAGACGAGCTCAAATGCGCCACATTTATTAAACATTTACTGAATTAAAACAACTTAAAAAACTAAAAACTAAAGCATGAAGCTTCCTGGGAGGCCAGCGGGGCGGGATGTTGAGAGACAGCCAATGAGAGAGCAACTTGCGCATCGTGTGAAATTTTGATTGGCGCATTTGAATTTTGAATGTCTGTTCGTAAGAGTGGGTTGTTTCGTATCTTGGGGAGGGAAATGTTTTTCGTATATAAACATCTCGGGGATGTTTTTCGTAACTCGGGGATTTCGTACACAGGGGTCTTCGTAAGTTGGGGGCCGACTGTACAAACATATGCATTATAAATATCACATCAAAAATCATGTACAAAATGTTTTTAAATAGCACCGTAACATACTGTACATTAGACCTACAGTAGAAAGGACCGGGATAAGTGTGACTGCGGCTGGTTTTAAGCAAGGTTTATTTCCATGAAGCAGGTGAGCACTGCCTGCGAGTCCATTTAAAGCCCTCTTTACACACAACCTGCCATGCTCTGTTGTATACATTTAGTGGACAGAATGAAGAGAATGTGAGAGCTGTGTAGCTGCATTCATGCAAACATTTTAAGATTGCTGCCAGACATTAAACAAGTCCTTGTATTCTTGCGATAATCATTTGGAATATGTCCACCAGCTCAAATTAACACTCATTCAAATGTTGTATGAGACACAGGGATACCTTGAGACGTCCTGAAGATCGAATGTAGGCTAAGCATAGGACTACTGCAAGTAAAGCATACAATTCTCAGCGCATCAGACGACCCAAAAATGGTTTATAAATGTATTATATATCCATCATAACACAACCGCAGAACATTATAAAGCACCGCACACCAGAGCGAGGAAATTAACCCGATAATGGGAACTGCAATGTGACGGGAAGAACTCCATGGACCTGTTGGGAGATGCATATGAGAGAGACTTCATGGAAATTGTAATTCTGAATATAAATATTTCCGCACAGCATAAAAGCAGAGTTCTGTTGAGCTCAGGAAAGAAACAGTCAAAATAGAACTTACTGCCTTTTTAATAATATTCAAAACTTTATTTCTGCTCAAGAATAACAATAAAAAAAAAAAAATTAAATAAGAAAGTTTTCAACAAGGCGCAAGTGCGATCAGCGCCGACAGCCAACGGTGTGCTGTGCTGCCTGTTGCAACACAGACGTGACAAGAAAATGGAGCTTATGGCTTTACGACTTTTGCAAAATTATGGAGCTCCTCTATGAATGCGGCCCGGCAGAAGAACCAGTATTCTGTAGACCGGGGATTTAGCTCAGTTGGTAGAGCGTCCACTTTATCCTCCGGAAGGTCAGAGTTCGAATCTGGCCGCGTCATACCATAAGACGTTAAAATTTGGCAGTTGTTGCTTCCTGCTTGGCGCTCAGCATCAAAGGATAGAACAACACAATAACTGGCGCTGCACAGTGGCGACAGGTGCCCAGAGCACAAACCAAATTTCAATGTATGTAAAAGTACTTTGACAATAAAGAATTAGTTTAGTTAGTTTAGACCTACTAGGGGTTCTAGATAGAGAAACTATGTGCTATTGTCTTATTATGCTTACACACACACACACACACACACACACACATTGTATTAAAAACTGATCCAATTTTGTAAAGCCTGGGACAAACTGCAGCCAACGCAAAGTGGCTAATTTCATGATTATTTTCGTCTGAGTGTCATTTTTTACTCAAGTAGTATGATTTTGAATGACTTGCATTAATTTCAGTTCTCTGGCTCCTGCAATGACATCTGGATCCAAAACAATTTCATACTATAACTGAGTGTTAACTGAACTGAATCTAATGGTTTTAGGGTGATGTGCCTGTGTGAGAAAAGCCTGGCTGGCTGTCCTGCACTTCATCGTCCATCTGTCATATTTGGTGTTCCCACTAGTTGTTACCTAATTTATCAGAATTAAATGATGGCCCTTTCGAAACAGCTTCCATTCACTCTTAAAAAAATAAAAATAGATTCATGCAAGTTTGGTGGTACATTAAAACCAGCCATGGCGTTTACTCGGGTTAAAAAAAAAAAAAAAAAAAAAGGCTAATGAACCACACAGCACACGTAAGAGCCATTTTCACCTATGTTGACACCAATGTCAAGCTTGACTTAATGAGCCTTATACTGAAGAGTGGCGGCAAGTCCCTCTAAGGAGGACGTGTCATTTCCAGTGCTGATTAAACTCTTCCACAGTAACAGTGGGAGTTAAAAATGGAAAGGGAGAAAAGGAGAAAAAGCAAGGGAGAGATGTATCTGTGTTAGTCTAGGTAGGGGACATGCATTATTCATAAGGGTTTTGCGTGAAGCATTGCCTGCCAGCAAGTGTCTCTTCCTTCTTCCGTTCCTCCCACCCTTTCTCTCACTATTCTTCCCTCCCACCCTGTTACTCTTCTCCTTTCCCTCTTACGACTCTCCACATATAACTTTATTCCACATATTTTACTCTCTCTCTCTCGCTCACTCTCTTTTTCTCTCTCCCTCTCTGTGTCTCTCTCATTACTGGTGGAAAGACTTCCAAAATGTGCAAAGCTGTCATCAGGGCTAACTCTGAAGAACCTAAAATATGTAATCTGAAACTTTTTAGTTATTATTTCAGATTTTCAGCTTTTACTTTTATCGTAAAATGTAGAAAAGAACAAAAATGTAACCTCATTTATGGCTTGGTGTTCTCTGACATGTGGCTGCTATTGCATTCAGCATGTGGTGACTACAAGAAGACAGACAGTTGTAACTTTGTCTTCGCCACGAAGGACGGATCTGCACGAACCCCTTAAAAATATGCATAAATACTGATGTCGCTATAAACCCAAGTCATCGATTCTGAATGCAAGTATTCAGGCCACCCATGAAGGCAAGAAAAAAAAAAAAAAAAAAAAAACCCCTCATTATCGCTCTTTACTTTGTGTTACTCCACGTCATCATTTAAATGCCCTGAATGGACCACTGATCTCGACTTGCTCCAGCAATATCCAGAGCAATCAGCATAGACCATGGCTGTTGTAATGAAGTCGAATTTTACTCTACTATTGCTTTGAGCTGCAGGAGAAAAGCAATTAAACATCACAGCGACTTACTCAAGAGATGGAATAATGGACTGACGAACACTGGGGCATTAAGGTCACGCTTTGTTGTCCAGGCATGATCGTGGGTTGAATACGCCACATTAGGCTTACTTCTAATTTGCTTGTGTCTATTATTGTGACATTGTTCAAAAGCACAGAATCAAAGCTCTGGTTTGAACTCTATTTCCACTGCTCCAGGGGACGTACTTAAAGCTCGGGTTAAAGCTTGGTCCTCTTTCATGCTAGGAAAAAAAAAAAAAAAAATCGAGGTCCTTTATAATATTATCTGGGTGACCGACATTCCTGCTGTAAACTTTCTCCCCACATTTGCACGTATACGGTGTGTTTGAAGAGCGACTGGAGAATGTGCACGAGTTTTGCCGCCCTTCTGTCCCTGCTGCGGTGCGGCTCCTGGGAGACTTGGCACATTGTACTGATTTGATTAGAAGTGGCATGTTCCAGTGTTTGCTTAATTGAGCAGTGAAGTAAGTTCTTCCGCCCTTCCCTCTAGCCAGGCCTGGCTGATTGAGATGGGCCTCCCTAGGGATCGGCGCCATCTAAGGTGGGCCATAACCTCCCTCACTCTCCATCCCTCCTCTCTCTATCCCTCACTGTCAATCAGCTCATTTCTGTTCCCTATCTCCCTCTCGCTATCTCCTCCTCGCTGTCTTTCAACTCCATGTGTAAAATTAGCTCCCTTCTCTCCTACATCTTCAACAACTGTCCCACAGTGGGGAGAGAGAGAGAGAGAGAGAGAGAGAGAGAGCGAGAGAGAGAGAGAGAGAGAGTGAAAAGACAGGCAGGAAGGAACTGCCAAAACAGGATAAAGTCAAAAATGAGAGAAAAGTAGAGTGGGAACAATATGTTTTTATATGAATGCATGTTTTTTTTAACAATTTGATATCGAGTAGGTGTGGTTCCGACTTTTCACCTTCACAGTCTGTCTCAAAGCTTTGATACTAACACAAACAACAACTGGGAAACTGTGATATCCATATCCACATCTTCAAGACGTGTTCTATGGCAACAGTACACCCTGAACTTATTGCTGCACATATACAGTAATTACAATTCCTCAAATTCATTCATTCATTCATTTTCTGACTGCATAATCCTAATTATGGTCGCAGGGGAGGCTGATGCCCATCTCTGGCCATCGCAGGGCAGAAACATGCTGACGGCTATGCGGCTACTCTTGTCGAAAGTCAGCAATGATTCTTTTACACGAACCTCTCACCACAGACAGTGAGCGACATGGCCGGCCTTCGATAACCCAGTCAGCTGCACTGGAGAAGTAATGACAACCCGTTGAAGGTGAGGCTTGAACCCCCGACCTTGGGATCAGTGATCCAGCACCTTGACCACTGGGCCACCACTGCCCCTAATTCCTGAAATTAGCATGCCGTTTTTTTTTTTCATTTTTTCAATCAAGACATATGTACAACCTGCGTCATTTGTTTCATTACTTCAGACCAGAATTTTGACACATTCCTCTGGACTAAATGTATAAACAAAAACGTATAATGTAAAACCTGCTTACTTATTATGGAAGCGTAGGGGTAGTTGTTGCAGCTGCCTCCAACAGTCCAAAGGCAAGCAGGTTAGGTTACCTGGTCTCTCTGAATCGCCCAGAGGTTAATTTTGAATGTAAAAGATGGTTTATAAAAATTTGTTGACTTTGCAACTTCTCCATGGTTTACCTTAATGAGACAGGGAGAGCCAGCAAGTAACATTTTGATCAGTTTCACCTGCGTATATTCATTCATTCATTCATTCATTCATTCATTCATTTTCTAAGCCACTTAATCCTAATTTTGGTGATATGGTGGCTGGCATCAACCTCAGTTGATTTGAAGCAAAGACAGAATACACCCTGAACTGCTCCCGGGCCATTGGGGTACACTCACAGTCACACCTAGGGCGACTTTGGAAACACCAATCAGCCGACTGTGTATATTTTGGACC